>CAWUFW010001106.1:677500-1205000 GCA_963921515.1 Calotriton arnoldi
TTTAGTGTTACACCTACAGTAGAAACTACTATTCCCCAATTGTCTGTGTGCCTCAGTGATGTATATTTCTTTGCTGAGAAGCACAATATTTCCGCCTTTATCTGCGGGACGTATCACAATTTCTTTGTCATTGGCCAAGGACATGATAATGTCTTTCTGTTTGGTGGATAAATTAAAAGTCATAGACCCTTTGGGACTTCTTTGATGTTTGCATTCGAGCAGTGCCTTGGTTATCACTTCATGGAATGTATCTATGTTGTCATGCGGGAGGCTAGGGTAGAATATCGAGCGTGGTTTGAAAGGGGTGGAGGCTGCTCTATCGGTTTCAATGTCCAAAACTTCATTCATGTTAAACATGTTCCCATTATTAATGACCTCTGTACTAGATTCAAGTTCTTGCATGGTCATAAGGATATTCACATCTCCTACTGTGAGATTAGTCGGAATTATGGTGTTTTCATTGATTCCTTCAGGTGGTTTACTTCCTTTGAGGCTATGCCATTTTTTAAGTTTAAGCTTCCTAATAAACTTAAAGATGTCAATGCGGGTGGCTGAATAACTGAACATTTCAGTGGGGCAAAATGTCAAACCTAGGCATAGTGTTTTCTTTTCATCCTCTTCCTCTTCCTTGTTGTCCTCTCCCTCTCCCACCAACAACTACGACGAGAGGGAGAGGACAACGAGGAAGAGGCAGGGGCGCAGCCAACAAAGGATACGCAGACGGAAACAAAGGGTCCAAAAAAGGAAAAGAACCAGAGCCCATGGGAAACAGGCGTGGAGGCTCAAAGAAGAAGCAACAATGATGGACAACACAACGGTAAACAAAACCATCATTAATCTTACTAACCGCCCAATATCTTTCCTTAAAAAGAAAACACTATGCCTATGTTTGACATTTTGCCCCACTGAAATGTTCAGTTATTCAGCCACCCGCATTGACATCTTTAAGTTTTTTAGGAAGCTTAAACTTAAAAAATGGCATAGCCTCAAAGGAAGTAAACCGCCTGAAGGAATCAATGATAACACCATAATTCCGTCTAATCTCACAGTAGGAGATGTGAATATCCTTATGACCATGCAAGAACTTGAATCCACCACAGAGGTCATTAATAATGGGAACATGTTTAACATGAATGAAGTTTTGGACATTGAAACCGATAGAGCAGCCTCCACCCCTTTCAAACCACGCTCGATATTCTACCCTAGCCTCCCGCATGACAACATAGATACATTCCATGAAGTGATAACCAAGGCACTGCTCGAATGCAAACATCAAAGAAGTCCCAAAGGGTCTATGACTTTTAATTTATCCACCAAACAGAAAGACATTATCATGTCCTTGGCCAATGATAAAGAAATTGTGATACGTCCCGCAGATAAAGGCGGAAATATTGTGCTTCTCAGCAAAGAAATGTACATCACTGAGGCACACAGACAATTGGGGAATAGTAGTTTCTACTGTAGCTGTAACACTAAAACTTACAATGAAAGTATCACTTCCACATGGGGGAAATTATCCGAATGGCAGCAACTGGGAATCATTACATGGGAAGAATACCTGTTTCTCAAAAGGGACTATCCCAAGCTTCCCATCATGTACTTTCTCCCCAAGATACATAAGAACCCGGTGGTCCCTCCCGGTAGGCCCATTGTATCATCAATAGGGAGCGTTCTTCGAAAATAATTCAAAATACGTGGACCATTTCCTACGGGACTATGTGACCACATTAACATCTCACGTCAAGGACACTAAAGACTTCTTATGTAAAGTAGAGGGTATAACATGGGACGACACATACATGTTTATCACCCTTGATGTGAACTCGCTCTATACTATTATAGATCACGATCAAGGCATTAGAGCATGTTCACACTATTTGAATGAGAAGCATATAAGCTACCTAGCACATACCACTATGCTTGTAGAAATGATGTATCTTTGTCTTCGCAACAACATCTTTATGTTTAATGGCGATCTGTACAAACAAGTACGAGGGACAGCTATGGGCACTTGTTTTGCCCCTAGTTTCGCCAACTTGTTCCTGGGCTTGTGGGAGGAAGAAATACAGAGGGATGCAAGATATGCCCAAGATTTCGAAAAGGTCGTAATATGGCTTTGTTACATTGACGACCTTTTCGTGATATGGAAAGGGAGCAAACAACAAGCCTTGGATTTTATAAACAAACTGAATGACAACTCCTATAACATAACACTCACACATAACATAAATAGTGAGGAAATTGAATTTTTGGATATCAGGATAAAAGCCCTACAAAGTCCCTTAGAAACTAGTCTGTTCCGCAAGGATACGGCAGGGAACAGCCTTCTCCATGCCCTCAGCAGCCACCCTGACACCTTGAAATGGAGCATTCCATATGGTGAGCTGCTGAGGGCAAGAAGAAACTGCAGCAGTGATGATGCGTACTCTAAGGAGGAGGGCATCATGATCTCTAGATTCAAAGCACGGGGTTACCCCGATTGGGTACTTAACCGCGCCTTGTCTAAAATGAAAACTATCACCAGACAAGACACTCTTAATCCTAAAGAGGAAAGTAAGAAACCCCCCCGGGACTAGAGTGATTCTTACGTATAATAGAGATTCACGAAAAATACAAAAAATCCTAGCCGACAATTGGAACATCCTTAAAAGTGACATCACAGTGGGCCCGACTATTAGTGATAGACCTAAAATCACGTATCGCAAAGGCCGGAGTTTCAGAGACATGCTGGTACATGGGGACATCACTGAAACTCGTAACATGGGTACACATAACCTCAAAGGCTTTTACCCTTGACACTGCAAGGCGTGTCGAACCAGTCATATGGTGAAGGAGTTTAGTACACTGGACTCAAATAGAAACAGAATAATCAACCAATTCCTTACTTGCAGTTCCACGCACGTAATTTACATTCTTGAATGTCCGTGCAGAAAAAGATATGTAGGTAGTACTACACTGATGGCCAAGAAAAGGGTCTTGGAACATCTTCGGGCCATTACCAACAAAGACCCCCACTACCCTGTAGCGAGACATTTCCAAGACTATCATTCGTCAAATAGCTCTCTCTTACGTTATTTTGTCATAGAACAGGTATTGATGGGTCTGAGAGGTGGCAACAGAGAATTAAAACTACAAAAAAAGGAATCCAAGTGGATCCTTGATCTCGAGACCAGATACCCCATGGGACACAATCTTGACGAGGAACTGGCAACACACTTATTTGAGGAGTAAATGTACTGTAATTGTAATTTCAATATGTTGTTTCCCTGATCAAGCTCAGGACCTCCATGATGTATATTGATACTGATTTTAATGTGCACTCATGTATCTTACATACTGTAAATTTACATGCTGTAACTGTGTATTTTAACCATATACTTTTTCTTTTCTTCTTTTCCCACAGGAGGAAAGGAAGGGGCCCACCGATCGTCAACGGGCACTTCACAGGCTTCCTACCATTTTCTTCCCCGACATCGGGATTGCACGATCTACTTAGATAAGAACTTTTTTCACTATATTTCACTTTTGGACACTTTTGTGTCATGACAGAACTTGGGCTTACAATTTACTGCCACTGGGCGCTAGTATTGATATATTGTACCTTTAGCTTATCAGGCCTTTTTACCTCCTACAGGTGTGTTTTTTTTACGATCAGTAATTTGGCTTTACTGAGCCTTGGTCCTATATATATATATATATATTAATCTCATGTGAGTTCAGTGTCGGCAACCCACAATAATTTATTCTGGGATTGTTTTATCAGTGCACTGTTGTAGGCTACAACATGGCCACGGCGGGCCATCCTGTAAGGTTTCCACTACTTGGAACCTTATTTTGCTTCGCAGCCCATTTCCCCATTTGAGGTTTGACTTTTCATGTAATTGCGATAGTACACGCCTGGCTCAGGGCTTATATGTAACTCAGCGAGTTGCAGTTTGCCGACAACGCTAGAAGGGATTAAGTTCTCCTTTCTACTTTTCCCCATTTGAGGTTTGACTTCTTACATAATTGCGATCCAACACGCCTGGCTCAGGGCTTATATGTAACTCAGTGAGTTGCAGTTTGCCGACAACGCAAGAAGGAGTAAATTTCTCCTTTCTACTTTTTCTTTCCTCTTTTTTCTGCTTTGTGCACTTTGCCAATTAATTATACTGTGAAGTAACAATGTATAATGATATATGTTTTGAGCACATTTCAATGCAGAATACGTTATTTACTTTGGTCATATAGGTATGACATACAGTCTTAAAATGGCCGCCAAGTTCGTGGTACTATGATCATTGACTTCCATTTCAAGTCCTTTGTTTATGTTGTTACCCATGTACGTTGCCTATGTAATGCACTTTTTCACAACACTCAGTGTGTGATCAAGAAAGTCTTACTTTCGAAACGCGTAGCCAACTGAGGAATAAACTCTGCATTTTATTCCACAACCTCTGAGAGCGCACAATTATTTCTTTTTGTGTGGATATATATATATATATGAATGTGAGTGACGGCGGCGACCCACTTGGGTTTTACTGAACCACCAGTCCCAGGAAGCATTGCTTCAGGTGGTTCACTTGAGCATTATTATTACGGGGCTTTACTGGTGGTTGCCGCATGCCGTCACGTCACATGGTCTGCCACTGAAGAGGGCGTTGGCCCGAAACGCGTCTGGCAGGAAACCAGAAAAGGACTTTGTTCATGGCGTGTGCCCTTGCTTTGGCGTAATTTCCACCTGGGAGTGCATCCCACCTAGAGGCAACTCTTTTTGTATTTTGTATAGCAGCCTGCCTGGTCGCGGGATGCACCACCATGAAACACTTGCGGGTCCGCGGCTGCTTTATTGGGGCAGCTAACTGTGGAACAGGAGGTGCCTGTTATATGCAGGGGTGCCGGCGTGAACATCGGCAATCCTTTTAAAGACATTTTTGAATGTGAGTGACGGCGGCGACCCACTTGGGTTTTACTGAACCACCAGTCCCAGGAAGCATTGCTTCAGGTGGTTCACCTGAGCATCATTATTACGGGGCTGTACTGGTGGTTGCCGCATGCCGTCACGTCACATGGTCTGCCACTGAAGAGGGCGTTGGCCCGAAACGCGTCTGGCAGGAAACCAGAAAAGGACTTTGTTCATGGCATGTGCCCTTGCTTTGGCGGAATTTACACCTGGGAGTGCATCCCACCTAGAGGCAACTCTTTTTGTATTTTGAATAGCGGCCTGCCTGGTCGCGGGATGCACCACCGTGAAACACTTGCGGGTCCGCGGCTGCTTTATTGGGGCAGCTAACTGTGGAACAGGAGGTGCCTGTTATATGCAGGGGTGCCGGCGCGAACATCGGCAATCCTTTTAAAGACATTTTTTAATGTGAGTGACGGCGGCGACCCACTTGGGTTTTACTGAACCACCAGTCCCAGGAAGCATTGCTTCAGCATTATTATTACGGGGATTTACTGGTGGTTGCCGCATGCCGTCACGTCACATGGTCTGCCACTGAAGAGGGCGTTGGCCCGAAACGCGTCTGGCAGGAAACCAGAAAAGGACTTTGTTCATGGCGTGTGCCCTTGCTTTGGCGTAATTTCTACCTGGGAGTGCATCCCACCTAGAGGCAACTCTTTTTGTATTTTGTATTTTGTATAGCGGCCTGCCTGGTCGCGAGATGCACCACCGTGAAACACTTGCGGGTCCGCGGCTGCTTTATTGGGGCAGCTAACTGTGGAACAAGAGGTGCCTATTATATGCAGGGGTGCCGGCGCGAACATCGGCAATCCTTTTAAAGACATTTTTGAATGTGAGTGACGGCGGCGACCCACTTGGGTTTTACTGAACCACCAGTCCCAGGAAGCATTGCTTCAGGTGGTTCACCTGAGCATTATTATTACGGGGATTTACTGGTGGTTGCCGCATGCCGTCACGTCACATGGTCTGCCACTGAAGAGGGCGTTGGCCCGAAACGCGTCTGGCAGGAAACCAGAAAAGGACTTTTTTTCATGGCGTGTGCCCTTGCTTTGGCGTAATTTCCACCTGGGAGTGCATCCCACCTAGAGGCAACTCTTTTTGTATTTTGTATAGCGGCCTGCCTGGTCGCGGGATGCACCACCGTGAAACACTTGCGGGTCCGCGGCTGCTTTATTGGGGCAGCTAACTGTGGAACAGGAGGTGCCTGTTATATGCAGGGGTGCCGGCGCGAACATCGGCAATCCTTTTAAAGACATTTTTTAATGTGAGTGACGGCGGCGACCCACTTGGGTTTTACTGAACCACCAGTCCCAGGAAGCATTGCTTCAGGTGGTTCACCTGAGCATTATTATTACGGGGATTTACTGGTGGTTGCCGCATGCCGTCACGTCACATGGTCTGCCACTGAAGAGGGCGTTGGCCTGAAACGCGTCTGGCAGGAAACCAGAAAAGGACTTTGTTCATGGCGTGTGCCCTTGCTTTGGCGTAATTTCCACCTGGGAGTGCATCCCACCTAGAGGCAACTCTTTTTGTATTTTGTATAGCGGCCTGCCTGGTCGCTGGATGCACCACCGTGAAACACTTGCGGGTCCGCGGCTGCTTTATTGGGGCAGCTAACTGTGGAACAGGAGGTGCCTGTTATATGCAGGGGTGCCGGCGCGAACATCGGCAATCCTTTTAAAGACATTTTGAATGTGAGTGACGGCGGCGACCCACTTGGGTTTTACTGAACCACCAGTCCCAGGAAGCATTGCTTCAGGTGGTTCACCTGAACATTATTATTACGGGGATTTACTGGTGGTTGCCGCATGCCGTCACGTCACATGGTCTGCCACTGAAGAGGGCGTTGGCCCGAAACGCGTCTGGCAGGAAACCAGAAAAGGACTTTGTTCATGGCGTGTGCCCTTGCTTTGGCGTAATTTCCACCTGGGAGTGCATCCCACCTAGAGGCAACTCTTTTTGTAATATATATATATATATATATATATATATATATATATTCACTGAAAAAACCATAGGTTTTAGGGACAGTTATAGTTAGTTGGACATTTCACTCGTACAAAACCATAGAAATTCCCCCGTTATAGTTAGTTCAGCTAACTATAACTCGCGCCCCCGCAATGCACTGCTGATGACGTCACATATTACATCACTCATGACATGGTCAGTGACATCACTCATGACATCACTGATGACATTTCAAATGACATCACTGATGACATCACTGATGACATCATCCAGTGACTGTGTTTCTGTAAAGTTTAAATATGTTTAATATATATAGGGAAAGGCGTATTGAAGAATGAGTGGGTGTATAAGTGTGTGAATGGATGATTTAGTACGTGAGTGACTGACTCTAAAAGTGAGTGATTAAATGTATCTTACTGAATGCATGGGTTAGTGACTAAACTGTGTGAATGTCTGTATCCGTCTGTCTGTTGGTTTGTAAGCGGCTGCATGGCTTTCTGAATAGCTACATGAGTGTCTACATGGGTTATTGATTGATTGTCTGAGTATCTGTATGGGTGCCTGAGTGTTTGTGTGGGTGGGGTGTGTGTGACTCTGTGCATAGATGTGTGAGTTGGTGATTCACTGGGTGCATGGTTTCAAGAGTGCATCTGTGATGGACTGTATGGGTGGGTGAGTGTGTGTATGGGTGTGTTAGTGATTGAATGTATATCTCAGTGGTACATGTGTGAGTAACTACATATGTGAAAGGCAGTATATATGTGTGTTGGAGTATATAAATGGCTATAAGTGAGAGTGTGTGATTGTGAGAGTGGCTGTATGGATGAGTGTGTACTTGTATCAGTGATTGTATAAGAGCGTAAGTATGTGCTAGTATTTGTATGAGTAAGTGAGCTGGTGTGTGTATAACTGTATAGGTGAGTAAATGGGTGTGTGATTACGTTTTTGCATGACTGACTAGGTGTGTGAGTACCTCTATGGATGAGTGGCGGTGTGTGAGTGTTTATATAGGTGTATGAGTGCATATGATAGTCCTGTACTGAGTGACTAAGTATGAGTGACTGTACGGGTGAGTGAGTGGATGTGTGTGTAGACCTAAGAATCAGTGAGTGGGTATGTAGTTTTTGGTGTTGGAGTGTCTATGGTTTTGAGAATGGCAGTCTGTAATTTAGAGTGGGTGTATCAAAAGTTATATTAGGGTGTGAGAAGATGCATGAAATTATCACATGGATGATGTCATCAGTGATGTCATTTGAGATGTCATCAGTGATGTCATCAGTGATGTCACTGACCATGTCATGAGTGATGTAATATGTGACGTCATCAGCAGTGCATTGCGGGGCGCGAGTTATAGTTAGCTGAACTAACTATAACGGGGAATTTCTATGGTTTTGTACGAGTGAAATGTCCAACTAACTATAACTGTCCCTAAAACCTATGGTTTTTTCAGTGAATTTCAAAGGTTTTTTAAATGCTAATTTCTAACTATAACGTGCCTGAAACCTATGATTTTTTAAGTGAATTTCAAAGGTTTTTTAAATGCTATTTTCTAACTATGCCTACAGAGGTAGGACATGTGAAGAAAGAAGAAAAAACGCACAGAAAGAAGCAAAAGATGTGCAGAAAGAACCAACAGAGGAGCAGAAAGAGGCCTTGTTGCAAAATCATCCTGTGCCCACAACTTTTTCAGACGGGTACTGGTGGTAACTGACTCTGACTAACCAGAGCCAGTGCTATGCTAAAAGACACTTAGAATACAGTGAAAACACCTACATACACTAGGGAACACTATGCGTTGGGGTACCCCTGTGATTAGCATGACCTCCTCTGCAAGTCCCTAGTACATAATAGGGCAGGGGGATTAAAACTACCTCTTAAACGCGCTACAGGGCGCGTTTGCACAGTGGTGAAGGGAGGGGGTGCCTGAGGTGACATGTGTGCAAACGCACCCGTGGCGCGTTTTAAGTTGCGGGATTAAGTCCCCTTGAATTCTGAGGGTCCCTGGGGCCCAACTAGCCCCCAGGTACCTACAGTTAGGACCACAGAGCTGAGTTGCAGAGAGGCGTTCCGAGGCCACGCACCTTTTTTCACCTCTTTGCAACGCAACTCTGTTGTGCTTACTGAAGGTACCTGGTGGGCTAGTTGGCCCCCAGGGTCCCTCAGGATTCAAAGGGAATTAATTCCCCAACTTAAAACGCACCACAGGGCGTGTTTGCGCACATGTCATCTGAGGCCCCGCCCCCTCCCTTCACCACTGTGCAAACGCGCCCCGTGGTGCGTTTTAAGTTGGGGGATTAGGTCACCTTGAATCCTGAGGGTCCCTGGGGCCCAACTAGCCCACTTGGTACTTCCAGTAAGCACCACAGGCCTGCGTTGCAATGCCTGTAACAAATTGTGCAGTTGTGTTTAGGTAGTGAAGAGGGTCGTGCTGGGGGTAGTGTTTTAGGGTTTAGGGTAGTGCAGTGGTGTTTGTGTAGTGTAGGGGGTCATGCTGGGGGTAGATTTAGGGTTTAGGGTAGTGCAGTGGTGTTTGGGTAGTGTAGGGAGTCGTGCTGGGGAGTGTTTTAGGGTTTAGGGTAGTGCAGTGGTGTTTGGGTAGTGTAGGGGGTTGTGCTGGGGGTAGTGTTTTAGGGTTTAGGGTAGTGCAGTGGTGTTTGGGTAGTGTAGGGGGTCGTGCTGGGGGTAGTGATTTAGGGTAGTGCAGTGGTGTTTGTGTAGTGTAGGGGGTACTGCTGGGGTAGTGTTTTAGGGTTTAGGTTAGTGCAGTGGTGTTTGGGTAGTGTAGGGGTACTGCTGGGGGTAGTGTTTTAGGGTTTAGGGTAGTGCAGTGGTATTTGTGTAGTGTAGGGGGTAGTGTTTTAGGGTTTAGGGTAGTGCAGTGGTGTTTGTGTAGTGTAGGAGGTTGTGTTTTAGGGTTTAGGGTAGTGCAGTGGTCTTTGGGTAGTGTAGGGAGTCGTGCGGGGGTAGTGTTTTAGGGTTTAGGGTAGTGTAGGGGGTCATGCGGGGGTAGTGTTTAGGGATTAGGGTAGTGCATTGGTGTTTGGGTAGTGTAGGGGTCATGCGGGGGTAGTGTTTTAGGGTTTAGGGCAGTGCAGTGGTGTTTGGGTAGTGTAGGGGTCGTGCTGGGGGAGTGTTTTAGGGTTTAGGGCAGTGCAGTGGTGTTTGGGTAGTGTAGGGGTCGTGCTGTGGGGAGTGTTTTAGGGTTTAGGGCAGTGCAGTGGTGTTTTGGTAGTGTAGGGGGTCGTGCTGGGGGAGTGTTTGAGGGTTTAGGGCAGTGCAGTGGTGTTTGGGTAGTGTAGGGGGTTGTGCTGGGGGTAGTATTTTAGGGTTTAGGGTAGTGCAGTGGTGTTCAGGTAGTGTAGGGGGTTGTGCTGGGGGTAGTGTTCTAGGGTTTAGGGCAGTGCAGTGGTGTTTGGGCAGTGTAGGGGGTAATGCTGGGGGTGGTGTTTTAGGGTTTAGGGCAGTGCAGTGGTGTTCGGGCAGTGTAGGGGGTCGTGCTGGGGGTGGTGTTTCAGGGTTTAGGGCAGTGCAGTGGTGCTCGGGCAGTGTAGGGGGTGGTGTTTCAGGGTTTAGGGCAGTGCAGTGGTGTTCGGGCAGTGTAGGGGGTCGTGCTGGGGGTGGTGTTTCAGGGTTTGGGGCAGTGCAGTGGTGTTCGAGCAGTAAAGGGGGTCGTGCTGGGGGTGGTGTTTCAGGGTTTAGGGCAGTGCAGTGGTGTTCGGGCAGGTTAGGGGGCGGTGCAGGGGGTGGTGTTTCAGGGTTTAGGGCAGTGCAGTGGTCGGGCAGTGTAGGGGGTCATGCAGGGGTGGTGTTTCAGGGTTTAGGGCAGTGCAGTGGTGTTCGGGCAGTGTAGGGGGTCGTGCTGGGGCTGGTGTTTCAGGGCTTAGGGCAGTACAGTGGTGTTCGGGCAGTGTAGGGGGTCGTGCTGGGGCTGGTGTTTCAGGGTTTAGGGCAGTGCAGTGGTGTTCGGGCAGTGTAGGGGGTCGTGCTGGGGCTGGTGTTTCAGGGTTTAGGGCAGTGCAGTGGTGTTCGGGCAGTGTAGGTGGTCGTGCTGGGGCTGGTGTTTCAGGGTTTAGGGCAGTGCAGTGGTGTTCGGGCAGTGTAGGGGGTCATGCTGGGGCTGGTGTTTCAGGGTTTAGGGCAGTGCAGTGGTGTTCGGGCAGTGTAGGGGGTCTTGCTGGGGCTGGTGTTTCAGGGTTTAGGGCAGTGCAGTGGTGTTCGGGCAGTGTAGGGGGTCGTGCTGGGGGTGGTGTTTCAGGGTTTAGGGCAGTGCAGTGGTGTTTGGGCAGTGTAGGGGGTCATGCTGGGGCTAGTGTTTCAGGATTTAGGGCAGAGCAATGGTGTTCAGGCAGTGTAGGGGGTTTTGCTGGAGGTGGTGTTTCAGGGTTTAGGGCAGTGCAGTGGTGTTCGTGCAGTGTAGGGGGTGGTGTTTCAGGGTTTAGGGCAGTGGTGTTCAGGCAGTGTAGGGGGTCTTGTTGGGGTTGATGTTTCAGGGTTTAGGGCAGTGCAGTGGTGTTCGGGCAGTGTAGGTGGTCGTGCTGGGGGTGGTGTTTCAGGGTTTAGGGCAGTGCAGTGGTGTTCCGGCAGTGTAGGGGGTCGTGCAGGGGGTGGTGTTTCAGGGTTCAGGGCAGTGCAGTGGTGTTCGGGCAGTGTAGGGGGTCATGCTGGGGGTGGTGTTTCAGGGTTTAGGGCAGTGCAGTGGTGTTCGGGCAGTGTAGGGTGTCGTGCTGAGGGGTGGTGTTTCAGGGTTTAGGGCAGTGCAGTGGTGTTCGGGCAGTGTAGGGGGTCGTGCAGGGGGTGGTGTTTCGGGGTTTAGGGCAGTGCAGTGGTGTTTGGGCAGTGTAGGGGGTCGTGCAGGGGGTGGTGTTTCAGGGTTTAGGGCAGTGCAGTGGTGTTCGGCCAGTGTAGGTGGTCTTGCTGGGGGTGGTGTTTCAGGATTTAGTGCAGTGGTGTTCGGGCAGTGTAGGGGGTCTTGCTGGGGTGGTGTTTCAGGGTTTAGGGCAGTGCAGTGGTGTTCGGGCAGTGTAGGGGGTCTTGCTGGGGCTGGTGTTTCAGGGTTTAGGGCAGTGCAGTGGTGTTCGGGCAGTGTAGGGGGTTTTGCTGGGGCTGGTGTTTGAGGGTTTAGGGTAGTGCAGTGGTGTTCGGGCAGTGTAGGGGGTCATGCTGGGGCTGGTGTTTCAGGATTTAGGGCAGTGCAGTGGTTTTCGGGCAGTGTAGGCGGTCGTGCTGGGGCTGGTGTTTCAGGGTTTAGGGCAGTGCAGTGGTGTTCGGGCAGTGTACGGGGTTGTGCTGGGGCTGGTGTTTCAGGGTTTAGGGCAGTGCAGTGGTTTTCGGGCAGTGTAGGGGGTCGTGCTGGGGGTGGTGTTTCAGGGTTTAGGGCAGTGTAGTGGTGTTCGGGCAGTGTAGGGGTCGTGCTGGGGCTGGTGTTTCATGGTTTAGGGCAGTGCAGTGGTGTTCGGGCAGTGTAGGGGGTCGTGCTGGGGGTGGTGTTTCAGGGTTTAGGGCAGTGCAGTGGTGTACGGGCAGTGTAGGGGGTCTTGCTGGGGGTGGTGTTTCAGGGTTTAGGGCAGTGGTGTTCAGGCAGTGTAGGGGGTCTTGCTGGGGGTAGTGTTTCGGGGTTTAGGGCAGTGCAGTGGTGTTCGTGCAGTGTAGGGGGTCGTGCTGGGGGTGGTGTTTCAGTGTTTAGGGCAGTGCAGTAGTGTTCGGGCAGTGTAGGGGATCGTGCAGGGGGTGGTGTTTCAGGGTTTAGGGCAGTGCAGTGGTGTTCGGGCAGTGTAGGGGGTCATGCTGGGGGGGTGTTTCAGGGTTTAGGGCAGTGCAGTGGTGTTCGGGCAGTGTAGGGGGTCGTGCAGGGGGTGGTGTTTCAGGGTTTAGGGCAGTGCAGCGGTGTTCGGGCAGTGTAGGGGTCGTGCTGGGGCTGGTGTTTCAGGGTTTAGGGCAGTGCAGTTGTGTTCGGGCAGTGTAGGGGGTCTTGCTGGGGGTGGTGTTTCAGGGTTTAGGGCAGTGGTGTTCGGGCAGTGTAGGGGGTCTTGCTGGGCTTGGTGTTTCAGGGTTTAGGACAGTGCAGTGGTGTTCGGGCAGTGTAGGGGGTCTTGCTGGGGGTAGTGTTTCAGGGTTTAGGGCAGTGCAGTGGTGTTCGGGCAGTGTAGGGGGTCGTGCTGGGGATGGTGTTTCAGGGTTTAGGGCAGTGCAGTAGTGTTCGGGCAGTGTAGGGGGTCGTGCAGGGGGGGGTGTTTCAGGGTTTAGGGCAGTGCAGTGGTGTTCGGGCAGTGTAGGGGGTCGTCATGGGGGTGGTGTTTCAGGGTTTAGGGCAGTGCAGTGGTGTTCGGGCAGTGTAGGGGTCATGCTGGGGGTGGTGTTTCAGGGTTTAGGGCTGTGCAGTGGTGTTCGGGCAGTGTAGGGGGTCGTGAAGGGGGTGGTGTTTCAGGGTTTAGGGCAGTGCAGTGGTGTTCGGGCAGTGTAGGGGGTCGTGAAGGGGGTGGTGTTTCAGGGTTTAGTGCAGTGGTGTTCGGGCAGTGTAGGGGTCGTGCTAGGGTATGTGTTTCAGGGTTTAGGGCAGTGCAGTGGTGTTCGGGCACTGTAGGGGGTCGTGCAGGGGCTGGTGTTTCAGGGTTTAGGGCAGTGCAGTGGTGTTCGGGCAGTGTAGGGGGTCGTGCTGGGGGTAGTGTTTTAGGGTTTAGGGTAGTGCAGTGGTGCTTGTGTAGTGTAGGGGGTCGTGCTGGGGTAGTGTTTTAGGGTTTAGGGTAGTGCAGTGGTGTTTGTGTATTGTAGGGGGTCATGTTTTAGGGTAGTGCAGTGGTCTTTGGGTAGTGTAGGGGGTCGTGCTGGGGGTAGTGTTTTAGGATTTAGGTTAGTGCAGTGGTGTTTGGGTAGTGTAGGGGGTCTTGCTTGGGGTAGTGTTTTAGGGTTTAAGGTAGTGCAGTGGTGTTTGTGTAGTGTAGGGGGTCGTGCTGGGGGTAGTGTTTTAGGGTTTAGGGTAGTGCAGTGGTGCTTGTGTAGTGTAGGGGGTCGTGCTGGGGGTAGTGTTTTAGGGTTTAGGGTAGTGCAGTGGTGTTTGTGTAGTGTAGGGGGTCATGTTTTAGGGTAGTGCAGTGGTGTTGGGGTAGTGTTTTAGGGTTTAGGGTAGTGCAGTGGTGTTTGTGTAGTGTAGGGGGTCATGCTGGGGGTAGTGTTTTAGGGTTTAGGGTAGTGCAGTGGTGCTTGTGTAGTGTAGGGGGTCGTGCTGGGGTAGTGTTTTAGGGTTTAGGGTAGTGCAGTGGTGTTTTTGTAGTGTAGGGGGTCATGTTTTAAGATGCAACGCTCCAATACCTGACCAGTCTGCACTACATAAAACTGCAAAAAAACTAAAAATAAAAAGTGTTTTGCACACTTTTGTCATTGGGCTATATGTGGGCTACATCTGGGTAATATTTGTGCTACATTTGGGCTCTTTTTTCACTGGTGGCCATCTTGGAAGACTTCTTTGTTATGAAGTTTCCTAATTTCCTCATTTACTGCAGTCTCCTCAGTAGGAAATGCTTTCAGTTTTTACTTTGATTCCATCAAGAAGGCATTCAGATGTGTCACACATTTGCCATAAATTCAGAATGTTATTACTCTAGTTGTTCATTAGATCACTGTAGTAAAGCTACTGCTCACCAAGGATGTTAACTGGAAGTCTACTGCTGGTATTGAAAGTGATTGTTTCAGTCTGCATGTCAGAATTTTCTAATGAAATAGAAGAGGATTTGAGATCTCACTTAAAACATGCACTAAATTTTCTTTTTGCAGCACTAACCATAATTTCTATGGCAAAATGAACCCCCTCATTTTGTTCCTTTTTAAATTAAATGTTTTAAGTGTTACCAGTTTATTCCAATCAAGATGGCTTCAGGTGTGCCATACTTTTGTCATAAGTAAGGCTGTTAGCACTCTAGTTGTTCTTTAGAACACTCTGGGAAGCTGCAGTAGAACACAAAGGCATCAACTGACAGGCTGCTCCTGTTGAAATATAACAGGAAGATATTTGAGATCTCACTTAAAACATGTCCTAATTTTTCTTTCTACAGCACTAACCATAATTTCTATGACAAAATGAACCCCATCATTTTGTTCCTTTTTAAATTAAATGTTTTAAGTGTTACCAGTTTATTCCAATCAAGATGGCTTCAGGTGTGCCATACTTTTGTCATAAGTAAGACTGTTAGCGCCCTAGTTGTTCTTTAGAACACTCTGGGAAGCTGCAGTAGAACACAAAGGCATCAACTGACAGGCTGCTCCTGTTGAAATATAACAGGAAGATATTTGAGATCACACTTGAAACATGTCCTAATTTTTCTTTCCAGAGCACTAACCATAATTGCTATGACAAGATAAACCCCATCATTTTGTTCCTTTTTAAATTAAATGTTTTAAGTGTTACCAGTTTATTCCAATCAAGATGGCTTCAGGTGTGCCATACTTTTGTCATAAGTAAGGCTGTTAGCACTCTAGTTGTTCGTTAGAACACTCTGGGAAGCTGCAGTAGAACACAAAGGAATCAACTGACAGTCTCTGCCCTTGTTGGATGTACATGTTTTACTGAGAATGTCAGACTTCATTCTCACATGACTGAGAAAGATAATGTGAATTTACAGAAAATATGCTCTCATTTTAGCTTCTGGGGCACCTTCCAAAACTGTATGGGACAAGCATGTGAAAATAGTTTTCTCTCAAACATGATTCATGATATCCCAGCAGAAGGTTTTTCACAGGGTAAAATCACCTTAGAACACACCACAATTCCTGAAATTAGTATGGTACCATCAACAAATGAATTCTAATGTAACTAAAGTCTGTTATCACCCTTTATAGTTCTCCTTTTGGTAACCCTCAAAATCTTCGATTCACTACAATGCATTTCAATGGGGTACTATCATTTATATTGGTCCCAAGATGGCTGCCAGCAATTCCAGGATGAAGTGCTGACAGCCAATCAGATCTCACGATGACATGTGTGGTTAGGCTCCGCCCAGATATATATGTGTTTTTACTTTTGATTTTCTCAGCAACTACTGAACGGATTTACACCATTTAACAAAAGGGTTCTTTTGAACCAAGAACTACCTCTTTGCCAAATTTGGTGTAATTCCGTTCAGCAGTTCGGGCTGTAGCCTTGCATAAAGTTTCCTATGGGAAATTGATTTTTTGACTCTTATTTTTTAATTTCTCCGCAACTACTGAACGGATTTACACCATTTAACAAAAGGGTTCTTTCTGAACCAAGAACTACCTCTTTGCCAAATTTGGTGTAATTCCGTTCAGCAGTTCGGGCTGTAGCCGTGTCTAAAGTTTCCTATGGGAAAATGAATGGGGAAAACACGTTTTGGGACCCCCCTTTTTCTCGGCCCCCGCTTGACGAATCACCCTGAGACTTTCAGGGTAGGAGCGGACCGGAGCGGGCCATAAAGTTTGAAAATTTCGCAAAGATTCGTCAACCGACGCAAGAGTTATTTCAAATAGAATGTCGCGGATTTCCTATGGAAAATAGGTCCTAACTATAACTATCTACTGGCGACCGCCAGTAGATTATATATATATATATATATATATATATATATATATATATATATATATATATATATATATATATATATATATTTTGCAGGAATCCTCCTAACGACCACGGACACGGACCAAAAGTAAGTGCAAATATTTATTTCTCCTCTGATGCCGCCATAACGTTTCGGCTCGTCCGAGCCTTGTTCACATGACATTGTATGACATATTATGTACCAATCATCTATAATAGTTATAATTACTAAAATCTCAGTATTCATAACTAAAGCCTTAGTTAACTCAAGGAAAACCCCAGACAAATCTTATCACATACCCTATTCCTATTATTCTAAAATCCTTATCCATTATTGAAACGTATCTTCAGCCATATAATTACTTTGCTGTATCATTTAACTAATTTACAGCATGCCAAGTCATCTTAGTTGCCCTGAAAACCTTACTTCGCTGTCGGTCCATCAGTTGGAATACGATTGTTCAGCATTCCCCCTCAACATCTGGCCTGTCTATCTAACCCCTCCCTTTTCTGCCTTCTCTTTATACTTTTCTCTCCAATGATTGGAGCGGGAGCTCCCGCGCAGCCTCTCGTATATGCACTTCTGAACATGAATAATGCTTCTGTTAAAGATGCTCTTGAAAAGCAAGCATCTATAACCAATTCTACTTGCTCACAACTTCCAAACTTGTTACGTGCGTTGTCGAATGGTCTAGCAGTGTTAATCACTACATGCAGTCCTCCAGATTGGAGAATGGAAGATTCATTTCTGCTGTGTTTGTGTCATTTTGATAGTATAACTAAAGTCAGCCTGCAACAAAAATAATATGACAATCTCGCACACACTGGTAGCTAGCACCACCATTTAGAATATCTGGTCTGTAGGCTCTAAGCCTTACACATACACACTCTAAAGAGTTAGTGTCCTTCATATTACATGCAATCAGTCCTGGCTTGTATGTAACAAGTATGTTTCACAAGTAAAGCACTGCCACAATTGACAGGTCATGGAAATGAAGAGACCCTCCACCACACAATTTCAGAATACATGATGCACGGATGTCATGAGTTACTGGAAGCAGGCACTTAGTTTCCCGCTGTGTGAACTAGCATCACGGGCAACTAGATGTTAGCTTTTGACTGACAAGACAGGTGAAGTTTTAAGTTGTTTCTCTAACTGTTCCAAATTACATTTGGCTGCTGATCATTTCTTTATTCTTGCTAAAAAAGGTCTCATGTTGGCAAACCTTAATGAGGTTTTCAACAGAGCAGTACATTGACTGTAAAAGCATTTAATAAAATAAATATGTTTAAAAATCCAAACAGGAACTTGTCATCTGTCCTTGTGCCTACCTCATTATTCTGAACATGCAAACCCAGTTTATAAACCTTCATTTCAACTTCCTACCAATACTATGTCTACCCAAACTGCCACTCCGAGTGTAATGACAATTAAAATGTACCTACAGTATACTGAACCAGCATCGGATTGGGAAGGCGGGAAGTCGGGCATTGGCCGATGGGCCGGTGCCTGAGGGTCACCAGTGGGCCGGTTTTTGTCAACAGGCCCACAGAGCCTTATTGTTTTCCCCACCAGGCCACTGTAAAGGGCGGGGGCAGCATCATGAGCACGGAGGCTCTGAGGGGGTTGCTTTCAGCAGCGTCTCTAGGCCAATATTATTCTGTCCACTGCAGACTTTATCTTGGCCTCCCGTGGGGCCGGCGCAGACGCCCAGAAGCAATGCTCTACTCCCCTGCTGTGAGCCATTATCACCTCGGCTCCCCTGGAGAAGCAGCAGCTCTGTGCTTTTCTTCACCCCTCCTCTGCCAGGCCATCACCCTGAGGCTACAGTTGGCTGGGCTAGGGTGAGTAAGTGTATGACCTTGCTGAGGGCCTGTTGTTGGCACCTCGGCTACAGTGTCTTTCAGGCCTTGATGATGGGGGGGGGATGTTTGCATAAACCTCCCTGTGAAGCACCTTTCCCAGAGCAGAAAATGTAGATAATGTAATGTTAGAGTCAGAGCTGCCGAATATGGAACTATGGAAATAGGTTCACGTCCCAGCCTCACCTCAACATCCTGTGATTCTGGGCAAATGACTTAATTGTGCAAGGCCTAAAATAAAAATGAATTGTATCTTCTGTAATGTAACTGGTGCTCATATAATTGCGCCCTTTGGCCAAGTATACGCTATATAAAACAACGATAAAAAAACATAACCTTCTGTTTGCTCATTTTTTAAGAATCTGCAAAGGCTGGAACTTAATAATGAGAGAGGATTCTTTATTCAATAATAAAAAAGTCTGTATTCCTTCTTAACATGACTTTTCTTCCTTTGTTTAGTTTTAACTATCAGTCACGGATCATTAAAGAAGCTTTAGACCACATTTTAAACTGCTTTCACCTTACGTTTACTGTTCAAACTTCAAAGTACATATCGATCAGGGGTGAAAATACCAGCTTTAGGTGTTTTGCTTCATTTTCGTACTGGCAAGGGCATTAAAATACTGGTAATGCTGGTTAAAAAAACAGCCAGGTGGCAAACATAGCCATATCAGGAGTTGTGGCCTTTGGGCCACTTTATTTCACTTCGCCCGCCCCGCCAAAATGCAGTGCTTCTAGTTTTCTCCAATGTTTCTGGCTCTATGAGCTTTAAAATACATAATTTATCAAACATTTCTCTAAAAATGAGCCCGATGAGACTAGCCAAATGCTGTTTCGTGAATGGGCGTGATCCAGGAATATGGGCCGCTTTTTTGGGAGTGCCCGGGCCGAATTGTGATCCCAATCCGACCCTGTACTGAACCCCTTTAACAACCTGTTCCAATACATCAGCCTTCTCCATGCAGGCTTTATGAAATCTCATTAACAACCACAGGGGCAGCCCTGTACACCTGAACCAGGGGCAATCAGTATTTAGTCCAAACAACGGTCCAAGGTATTTAAAAAGTTCAATTTTTCACAAACAAATAATAACATTCCAAGTGCACATAAAAAGAGTGAAAATCAGAGAAACAGAAGAAAGCCCTTATAAGAAATATTTTTTGAAAAATATACAAAATTTATTCAATATGTAGATAAAAACAAATTATTAACATTGCGCTCAGGAATATTTGCTGGTACACATAACAATTATTATACAATACAATACCAGACAAGTGGCAAACAGAAAAAATTACAAAGAAAAAGAAATTTTCAGAACAACACTGAAACGACAAAAACAAAACAATGTGTCCTTCATTAATTGCGGCCACAGTTGCGTCGACGGCGTTTCGACCTTTGTCATAAATACATGGTCATCATCAGGACATAAATTTTTGCTGAGCATCCAAGAAAAATCTATAAAATGCAAAGATAATATACAAATAAATATACATTTATAAAATTCCATAATTCTAAAAGGGCAGAAAAATAAAGATCAGAAAACCAAAATCCAAAGATTGAATTTTATTAAAGGAAATCTCAGAACGTGAAGAAACCGAAAACCAAAGAGAGTCTCAATAGCCTTGAAAAGGAACAACCAACACACCAATGTGTAAAAATAATTAGAACATCAGTGAAGAAAAAAGGAAAAGGTGGTAGCCATCTTTTTCAGAGTTTGTGATAAGGGAGTATAATATAACCTCCACTTACTTCAAGTCACACGATGAATGGGTGTGGCAAATACCAATAATTTGGCACGTCACCAATGCCTAATGGAAACTGAAAACGAAACGGAGAGTCAATCGAACAGACTACTCCAATATGTAATTGAAGCCAAATTACAACCGAAATCAACTTGCGTTTTGATACAATAATGCAAAGTTGAAAGTGGTTCATTCATGAAATACTTTTCATAAAATATTTTATTTTTGTTACCCCAGTGGCTGCATAAATAAATTGGCACGATTCACCACGGGCAAGGAGAACCAATCTCCTTTATGTTTCACTCACACGTGGTGGCTAAAAATAAAAGCAGAAGATATAATCGTGAATAACCTGCACCCTACTTTCATGAAGAAAATAAGCATCAGACCTAATTATTTACGAGCACTGAGAGTTAACACTAAAATCGAAACAAGTGGATATTGCGAGCATTATGATAGTTTACACTAGTTTCCAAAGTTCCCTCCGGTCTATAGTTACTGGGACCGTAGTAAAAAAAAAAAAAAAAAAACAACCCCCATATGATAGTCTAGAAAAATTATTTTACGGGCAAATGGAGATAAACATTGGACCCAGTAGATTTGCTGGCATTACAATAGTTACCACCACATTACTGGTTGCCAAAATACCGCGCGGTCTATAATTGCTCTAACTGGAATAAACCTCTATCGGCGTGCTAAACAAGAGGCCATTCATATTTCACTCACCGAAAAACGTCCCCCACTTGGCATCAAAGTACGGAAGCAACGATAGCCTCACCGTACCGGCTTTAAATACAGTCAAAGAACCCACGACAGAAACCGGAAGCACTCATTAGAGGGCAGATAGAAAAAGGACTCACCGGTGCAGACCTCCCAGTCCCGCGCCATCTTAAAATGGTCCCAAACTCAACTTGTACTTCACCCGGAAGGTATCAACGGGTAAAAATAACATAATTCTTTATAAGAGGAAGAGAAGGGAGATCACAATTGCCGCCGATTAGTACTATGCGGCAAACTTGTATCGTCTTCCTATGACAGCTCGAAAGAACGACCTCAAAAGAATAAATAAACATCCGCGCCATCTTTAACTGGTGGAGCGGAAATGAATAAACAAAAATGAGACAGAAAGTAAAGAATAGACCTCAGATATTACCCAAATTGAAAATGTGTATATAAAAAAGAATATAAAGAATAAAGAAAAAGAAGAACAATAAATTTTTCTTTATCAACAATTACTTGATAACTGTAATACATCATATTGAAATTAGTAGAAACTTTTTAGCAACCAAATTGCTCACAAATAATTAAACAGAATCCTCAATCAACATACATCAACCTTATTACATTGACATGGCACATCGTTGATATAGATCATAAATAGCAATTCAATTTGCAGTTCAATGAGATACAGTCATAAAATTCTGTTAATACTCCATATTTTGTTGAAAGTTAATTCATTAAGTACCTATACATACACCACAATTTTATTTACTAAGCACAAATCGTTCTACTCTTCTAGTGCTTAAAAAAATAATAACAATAGCCTATGCCACGTACTTTTAGCATCAATATACATACAAAAACTTTTTGAAAGATTTAGTTTTTCACAATTCTACATTTCAAACAACCAGATAAATAAGTGTTCTTCTCTATGGCTAACAAAAAAGAGAAAGAAGAACACTTCATATAAAGCTGCGATTACTTAAAGTGAATCAAACATTCCGGTACAAAATAATATACCCTCAATGATTTCCCTAGTTCAAAAATGAAAATTACCGAATGCCATTCCAAGATTTGGTTTTTACAATTCTGACATTTCAACCAACCAGATGCATAAATGTTATTATCTATGGCTAACACTTCATATGAAACTGCAAGTGGTTATAGATAGTCAATCACTCTGGTACAGAATAATATACCCACAGTGATTTCCTAGTTTTTAGCTGAACGTTACAGAATGGCATTCCTCCATTGTGTTGAGACCCTTATTGATGCTATCACAACGAAGGATCCAACGACACTCACTTTTGTTCAAGATGTTAGAGATATTTCCACCACGCGGCGGAATCCGTATAACCTCAATGACCTGGCACCGCATGTCAGAGGGCGCATGATTCAATTCCAGGTAATGTGCTACTAAAGGAGCATTCTCTGTTTTACATCGAATGCGACTCTTATGTTGGCCCAGACGTAGCTTAATTTTCTGTGTTGTCTGCCCAACATAAATAAGATCGCAGGGGCACCAGATTGCATACACCACATTTTGAGTGTTGCAATTCGAGTAATCCCGCAAATCATGACAGGTGTTTTCATGAATAAATTGTTTAGTATTGAGGCTCGAATCGCACATAAGACATCCACCACATTTATAATGTCCTACAATTTTGTTCAACCCCCAGATAGTTGTTAAACTCTGGGGTTCAGAACAGGACAATGCTGCTCGGACTAGATGATCTCTCAAATTTTTCCTCTTTTATATGAAAAGAGGGGCTGTTCATGTGTGATTCCTGTGGACATAACCAATGGCCAAAGTAATCGCATTTCTGCAATTATTAAGAAACATTGGCCATTGGTTATGTCCACAGGAATCACACGTGAACAGCCCCTCTTTTCATATAAAAGAGGAAAAATTTGAGAGATCATCTAGTCCGAGCAGCATTGCCCGTTCTGAACCCCAGAGTTTAACAACTATCTGGGGTTGAACAAAATTGTAGGACATTATAAATGTGGTGGATGTCTTATGTGCGATTCGAGCCTCAATACTAAACAATTTATTCATGAAAACACCTGTCATGATTTGCGGGATTACTCGAATTGCAACACTCAAAATGTGGTGTATGCAATCTGGTACCCCTGCGATCGTATTTATGTTGGGCAGACAACACAGAAAATTAAGCTACGTCTGGGCCCACATAAGAGTCGCATTCGATGTAAAACAGAGAATGCTCCTTTAGTAGCACATTACCTGGAATTGAATCATGCGCCCTCTGACATGCGGTGGCAGGTCATTGAGGTTATACGGATTCCGCCGCGTGGTGGAAATATCTCTAACATCTTGAACAAAAGTGAGTGTCGTTGGATCCTTCGTTGTGATAGCATCAATAAGGGTCTCAACACAATGGAGGAATGCCATTCTGTAACTTTCAACTAAAAACTAGGAAATCACTGTCGGTATATTATTCTGTACCAGAGTGATTGACTATCTATAACCACTTGCAGTTTCATATGAAGTGTTAGCCATAGATAACATTTATGCATCTGGTTGGTTGAAATGTCAGAATTGTAAAAACCAAATCTTGGAATGGCATTCGGTAATTTTCATTTTTGAACTAGGGAAATCATTGAGGGTATATTATTTTGTACCGGAATGTTTGATTCACTTTAAGTAATCGCAGCTTTATATGAAGTGTTCTTCTTTCTCTTTTTGTTAGCCAGAGAGAAGAACACTTATTTATCTGGTTGTTTGAAATGTAGAATTGTGAAAAACTAAATCTTTCAAAAGTTTTTGTTTGTATATTGATGCTAAAAGTACGTGGCATAGGCTATTGTTATTATTTTTTTAAGCACTAGAAGAGTAGAACGATTTGTGCTTAGTAAATAAAATTGTGGTGTATGTATAGGTACTTAATGAATTAACTTTCAACAAAATATGGAGTATTAACAGAATTTTATGACTGTATCTCATTGCACTGCAAATTGAATTGCTATTTATGATCTATATCAACGATGTGCCATGTCAATGTAATAAGGTTGATGTATGTTGATTGAGGATTCTGTTTAATTATTTGTGAGCAATTTGGTTGCTAAAAAGTTTCTACTAATTTCAATATGATGTATTACAGTTATCAAGTAATTGTTGATAAAGAAAAAATGTATTGTTCTTCTTTTTCTTTATTCTTTATATTCTTTTTTATATACACATTTTCAAATTGGGTAATATCTGAGGTCTATTCTTTACTTTCTGTCTCATTTTTGTTTATTCATTTCCGCTCCACCAGTTAAAGATGGCGCGGATGTTTATTTATTCTTTTGAGGTCGTCTTCTTTCGAGCTATCATAGGAAGACGATACAAGTTTGCCGCTTAGTACTAATCGGCGGCAATTGTGATCTCCCTTCTCTTCCTCTTATAAAGAATTATGTTATTTTTACCCGTTGATACCTTCCGGGTGTAGTACAAGTTGAGTTTGGGACCACTTTAAGATGGCGCGGGACTGGGAGGTCTGCACCGGTGAGTCCTTTCTTTCTATCTGCCCTCTAATGAGTGCTTCCGGTTTCTGTCGTGGGTTCTTTTGACTGTATTTAAAGCCGGTACGGTGAGGCTATCGTTGCTTCCGTACTTTGATGCCAAGTGGGGGACGTTTTTCGGTGAGTGAAATATGAATGGCCTCTTGTTTAGCACGCCGATAGAGGTTTATTCCAGTTAGAGCAATTATAGACCGCGCGGTATTTTGACAACCAGTAATGTGGTGGTAACTATTGTAATGCCAGCAAATCTACTGGGTCCAATGTTTATCTCCATTTGCCCGTAAAATAATTTTTCTAGACTATCATATGGGGGTTGTTTTTTTTTTTTTTTTTTTTTTTATTACGGTCCCAGTAACTATAGACCGGAGGGAACTTTGGAAACTAGTGTAAACTATCATAATGCTCGCAATATCCACTTGTTTCGATTTTAGTGTTAACTCTCAGTGCTCGTAATTAATTAGGTCTGATGCTTATTTTCTTCATGAACGTAGGGTGCAGGTTATTCACGATTATATCTTCTGCTTTTATTTTTAGCCATCACGTGTGAGTGAAACATAAAGGAGATTGGTTCTCCTTGCCCGTGGTGAATCGTGCCAATTTATTTATGCAGCCACTGGGGTAACAAAATAAAATATTTTATGAAAAGTATTTCATGAATGAACCACTTTCAACTTTGCATTATTGTATCAAACGCAAGTTGATTTCGGTTGTAATTTGGCTTCAATTACATATTGGAGTAGTCTGTTCGATTGACTCTCCGTTTCGTTTTCAGTTTCCATTAGGCATTGGTGACGTGCCAAATTATTGGTATTTGCCACACCCATTCATCGTGTGACTTGAAGTAAGTGGAGGTTATATTATACTCCTTATCACAAACTCTGAAAAAGATGGCTACCACCTTTTCCTTTTTCTTCACTGATGTTCTAATTATTTTTACACATTGGTGTGTTGGTTGTTCCTTTTCAAGGCTATTGAGACTCTCTTTGGTTTTCGGTTTCTTCACGTTCTGAGATTTCCTTTTAATAAAATTCAATCTTTGGATTTTGGTTTTCTGATCTTTATTTTTCTGCCCTTTTAGAATTATGGAATTTTATAAATGTATATTTATTTGTATATTATCTTTGCATTTTATAGATTTTTCTTGGATGCTCAGCAAAAATGTATGTCCTGATGATGACCATGTATTTATGACAAAGGTCGAAACGCCGTCGGCGCAACTGTGGCCGCAATTAATGAAGGACACATTGTTTTGTTTTGTCGTTTCAGTGTTGTTCTGAAAATTTCTTTTTCTTTGTAATTTTTTCTGTTTGCCACTTGTCTGGTATTGTATTGTATAATAATTATGTGTACCAGCAAATATTCCTGAGCGCAATGTTAATAATTTGTTTTTATCTACATATTGAATACATTTTGTATATTTTTCAAAAATATTTCTTATAAGGGCTTTTTTCTGTTTCTGATTTTCACTCTTTTATGTGCACTTGGAATGTTATTATTTGTTTGTGAAAAATTGAACTTTTAAATACCTTGGACCGTTGTTTGGACTAAATACTAATTTATGAAATCTCAGGCACAAAACCCCCCATTCCCCTGGATTCCATCCAGGATGTCGAATGACTATAAACTGAAAATGTTTTTGTATGTCCAAAATCCCTACAGGATGATACCTAGACTAGGATTTTAGGGGCACATTACGATACCCGGCGTAAATAATTCCGCCAGGCATGGAAGCGGCAAAAATCCGCCCGCACACACCGCCTGAACACCGACCACGCCATTACGATTACACAAACCGAATACCGCCATCGGCGGAAAAGCACACAAAATACCGCCCGCCAACGTCCGAGTCGGAGACAAACCGCCCGCCACGGACGGAAACACGCACGACAACACAAAACCGCCCGCCCTCACGGCCGACACACCGCACGTGAAATTACGATCGCACCGACATGAGCGCGGAAAACCACAAATATACCGCCCGCCAGCGCAAACAACGCCGATGAGAATCGACACGGCAGAAGCCATGGCGCCCACGTACCTGCACAGAAACCATCCGCACACAAAACCAATAGCACACAACATGGCCAACAAGTCCACACAGCAAGGCACGCACAAATACACAAGCACAGTACATATCCCGAAAACACCCCCGGACAAACAAAAATACAAAGGCCAGAACCCCAGACACAACACACCTGAAAACAACAGACCATGAGGACACACCCACATAGGTGAGTACAAAAGCAGCACTCCCACAGACCACAACCCCTTGCTACATTGCAAACCAGAGAGGAGAGGAGAGGACACAGTGACACAGCAAGGACAGCAGCACACCACAGAAACGCACACATCACAACCACCACCACCACCACCACCACACACCACCACCACCACCACCACCACCACCACCACCAAACACCGGCACCACAAACCCCTGCACATTACACAACACACACCGCACCAGCACCACAAACACCATGGCACCACAAAGGATGCCCAAGTTCACGCCCATGGAGCTGACGGTCATGGTCGACGAGATCATCAAGGTGTACCCACAAATCTATGGGAACATGGTCCAGCACACACCACTAGCCACCAGAAACAGAATGTGGAACCGGATCGTAGACCAGGTCAATGCAGTCGGGACCCTGCCCAGGAACAGAGTCGAGATTAACAAACGTTGGAATGACGTCAAGAGCCTGGTCAAGAAGAAGGAGGGCAAAAACAGAGAGCTGGCTGCCGTCACTGGCGGAGGGAATCCCGCGCTCTTTAAGACCTTCAAAGCGTGGGAGGAGAAGGTGCGAGTCGTAATCCATCCGGAGATCCTCGCCGGATTAGCAGGGGGAGTGGAGGCTGGTAAGTACAAACTAATGTATACCAGCACACCGCTATGTACTCACATGCACTACCACCATGCCACAGCTCCCAGGGACAAACACCCCCATGTCCAGCACACAATACACAACACATCACACACACATGCAACAGACACCACCACACACAGCCCAAACCGAACAACTGCAAGATGCGTGGGGACATGTGTACACTAAGCCAGCCACGTAACCACCAACAGGTCCCCAAATATGCCAGAAGCGCCACAACGAGCACCCACCACACCCATGTGTCCGCCACAGCTGCACCAACCGACAAGTAACAGGTAAGTGGCAGGAACACAAAGTGCAGTGGGTGGGACGGTGGACAGCCCAAGTACAACACACACCAGGCCCCAGTCCCACAGCACAGCAAGGAGGAGCATCCCCCACACCCCACACCCACGTGTCAGCCACCGCAGTGCACAACGACAGCCGAAAGGCAGACATCACGGTCCACAGCAATCGGTGTCAGTGGGTATCCAGCCACCCCCACGACCCACAACACCCTCCCACCCCCACAGACCTGCAACATGGAGCACCCCCGCTTAGAGCCATGTGGCATCCAGTACAGTGCACGCACGAACAACTTGCAGGTGGGAAACTGGACAGGGCCGGATTACTGGAGGCATGAGGACCGTAACACGACCAACACATGGGACATGTCACGTAGCAGACGAACACGCAGCACCGCCCACCGTCACGAACAAGTGAACAATGTGCACACGGACATGAACAACAGACTCACACCCCACATGACCCATCACAGACATAGCAACACCCAAGGAGCCACGTCTGCATGCACAAGCCACACTGAATATAGTACCACACGGCAGCCACTGTGCAACTCATCACACACAACCGAAACACCATTGAAGTCCTGTCCATGTAGCCCCAACTGCCTGTCAACCACACACCCCACAACTACGCCTATGTAAGACAAACAACACTAGACGCAACAGAGCGGAACAACATAAATGCACACGAACACCACTGAACCCATCAAACACACAGACACACCATGCACAAACAACATACCATCCATCCCATCCGTCAGCCCCAGTCTCATGAAAGGCATGTCATCCGCACAGCTGCCACACATACAGCAGTCACGCTAAGATACATGCCCATTACCAACCATGTGCCAGAAGTCAATGAAGTGCACGACACACTGTGAGCAACAACACACAACATGGGCCACACCCCCCGAGCACTGCAGTGATGCACATGGCACAGGGCAGCACGCACACCAAGGAGATGGGACAACTGCAATACGTTGGCTGGCACACAACCATCACTCACTCATAACGATGCGTCCAATGCCATGTCCAGTAATCACAACAGACAGCAAATATGCAGGCCATGTCAAGCATGCACACACCTCAAACCATGCACTGTCATGCTGCCACAACACATGTCACGTTCGGCACCCATGGCTCACAGCATGTACCCCAAAAGCATATTCCCTCCCAAATGCGAATCCGGGGCATGGCCCCCATGTTGCCATATGCGTTCCTAAGCGCTCCATTTGAACCCCAAAAGCATATTCCCTCCCAAATGCGAATCTGGGGCATGGCCCCCATGTTGCCATATGCGTTCCTAAGCGTTCCATTTGAACCCCAAAAGCATATTCCCTCCCAAATGCGAATCTGGGGCATGGCCCCCATGTTGCCATATGCGTTCCTAAGCGTTCCATTTGAACCCCAAAAGCAAAGTACAAACCAGACCCAGGATGGGCCAGGAGCCCGCATACACCAGAGTCACAATAAGTAGGGGCACAGCAACACACCCATCGGCATGGCCAATCCGTCCCATGCCACATGTGCACAGCACACAGTCCCATTGCCAAGCACACACAACTACAGATGCTACAGCCACACACACGCCTCCGGGAAACCCATGTACGAGATTGCACGAACTGTCAATGTCAGACGACAAATACATACTTCGCCAGGTGCAACACAATAACTAATCTCATTCTCTCCACAGGTGACGAACTGCTGGATGCTGGGGATGGAGCCAGCAGCCAGCACAGCCAGCCTACAAGCCCCCAACGAGGACACACGGATCTGGAGGATCTGTCCTCCTCTTCGGACACGGACAACCAAGCAGGCCCATCTGGTGTGGCAGGGCCCAGCCGCTCCCCAGGACCCCTCCTACCCACCAACCCATCATCCAGGGCTGCTGAACATTCACAGCCCCCTGCTGCCACTGTCGTTGCGGCCACACCCACGGTCATTGTGGCCACTACCACTGCCGCAACCGCCACCATCGCCGCACCGACCACCACCGCCGCCACCACCGCCACGTCTCCGCTGGCACCAGCCCCAGCGCAGGTGGTGGCCCGGACGACTGGATCCACCCTGGGAGCCACAGCGAGGACCGTGGTGAGCAATGTGGCTAGTGGGCAGGCCGGTGGCAGCAGGACTGGTAGGAGGAGCAGGGTCAGGGAAACGCCAGCCTCCCTGGGAGCCATGCCCTGCCTCACATGGCCAGAGTCCTTGGGGCCTATGAAGAGGCCCAAGGACAATGGGTCCGGTCTGCCTCAGACACGCGTGAGGTGCTGGGGGTGTTGAGGTCCATGGACGCCCGTATGGGCCAAATCGTGGACCTCATGGGACAGCTGGTGGTGGCGGTGAGGTCACAGCCAGGGACAGCAGCTCCCTCCGCCACCACCTGCCGGGGCGCAGGGTGGAGCAGCAGTGTCCAGTTCCCCTGCGTCCACAGCCAGTGATCACACCTCAACCACCAGCATGTCGCAAGCAGGCACCCCCTCGCAAACGTGGAAGGGGCCGTCCGAAGAGGAAACAGATCTCCCGGGAGGACTTCGCACGCTCCAGTCGCAAGTGAGGCAGCCAGCCAGCCTTCCGCCAGCCTTCCTTGACCAGCCACTGCATTGACTTGGACTACGATCCCACTCCACACAGCCATCTGGATGGCATGTGTGTGTTGGACTATGGACATAGAACCAGTGGGTACACCCTGATCATCACGCAGCCATGACCGACAGCTCATTGTCACTGCACGCACCACTTTTGTCATCATCTTACACACAATCACATGTCACAGTTTGTAATAAATGCACCTTTTTCACTAACTGCTGTTTGTGCCCTGTGTCTTATTTGTACGGAATACAACGGCCACCTTGGGCGGAAAGGCACCTGATGCGTGGCATGGCATTTGAATCCGGAGGACCTGTAGGGACCTAGGGGTGGGAGACAGAACAGGAGCACATTCAATGAGTGTGTCACACACCCATCACACAGTACATGTCAACAACTACAAGCAATGTACACACATCGCACAGAGCAATAGGGCACAATGCCACAGCCACCAACAGTGGCATACTACCCTGGCCATGGAGCGTTGACACACAGCACGCAGTGAACAAACGGCCACCCTGACACAGCACACACACACCTGCACAGATACAGCCACATCAGCCGTCGTACATGGACACTCACCGTCAAGTGAAGTAGCGGGCGATGAGCTGCTGCCGCACATTACCAGCTTCCTCCTCTCCGCTGTCCTCCTCACTCGAGCTGTCCTGGTCTGCGGGCTGGGGCCCTGGTTGATCTCCGTCATCCACGATGAGGGGGATCTGCTTCCGAATGGCCAGATTGTGCAGCATGCAGCACGCCACCACTATCTGGCACACCTTCTGTGGGGAGTACGCCAGCGCACCCTCGGTGCGGTCCAGGCACCTGAACCTGGACTTGAGGAGGCCAAAGGTACGCTCGACCACACGTCTGGTCCTCCCATGTGCCTCATTGTAGCGATCGTCTGCTGGGGTGCGAGGATTCCTCAATGGACTGAGCAGCCATGCCCCATTCGGATACGCAGAGTCACCTGGGTGTGAGGGACACAGAGAACCGCTGCTAATCCAACTGGACAGGGGACAGCATCGCACAGCCAGCACGCCACACCACTCCACATACTCACCGACAATACAGGCACGATCCTGTTGCATATTGGACATCAGTCGTGGCAAGATGCTGTTGCGCATTATGTGTGCGCCATGGGCCGAGCCTGGGAACTTTGCACACACGTGGGTGATCACCATGTCCGCAAGGCACACCACTTGCACATTCAGGGAGTGCGTGTGCTTCCTGTTGCGGTACAGGTGCTCAGTGGCCTGTGGTGGAACAAGGCCGACATGTGTGCAGTCAATGGCTCCAACGACGTGTGGGATTCTGCCAAGGGCATAGAATGCACCCTTCACTGCCGCCAATTCACGAGCCCTGGGGAAGCGGATGTACCTGTTCCGGCACAGCATCATGGCTGCCAGTACATCCCTCAGCACCTTGCTGAACATGGGCTGGGACATCCCTCCTCCACTGCCCACTGTGTGCTGGAATGACCCAGTGGCGAAGAAATGCATGGCGGCCATCACCTTAGCCGTGGGGGTGACAGCAGTCGGATACACCCTGCGGGGACGGAGATGGGGTTCTAACATGGCACACAGTCGATGCAGGGTTGGCCTGTCCAGCCGAAACTTCCTAATGACCTCCGTATCCTCCATGTCTGCCAGCAATTGGTATGGGCGGTCAATGTTCGGTCTCCGCCTAGGGACAATGGCAGAGGACACATGTCAAAGCAACACGACACATAGCAATTTCGCATACACATCACTGACATGACTGAGCAAGCACATGAGCCACAGCCCAGCTGTCAAGCTGGGACGGCACGGCCACAATACACTTACACAGGTCTCCCACCAATGGCAATGGCTAGTGATACAAACCACTGCCATGTGCATGCACATGGGGATCTAGGCCCCAATGACTTGCGGGGCGTGCTGATGGGGACTGACTGCATATCCGTCAAGCGGCAACGCCACGGCAACATGAATGTCTGCTGAGCATGGAACTGCTTCCGCGGCTGGATGAGTATGGCACACGACGACGACGATGTGGGCACAGGCTGAGCGGCCAAAACAAGTGGGACCTGTGGCACGAGGGGATATGAGACAGTAGTAGGTGTCAGCACTGCACCCTATGTACAGCACTGTACGGATCACACCTCCCGAAACATTGACAGGTGTCCACATTGACAGCCCCATGCCAAGACGGCTGTGTGCTTGCAGTCACACGTCACAGGTGAGAGGTTACATTGCACGTGCCAGGTGGCAGACGTACACAGTGGGAGCTGGCATGTGTGTGCATGTGTCTCCTGTTCAGGATCCACCAGATGGGCGCTGACTCTGTACTGACCATTGGACACAGCATGTTCCGTGGAAGGCTTGTGTGTGTGGGATGGTGGCACTGGATGTGCCTCCGTTGGGTGGGGGCCATGCACAGGGCGGGTACGTCGATGATTGCGCATTGTTGGTCACGGTGGGTGCACCCACTCAGATGTGTTGCCCTGTGTTCAATTCCTATGTCCGCATGATGATGGACTGTAGATGTGGGCAGACTACACATTGGTCGATGTGCTGTCTATATGCATGTGCCTTCACACCAGGCACAGCTGCCCCTGCACATGTGACCCCTGCTGGACTCGCTGCTGGGTCTGTGGAGCTGATGCACCTTCTGCGCGTGGGGCGGACAGCTCTCCTCACTTCCTCATTGCGCATGTCATGACTTTGCCGCAGGTGACATGGATCATGGAGGGCCCACATGTACGCGTGGGTAGGCTACACATGATTGTACACTGGTCGCCACCCCCAGTCAGTGTTTCGAATGGGAAGGTTGTCGTGCTGGTGGTATGTTCGATGTGGCGGATGGGCGGGCCTAGGTGCGGGCTTACATTCCGGACATGGGGGTAGTTGGATTGGCGACTAGTTGCAGTACACACGGGACACGTCTCTTCCTTTCCACATCTGGGTCATCCCTTGTACTTACTGACAGTGATACAGTCATCTTCGCCCCAGCCCTCATGTCCTCCCCTCGCTCCCCCAATATGCATGCTCACCTGCGAGGCTAGCGCTTGCACAGGCAGCCCCAAGCTCGCACCAGAGAGGGCAAGGAGTGTATGTGTGGGTCCAGTTGCACGAGTGGGCTGTCTCAGGGTATGATGTGTCGCGGGACGCCGTCCACCTGCGTGGTGCCCCAAATGGAGACCCGGCCTGCATGGACTATGCATCACAGTCTTCGCCTTCCGGATCCGCCACCTGCGACACCCAGTGGCTGTGGCTGCCCTTGCGGCCAGGCCGCGTCCGTCTGTGGCTGATGGCCCACACATTCACTCTTTGGCCTCTCTGGGGAGGGCTCGGGGTGGTGGCGCACGCGCTTGCACTTAGTCGCAATGGCATGTGGCGTGGTTGGTATGATGGGCAATGGATGGGATGGTGCGAGCCACCTCCCGTGACGTCAGTGCTGCTCGTGCTGTGGTGCGTCCCCCTACACTTCCATCTGACTTGTGCCATGCTAGACGTTGAGGTTCTATTGCCTGCGTGATATGACCAGGAGGAGCGCGAGGAGACCTCTCACACACCATGCTCCACTGCCATCCCGTGCCCTGTATCGCCTGTGCGGATTGACTATGTTGGGGTTACACCTGGTCGACTGGGGCTGTGTGTGCCTTGTCAGGGGCATGGCGGGCGCACAACAGGATCCAGCTTGTCCACAGAGGGTGGGCTGAGGTGCGCCTGGTACCGCTTGTACGTGTGCCCGGCTGCTATGCACACACGTGTTCACTCCCCCGACAGGTGTCCTCTCACAATGCCCAGGGAAGCGGTGGTGTACTGTTCATGACCCTCCCAACACGGCGTGCTCCAACTTGGCATGTGCGCATCTACCCGTCGCACCCACCCACCTGAGCACTGCGTCCATACGACTTCACACGACACATGTGTGTCTTCCACAGTAGTGCTACTCATTTGCGTTGACATCCAATACCAGTGGACTACATGGTCATGTCACGACTGCCGTGTACTTCACATACTCTCATCCTCTCTCATTCGTACTTGTGAAATGAGTCAGCGGAGACAGTTTTGGTTTCAAACATTATATTGAGTCTTCTGTCCTCTGTGATGCAGTATAGTGGACACTACTGGCAGCGGAATACATGTTGAGGATATACTGAGCATGATTGCAAATGGGATAGGGAGTGGGGTTACATGTGATTGGCTGTTGCATGTGGGATGTGGGCTTCAGAGTGACATCTGCTTGGCCAAGGCTGTGCTAATGTACATTTACGTATAGCTGCGGAGCTGCGGACTTTGACACAGACGGTATACATGTAGCCTACCAGACCGCTTGGCATCATGGGCACAGTCCATCTCAGTTCCATGTGACAGGTTTGCTGCGGTTGTTCCTCATGCACGCGTGCATGTGAGATGACATCAGGGCATGTGCTTGCGTGCATGCAGCGGCGTGCCACTTGTTGTTGCACTGTGGTGGTTACTGGACATGTCACAGTCACTGGGGTCGTGTTGTTGTTGTATGCACTTGTCGTCCATGCAAAGGTCCTGGTATGGGATTCCCGGGGCGGGGGTGGGAGGGGTGCAGCACCCACAGACTCCAGGCGACCTATTCATGTCCACTGAGCGGTGTGTGTGTCCATGGGCGCTGGATCCATGTCGTGTCCTGGTTGTTCGTGCAGTTCCGTCCATGTGGGTGCGATACACAGAGCCCATGCCACTGCCTCCCACGATGCATGCGGTGTTCCTGGATGTGATGGGGAACAGTGTGCATGTCCCGGTCATATCCGATGTCATGGCGATGTCGTTGATGGTGTGGTTACAGTTGCCGGTCGCTTGGTATGGCTGTTGTGGTGGTGACTGGCCAGTCCGTGCGGAAGCTAAGCATGGGTGCGGGGTTGGACATCATAGGTCACTCGGGGAACCTGCGTTGTGGTCCGACGTATTTACAGGTTGTCAGGTATGCGATGCCGCCCAGCAGGGCTTCCATGTCATTGGTGGTGTACATGTTTGCCAGCCAATGAAGCGGATGGTGGCTGTCAAGGTGTTGTTCGTAGGTTGTCCCTTGGAGGACCATGATGGGGCATGCTGGGTGACATTCGATGTAGCTGTTATCGATGATCCGTCGTGTGGAGGCACAGTGGTCCCATTTCAGTGCGGGTGCGATGTTGGCCACATACGCCATGCCCCCATAGGCAGAGCAGGCCCTGTCGTGTGCGTCCAGAGGGAGGAGTAGTGGTAGCAGGTCCGCCTTCAGACATGCCGGGTTGGAGAGGCATATCTCGACGGGATGCTGGTAGGGACACCTCCGACAGTAGAAGACGGGCATGACGCAGCTGAACAATGTGATGCGGTAAGTCAGTCGGTAACTTACGTTCAGCAGGGACAGGAGATCGCATCCCAATGTATGGCACAGGTTGGTTTTGTACAGCTTGAGCTGTTCGGCGTAGTTGGGTAGGTGTGTTGCGGTTGCCATTTCGCAGCGGTTCGTTGAGGTGGCGTGCTCCGGCTGTGTGTGCAGTCTGCAATGTGCACGCTCCGGGGTTGCTGTGAGCTCTGTGTAGTCGTAGGGAGACAGGACTTGTGTTCTGTTGGCTTGTTTGGAGGACACGGGCCCTCTTCCCACATGCTTCTCAGACAGTTCAAGGTCAGTGCTGTGTGACTCCTTCCAATTAACTTGCATGTGGCCGACATGGGGGAGTGTTTTCTTCTTTCTTCCCCGTCCGTTGTGTGCTTCTGTGATATGCGCTATCTGCCGTGTGGTCGGTCTCCTCGGCATGCCTGTGTTGGTCTATTCTTGGACAATGGCTGTATTCACCGGCTTCTGTCGTAGGGCTGTGGTTTCGGAGTTGGAATGGAAGGTCATTCAGTGCTGTCTGCTCTCCCTTGTGTGGGCGGCAGGCTGCCTTTCCGCTCTGCGTTGGGCCTTGTGTGTGGATGTTATTCTTGGGCCACCTGTTGTCGGTCCCCGGGCTCTTTGGTGTTCCGTTTTATATGTCTTGTTCATATGTGCAGGGTGGTATGGGTGTTTCTGTGTGGTACTGGCGTTCCTCTTCCCGAAGGGGCCCTGCTTCTCCTAGTTGGTGTTGCCGCCGCTGTGTGCTACGCCATGTTTGTTACACTGGGGTGTGTCCTGCTGTTGCGTGTCTTCACTGACATGTGTGCGTCGGTTGTGTGGCGTTGGGTGTTGTCCGTGAATTGGGCGTTGGGGACATGTCTGTGGCCGGCCTGTCACGTGTCATGTGCGTTCGGGGTGGGGCTGATGTGTGTGCTGCTTGGTTGTGTCCCTGTGTCTGTGTGCGACGCATGCATGGCGCTGCGGTTGGCCTCTGCGTTGTGCGCATGTGTGGCGGCGCCATCGGCGCTTTGGGGCCGTGACGGGGTGGTTGGTTCCTAGTCCCAGGTGGTGTGTACACATGTGTTCTGCGATGTTACGATTTGGCCTGTGTGTCATATGTGGATGCGATGGTGGATGTGTTGTGTACACGCGCTGGTGGGGGTTGTCCGCTTTTTCCGCCCTTGCACTGTGTGCGCTGTTTGCGTGCACTTGTTGTGTGTGTGCCTACCTGCGTCTCCGCGGTACGTTGCGTCCTTGGTGGTGCATCAGCAGGAGCATGGGGACGGCCTGCAGTGCTGGATTCATGCTCGGGGAGCCGCTTTTCGTTGTCCGTGCTCGGCGTCCGTGTTACCGCTTCGGTTTGTCGTACGGTATCTCTTGGCCGTGGGAGCCGTTTGTTTGCGGCATCGTAATTTATGCGCCGGGCGGGACGTGTTTCGTCGGACGGTGTGTGTCAGTTAGCTGCGCCGCTACGTGTACGGGCGCACTTTGATGGCGGACGGTGTTGCTGGCTTGCCGGCGGTGTTTGGCCTGCTTTTCGCATCGTAATTGGGCGGGCGTGTGGACTGCTGCGTGCCGGCGGTAACTGGTGCTTTTTGCATCCGCCAGCACGGCGGTTGTGCTTCCGCCCGCCATCGTAATGGGCCCCTTAGCCTTTACCCATAAAACTGATACATTCGAATCCTTGTTGTCCGAAAAGTATAGTATTACATATGATAAATGTTTTAATTTCCTTTCATGGAATTTAGCTGCCATTCAAACAAAATCAAACCCAGAGTGGCTGGATCTCATAAAGAACATAACATCATTTGCTGCCAAGAGAGATGGGTCACAGAGGACTTTTACGTTGATGGTGATCATGCCCATTGCCACCCGGCTACTCCATCTGCAGTGGACAGGCATAAAAGGGTCCTGGCGGATCTAGTCTCACTAAAATTACATGCTCTAGTGTTGTTACAGTGCATAGCTCTGCCTGGTTTCAAATTTTGAACGTCTTCTTCTTAAGAATGTCTGATTTGTTGCTCATTAAATTTTATAATAACCGGTCTACAGAGGTAACAGACATGCTGAAAAACACTCTAAGTTTGTCAATCAGTGCCAAAAGCAGATATCAAAGATATGGGTAGGTGATTTTCACACTGTTTTATTTATTTATTATTTAGTAAAAATACAGTCTGAGGTTTCATAGATGCATATGGTAAGGATGCATCGCATTTTAAACATACTCTATACGGGGAGGCCCTTAACGGGCTGATTGCAAAGTATAACTTAGTGTTAGCTAGTGACTTAGGTTCAGAAGGTGTCATAGATTTCTCCACTTTTACAGACTTCCCGTCAAGGAAGTATTATAGATTTTGTCCTGATTAGTTTAAATGTTAGTACCCTATTTATAAAATTCAGGGTCATTGTAAATTGCTTCAGTGACCACAACCCTTTGAACCTTGGTTTAATATTAAGGCCTGACCTTGACCATGTGCAGAAGGGTGAGTTGGCTTATAATGAGAATGAGGGTGTGAGAATCAAGTGGGATAGAATTGATGCTTTCCTGTTTTGAAAGATCTTGTCATCAGTGAACTTGATTCTATTATTACCTGCCGGAGAGCAGAATTTGACCCTAGCTCTATTGTAAATTGCTATGAATTCATTAGTCAAGGAATCACGCGTATGCGTACCATTAAGAACCACAGAATGGATATACCATTACAGGGATTGTTTAATTAAGCATGTTCTGCAGCTCATAGACACTCTTAGAGGCACTTAAATAGACTCCTCATGACATAACTACGGCCCGACTAGCATGCCTAACTTATACAACGGTCTTAGAGATTCACAAAGATGAGATTAGAAAGGAGGCATGGGAGGAGCTCAACGCAGCAACATTAAATAGGGATACCAAAAGATTTTGGAATATTATACATCACCCCTATTTATCTGGTAATATTAATTTCTGAATCAAGAATCATATTCTAGTTGAAAGACAGATGGCCCACTTTGCTGAGACCTTTAACTCAGGCAGTAAAGAGGGTAATTTAGTTGAAAAGATTGAAAATCGAAATATAAATTCCGTGGTGCTCCTGAACTTAAGTAGTTCCATTGAAGCCAATAAAGTAGCCCATGCAATCAAGACATCTCCTTCAGAGAAAGCACCAAGCCCAGATGGTGTGCCAGTGGACATTTTTAAAACAAATATTACTCTTGGGTTCAAATTATCACCAACTCCTTGCGTGCAGTAATTCAAGCTGCCCTGATAGCATCATGGAAGGAGGCAGTCAGTCCCCATTTATAAACAAGCATTGGCATAGCCAATGGTCTCGGCTTTGGGACCTTATAAGTGTTTAGTTATCCAGCACAATATCCTTGGTGCAACAACATCAGCTGTTGCATGGCTAAACACTTATAAGGTCCCAAAGGCGAGACCTATTGGCTATGCCAATGCTTGTTTTTATTAATTAGAAATAGAGCTTTCCCGTCACAGTTGGTCCTGCTGCGTCCCCTTTCCCATCTTTCTCATTTTGCAGGAAGCTTTAATTGTACTTTCTCGTTAAACAGAGTGGGCCAGGTGCGCCCTGCAACTGCAGGAAGTGGTTGGCCTTAAAAAGCAGACACCCCAGAAAGGGTTTTACAGATCAAAAGAAATCACGCTCGCTGCGGAGAAGCTGGGATGCACCGGTGACATTTCTTTATTTTCCCGAACAGCTCTTCTGAAATCCTCTCCTGCGCTGCAGGTTAATAAGATGGTTAAAAATTCAGACTCAGAAGCTGAGTTTTTGTCTGCCTAGCATGGAGAGTTTCTGTGCACAGCAAAGCATTTCATCTGAGCCGCAAGTAAACAATGTTGGACTCCTAATTAAGGGACATGCTCAGATTTGCTGAGATTCATTATTTTTATATAGCCACATCTGATGCAGTGAACGCAGTGAGAGGTAAGACTGCAATGTGCAGAGCTTCATGCAGTCACATTCCATTTTCAGGAGTCGAGCTGCATGCAGTTCAGCCTTCACTTCAAGCAATGAAGCTAAAGTAGACATTTTTAATAAATGGCATTTGCTTGTAAGTCTCTCTCTCAAAGCAGCTTTACAAAGGGTAAGAAGTCTGCCATTGCAGAAGAAATACAACTGTAGCTTTGGTGTCTATTACTGCATGATGTTGAAAAGGCAGCATCAGTATTTTTTCAAAACTGTTTTTACGCACTCAATTGTCCTTTCTTTCTTAGGGGTGTTATAAATATTTCAGGACGCAAGTGCGATAATGTGCTTCAGCGCTAAATATTCCTAGGGTCCCAAAGGCTTGTATCCGGCATCAAGCCTGCACCCGACTCCCACGGAGGGCTTCTCCGAATCTAGGTGATGGTGCTGTGAAGAAGTGTCATTCCCCGGCGCCCCCGCCTGTCTACTGAGCATCCCCCAATAGAGATGGAGACGGGCATGCAGATGGCGCGAGACACAAACGCAGAGGGAGGCGGGCTCGTAGGGGAGACTTAGAAAAAGAATAGAGACACACCTACTGGGAGAAGGGCCGACTGCATAGGATTGTATTGTGTTGTACAGCCAGAGGGAGGATGGATGGAGCGCACGGGAGCGGCGTCTGAGACGAAAATCTACCACACAAGGAGAGAGGCAGCGCACAAAGACGGGGGAGGAACTGAGGGCTCGGACGGAGACACGTAGAATATGGGCCATTGCAGGGGGTGAATAGAAACACACGGTTTCGTTTATTCTGGAAGGTGTGAATTACCTGGGCAGTGGCATGGACAGGGTGAGGCACGCAAGTTGGCAGGGACGTAAAAACATGAAGTCAGACAGCTGTGGCCACAGAGACAGCAAGGGTGTAGTGGAGAGAACGGGAGGCAAGAAAGGCTAGAGGAAGATGGGCAGACATACAGAGAGACACACAGACAGAGGGGAGGCAGATAGACAACGGGGATGGACAGAGAAGGAAGAATAGGACGAGGAGCCGAGTGAGACAAAAATGGACAGAGGCAGTGAGAGAAGCAATGCTTATGGAGACAGCGGCCGTAAAAGTAACGGCCGCGCGGCCGCCAGATGGCAGCTGTGCACGTTGCGCGCGCTTGTGCGCGTAACAGCAAGCTGGTGGCCGGCTTGGTAGCACTTTGAAAACCCCCTTACTAAAAGTCGAGCAAGCAGCGCATGCGCTGCTCTTCTAGGCTCGACCTAAAAACTATAAAAAACGAAGCGACGATCGCCCCCTATGTTGAATGCAATTAATGTTATAAATATACTCTGTAGTCCCCATCTACTAACAAAGCAACAATCTGTCCATATTGAAGGACCCGCAAGTCTCCGTTAAGAGTATTGCTCAGAAGTACTGTTCCTGCTGATGTGCACATCAAAAGTCAGCATAAAACTGGACAGTTACACAAGTTTACTGAAACAGTACAGTGCACTTGTGTTTCTCCATACAATTACTGAGACTCGCACAAAGAGTGTAAAATCCTTATGCATAGATCCTTAACTGGTGACTTCAATGATTATATAACAGAGCAAATAGACAACAATAATAACAAGGATTGGCTGCGCGGCCGTGCAAGACGCGCTCTGTGGTGGGGGAGGGGGAGGAGCGGGAGAGCAAGTGACGCGCGGCCGTGAAGTGACACGGCCGCGCTGCCCGAGAAGCGCTCTGTGTTGGGGGAGGGGGAGGAGCAAGTGAGAGGAAAGACATATGGCGCCTGAGCATGCGAGAATGCGCGTTACTGTGCGCGTACTCGCATGCTCTAGGCCAGCCAAAAGTTGTGGTCGCATTTCTGCAAGCCCACTACAAAATGTCTCGCCCAGGGCGAGACCTAAAAAGGGCATATACATAGCACTAATTGTTATCGACCAATATCCCTCCTTGAGTTAACCTCTAAGATTTTGGGACGAGTCCTGCTTACAAGACTGGAGGACTTGGCTAACAGAAACTCTGTTTTATCAGAGGTTCAATATGGCTTTCAGTCAGGCACTGCAACACTCGTACAGTCCCTTAATCTCTCCTGAAAAATAGGGAAGCATGTCAAAGCCAGGGGAGGTTCACTGCATATGGCCTTTAAGGGCCTATCCTGTGCCTTTGACAATGTAAATCGTTCGAAACTTTGGAACATGGTAGAAACCATGGAAGTGGAAGAAGTCCTTATTGTCCTATTGAAGAAATTACACACATATACTGTACTGTGTTGTGTGGCGGGCGTGGCCGAGCTAGTCGCAGGGCATTAGCGCAACACTTCCGGTGTGGGAGGCGGAGGAGGAGCTTCCCGCCCTCTCCCTATAAGACACCGATGTGTAGGCGACCGCGCAGAGACACTCGGAGCAAGATAGCTGGGTGTGCGCATTGTAACTTTTAAAACCCATTTTTAAAATCTGTTTTTAGTCAAATATGAATTTGCACGATTTATTGCTAATTTGCACAATCGTACCTGTGTATTTCGCCTGTTTGTTTTGCCCGCCCCGGTCCATCCCGGCTGTGTACCGTTGTGTGGAGGGCGTGGCCGAGCTAGTCGCAGGGCATTAGCGCAACACTTCCGGTGTGGGAGGCGGAGGAGGAGCTTCCCGCCCTCTCCCTATAAGACACCGATGTGCAGGCGACCGCGCAGCGGGCGCGCCGCTGGCGCGCCAAAGGCAAGCCCATCTGCGCCCGACCGGGCCCAGGGGCCAGGACCCCTGGTCTTTTGGGATCACAGGGTAGGATCAAGTACTCAGGAGAAGAGTTACTTAGACTATCAAAGCCCATGGACAAAGCATGTGAACATAAGTTAAATGTAGAGAGCAAAACACTAATATGTGGGCACTGCAACGCGACCTTAATGTTTAAAACCCAAAATACCAATGAAGGCAAGTTGCAACTAGCACTCACTAAATTGCAGGTCATTGGCCAGACACAAACATGAGATCCATGACCTACTAAGAGAAAGATCATTGGACGCTCTATTCCTGACCGAGACCTGGCTCAACGAGAGCTCCACACCAGATGTCTTGGATGCGATCCCAAGCGAGTATATGTTAGCAAGGCAGGATCGGGAAGGCCAAATAGGTGGCGGTATCGCTATAATTTATAAATCCACAATGAAATGTGAGATTAAACAAGCTGACCTAGAAAACTGTGAGGCGTTCTTATTTACTCTATCAGCAGCAGAAGATACCACCATAGCTGGTTTTTTAATCTACCGACCACCAGGCCCAGTAACGCAATTTATGGCGAGTCTGGAAGAGAAAGTAGTGCACCCAGCTCTCCGATATAAACATTTTCTGGTGCTGGGTGATCTGAATATACACTTCGATAACAAGCAGAACCATGAAATCTGCGCACTGTGCAAGGACTTATTGATACTAAATCTGGTACAAAAAGTAGAGACTCAAACGCACCAAAAGGGCCACATCCTAGATCCAATTTTCTCCAATTTCACAGAGATAGAGGTGGGAGCACCATGGCCAATCCCCTGGTCAGATCACTACCTAGTTCCTTTCACAGTACCTTCTCACAGAAAAAAGTCACAACAACCAACGAAGAAAATTACTACTAGGAAGTGGAACAATTTCAACTCTGCTTCTTTTACGCAGGCACTGATGGAGAAAAACCTCATACTAGATGAAGATATAAACCTAGCTAATAACCAACTGGAATCATGGATTACAGAGGTACTAGATGAGATAGCGCCATGGAGCACTAGGACTCCTAAGAGACAGAGCGCAACAGTGCCATGGTTTAATGATGAACTGATAAAGGCCAAAAAAAAGTGTAAAAAGCTTGAACGAATATGGAGGAAGGAATATTGTAGTAAGGCCAAAGAAAATTACAAAAATGAACTAAAACTATATCATTCACTAATTAAGAAATCCAGATGTATATTTTATACGGAAAGAATTGAAAGAGCCAGTAACGCCCCAAAGAAATGTTCACCATACTGAAATCTCTCAAAACCTACAGAGATAGTAATGACACAACTGCCTCTGTAGAGAGCTGTAATAAGGTGGCAGAATTTTTCGCCGAGAAGGTGAAAAAAATCTATGACACCTTCCCGGTGGAAGCGAGACAGGGGACTAGCCTAACCTGTGTAAGCCAAACAAATTTCGCAGGCGTGACCCTGCATGAATTCAAGATCCAGGAACTAGTAGAACTTAAAGCCACAGCAAAAGGAATAAAGTCTGGCTCCCCCTTAGACCCAGCACGACCAGAGATAGTAATGGAGGGAGCGGACTCTATTATGCCATATATCTCGAGCTTATTCTCGCTCCTTTCAGAATGGTGTGGTCCCCACTAAATGGAAAAAGGCTATTGTCAGGCCACTGAAAAAGAAACCATCAATCGAGAACACAGTGTTAGAAAATTTACGCCCGATCTCACTATTACCATTTGTAGCAAAAATTGCTGAGAAGATAACTAATAAACAACTGGTAGACCACATCAATATGAATGACCTATTACACCCCTCTCAGTCATGTTTCAGAATGGCCCACTCGACGGAGTCGGCACTACTCCTAGCCACAGAAGCATTGAGAAAGCATGCAGACGAAGGACAAACGGCCGCACTGATCCTGTTGGATCTCAGTGCGGCGTTTGACACCGTATCACACAAGCTACTCCTCCAAAGACTGGAAGCTTGTGGCATCAGGCGAAGCGCTCTGAGATGGATGACATCGTTTCTTTCCAGACTGAGCTTTCAAGTGGCACAAGAGACACACCTATCGGAGAGTATTCCCTTGTCCCAGGGGGTCCCACAAGGTTCAATTTTAAGTCCCACTCTATTCAATCTCTATGTGGGACCACTGGCTGAAAGAGTGGAGCAACATAAAGTGTTGATCGTTTCCTACACGGATGACATGCAGCTAATTGTGCTGCTGTCTCAGGCACCAATCCGCTTCTCCAAATGTTTAGAAGAGGTGGCAGACTGGATGTCAAACCATTGCCTCAAGCTAAACGGGAGTAAAATGGAGGTAATGGTTGTGGGCAAGGCAACAACCATATGGTCATCTGTGTAGTGGCCTGAGTCACTAGGCCAACTACCCACCCCAAAAGCAGAAGTAAAAAACCTTGGAATATGGTTTGATGCCGAATTGACATTCGACAGCCAGATTCGGAAGGTAGAGGGTAAATGCTATGGGGCCATGAAAATCCTGAGGAAGATCCTTGATCTTCTACCATCTAAGGCCAGGAAAACAATAGTACATGCAGTAATAACCTCCCAATTGGATTATGGGAATGTTCTATATCTTGGCGCCACAAAAAAAGGACTGTCCAAACTACAGAGGGTGCAAACCGCGGCGGCTCGATTGGTGCTTAGTCTGCTGAGAAGAGCTAACACGAAGAAAGCCCTGATAGGACTGAACTGGCTGCCAGTGGAAAAGAGAGTCATGTTTAAGGCAATGTGCCATTGTCATCGTATTCTTACAAAGAACGGCCTGAAATACCTCCAACCACTGCTAACCCAATACATCCCAGGACGGAGTTTAAGATCCATGGGGAAAGCACTGGTGATGGTACCAAGAATATATAGAGCAAGAATGGGGGCACGCTCCTTCAGATACCTTGCAGCAAAAACATGGAACACCCTACCGATGGCCCTAAGAACAGAGCCATGTGAAAGTAGATTCCGCAAACAACTAAAGACCTGGTTGTTTGCTAAAACGGAATAATGGCTACACCACGGAGTCTATGCATCCTAGTAGGATAAGCAGATGATAGTAACACCTCTTTAGATCCGATGTCTTAGCGCGGGGACACACCGTCGGTGTAACCAGGCGCTCTACAAATGAATAAATAAATAAATAAATACTTAGAATCAGATACGGCCCTAACAGAGAATGTACAGCCTCACTGAGCTCTGAGAGTGGCATATGGCAAGGCTGTATCTTAGCCTCTTTTCTGTTTTTACTCTGTATTAATGGTCTGGAAACCTTTCTTGTTCAATAAAGTACCAATGTGCCCCAGGCTGGAAAATGCCTGATACCGGCTTTGCTATATGCTGATGATGCGGTATTCCTAGCCAGAACTGCAAAGCCCTTCAGATTTTATTAGATGCATTCATGATTCTTATGAATAATTAAGACTTAAAGGGAAATTTTAGGAAATCTTTTATCATACCAGACGGACCAAGAAAATTGAAATCTAAGCAACACTTTATTGGTGGGGTGGAGGTTAATAAGGTCACTACATTTAACTGTTTGAGAATTACCTCTGACACCTCATTACAGTGGGGACATTTAATAAATATGAGATCGCAGCAATTTGTAAGGGTGACCGAGACAAATTTGCATTTTGCCATTAAGTTCAGTCACAGACCTTTGAAAGTGATGTATACAGTTATATAGTAGTATATACATTCCACTAACTCTATATGGGGTTGGCATATGAGGTCGTGCTAACTCTGGAGCTCATCAAAGAGCAGAAAATGTCTTCTTACACAGACTCCTTTCTGTACCAGCAGGCACTGCCACTCACATCTGTCACACTGAATTAGGGGTAAATTATATATCAGACACTTAAAGATTCGCCCCTCTATTACTATGGCTTAAAATTTGGCTCTCACCCTAGGCAGCCTTTTCAAGACTAGATTTAAAAGTCTGCCAAGAGCTGAATAATTCATTAAGAATTCCATGGCTCACTTACATCAAACAGACCATGTTACAAGTCGGTGTCCCAAAATATTTTTCTAATCATGAGATGATGGAAAATACATTAAACCAAGGATTAAAAGCTTGTTTTTAAATCAGTGCATAAAGGAGAGGGCAGAAAATGCTGTCTGTAGCTATATATAGCCCCCTTATAACCTCCCTCAGTATAGAACCTTACCTGGTTACTTCAAGCAATTCACAACATAATTTTAACTGACAAGTTTCCGCCTAAGCACTTTGCACTTTTTTTAACAAAACAGCTGTATCCTCAGCACTCTCAAAATTCACATCTCTATTCATGAGTAATAAAACATGTCTCTGTATCAAAAACTCAGTATAGCAGCTCACAGGAAACCAATCTGGGAAATCAATTATAAAATTCAATTTAATTTTCAATAACACTGTCTCACTCAAGATAAAATACAATGATCTGTTTGGTACAACACAATCCAAAAACAAAAAAACAAAAAAACACAAACATATATTGTTTCACATAACACAATACTATTGCAAATTGACACTTGGAGGTCCAGTTCTTGACACCTCCTTGTTGGTTTAGCGATGATGGCAGCCGACACGTGTTTCGTTACGGTTGTAACTTTTTATACCCTCAAAAGAAACTAGTATGCACTGTTCCACAATTACAACACATAACATATGTCATCTTATCTACCACGGTCTACCTTTTAAATTGAATGTATGTATATTACCCCCTCAACCATCTAATGTTTCCGAATGGTGTAATGTAAAGCGCTCTGATACCCTCTAGGGTCATGTTCGCGCTATATAAAACTTTATAAATAAAAATAGGGACCTGCTCTTCCTAGTACTTCTTCAGAAAATGATAGCGGAGTTGCTAAATTTCCTTTCATTCCCACAGGCATGTAGAAAATGCCCAAATATTTGATAAAAATAGCTCTGTAAAGGCCTCAACATATTTTAACATCAACTCCCCAACACCGTAGGATCTGAACTTCTGAAACAGTAAGTCCATTTCTCCTACTCAGACTGAGTATAAACATCAGATTGCTCCCCATCCATTGTACTGTGCTCTCAACATTTCCATCTCAGTCAATATGGGAACCACATCATTCATACCCTTTCCCACTTCAGGGACTCTTCCATCTTTATGACTTTTCAGCATCCAGGGCCTACTTTGTCATACTGGTTTCGGGCCTTGTTACAACAGTAGTCTCTCACATGCCAGTTTCTGTAGCCTAAGAGTCTTGTAGGCTTTCGTTCAAATTCTTTCCCTGGGTAAACATACTTGAACTACTCCTCCTGATAGAATTGTACCGCCTCTCCACCTTGTCCTCAGGCAGCCCCAAACCTCCAAGTCTTTTTTCATCTCATGTGCTTTTCAGAACTTCCTCCACAACGGTCTCCTATATCCAACGATCAGTATTGAGCTTACTCATACAGGAACAACACTTATGCACTTGATGAGCACACAAGAGGGAGATTTTATATATAAAACAATAATGGGAAATTAAATTCCCTATTAACTTGCAGCTGAGTAGATGTAGTTATAAGTGGCAAGTCTGCAAAGCAGGGCATTAAGGGGCGGGACTATAACCCCGTTGACGCCTGTCAGGAGTGTAGAGTTTGGTCAGCTCGCCTCTATTTTCCCTCCTAGAAGTGCTGAAGAGACCGGGCTGGAAAGGTCTAATGTCTGGAAATATCCAGCAGGTGTGCATGCAAGCATGCGAGAATAACTGTCTTGGCTCGGGCAACTCCTAAGTGACAGGGGCCCGTCACCAATCCGTGACGGCCAGACCCCGCAGAAGGCGGCAGCTGTGCCGCGCATGTCATGTTTCTGAGCTGTCCGCCATGAAGTTCTGGAGAGGTTGCTTTTGAGAAGAACAGCGGGACAGAGAAGCACGGAGATGAACAGCGAGAGGGACAGGTACCGGTTGTTCAAACCTTGCGGACCGTGCAGAGGGGGGTGGGGGGGGGGGCGGGGGCAGAGCAATGGCTGTGCAGCCCAAGGCCAGCATTAGCATCGCAGAGCATGCTCATGACAGCAGACAGGGAGCCGTGTGAGGACACCGGCAGGATCAAGGCAAACAGCATTATCCGGGCAGCATCACAGGACCTGCAGGCTGAGCATTGACAGGACATTGGCCGCTGACGTGTGGGGCAGAATTGGAGCCGGGGCGCGGCACGGAGCAAGGGCGTACGCACGAGACAGCACTGGCCGCAGTGAACGGCTTAATTAAGGAACAAGTGGCTCCGGGGAGCCCGGGCAATCCCGAAAAAGCTCCGTTGGGTGATCGATCGTTAGGCTAAAGTTCTGAAGGGCCTTGGTTCGATACTGGACTTCGGCAACTAAAGAGTCTTCAGTTTCCCCCTTTTTAGAAACACAAGAAGCAAGATAGCAAATTTCCCCTAACTCGGCTTTGCCTGGGAGTGACAGCAGAGATTTGCGGGTATTTGGATACTGGTTGTTGCATCTTTTAAGTAATTAGGCATAGTCTGCTAGCCCCGAGTCAAATATCTTGAAGGTTCCCTAACTCTTCTAGAGAAGGCGCTCACAGCTTGAGTATCGGGGCCCCAGTACAACAGCCTTCACTGCCCACTGACACAGTCAATGGGCAGGAAAATGGCAGAAGAGAACGCTGGGAAGAATACCCTGACTCAGGATGGACCAGCTTATCCAGCTGGTGAGAGTAACGGCGGCACTGCATGCAGAGGATTGGCTCATCAGCCCCATTGTTCCCTCGCAGGAGTATGAGGCTGTGGAGGTCACCTGGCATGGTTAGCACTGGACCAGTAAACTGCTTCACACAGGAGCCGGCGAAGAAACCCCAGGGCTCAGAAAAGCCCCATTGCTACAGACAGCTGCCAACTTCGGGCATGCAGCCATAATGCTACCTGGGGTGGGCGGCATCACAAGTAAACAGTGGGCTTGTGGCCGCATCAGAGCCTCAATCCAGCACTGGCAGGCAGAGAAACGTGGCCTTCCAACCCAGGATATGGGGCCTGCTCACTCAGTCGTCCCGGTACTTGGCCCAGTGATGGTGCGCTAACAGACTCAATCAGATATTTTGCTTCTGGGGTTGGCAGCTACGGTCCACGGGTGCATGCAGCAGCGACAGACACACTACTTTTGAGGGTGGTGGAGATGACAACGCCATTATGGGGGTGGCCTTCCAGGCGCCCTTACCAGCGGCTTTAGCACCGCCCATAGCTGGGCCACCGGTGAACCTGGTTATATTGTGTGCCCAGGTTTCATAGGGTTGTTGGCACATGCAGGTTGTTGGTTGGGCTAGGAGATGAAGGGTCAAAAATCAGAAGGGCACTAGTAATTAATACAGTCTTCAGTCTTACCCCAGGAAAACCTTCCGGTCCCACTTCTGGTAAGCGTAGGGCAACCTCAAACCAAGGATGGTGTTGACGGTACAGCCAAATAGCTTGCAGGTGGGGCCCCACTTCAGGCTGTAGCGTGCAACTCAGATGGCCACATTATCACAGATTTTTTTGGGGACCACTTGGGGACAGAAATGGCTGTGCTGATGATGGAATGGTCACATCTGCAAAGCACACATGTGGAAGCCACAATCCTGGGCGGCATTACTTCTGTCATCAGCACAGATGACATCCTGAGTGGAAATGAGTGCTTTTGGTAAATTATTTTGGCTTCCTGAAGCTAATTCTTAGCTTATTCAAAAATGTCCTGGAGAAGCTAATAGTATTTTTTCCACAGATGTCACCCGATTGTCCATCTGTACTTACAATAGAATGGATTTCAGATAGTAGTAAAAAAGGCAATAGCAGGATGAAATCATCGTAGCCAAATAAGTTCAGTCATTGTAAGCAAATACAGCAAGATAAAGGGCTAATACCCAGTCGGTGTTACGGGTGGTAAGCAAGCATTGGAGGAACAGTTCCACAGCATATTGCTCTGCGGATGGTAGTCCGAGGACAAGCGGACATCAATATCTATATATGCACATACTGCACACCAGAACATTGCCATGAACTGAGGGCCACAGTAGGAGATAACAATAGCAGGAACCCCAGGTAGTTGTGCAATGTGTTGAATGAAAATATCTGCCAATTACTTGGCACTGGGTATCTTTAAACTTTAAAATGGGACCAAAATGTGCTGTTTTGATTTATAGATCCACTATGACCAAGATGGTGGTGTGACCATGCACTAGTGGCAAATCAGTTACAAAGTCTATACTGATAGTATGTCAAGGGGACGGTGGTACAGGTAACGGCCGGTGGTACAGGTAAAGGCCGGATCAGTCCAGTAAACACAAATTGTGCAGTTCTGGACAGGTGCCTGTGCAGCCGTAGTCTCGGTTTCCCACCAAACCAATGTTTTGTGCTCTCCTGGATGTCCTGCCAGGGGAGCGGAACAACACCAATAAAGTGCCTGTAGAAACATGTCTGGCGTAGGTACACACAAGGTCTCTTTTTTGAAGTACAAATCATCCTGAAGAGTGTTTTGAGATCCTACAACCACTTAACGGCACCTATTTAAACAGAAACTGAGTGGACCTCATCAAGAAATTTGTCCAAGGCTAGTGCACATTTAATGCTTCTTTCCTAAAGGATCGTCATGGGAGTGCTTTTCAGAGGTTAAACAAAGTCAGATTCACTGAAAAGCAACATCCAGCACCATTGTAGTAATGAGCATAGAAATGTCAGGTTTTTGTGGTCTGAATAAATGGTCACAGTATGGCGGGGTAGCACCAGTGGCAAGCTATGACAGCAATCACAATGGGGAAGGGGGTGCAATGCAACAGAGTGCATGTTTAGGGGTGACACAGTTAAGGTTTCAGCCAGGGCAAACACCATCTCTTCACCAAGGTCACAGGCTTAACCTGGTACATCCCCAACCACCCGAACATGAAGGAAAGAATATGGCACAAGAATCAATATCTTGCCATTATTGGAAATGGAGCAAGGGGAGCACGGTGTTAATCAGGAACACAAGAGAGTGGAAGATAAGAAGAGAAAGAGAGTAAAGAAATAAAAACAATTGGTTGGCAACATTTAAGAACCTTGCAGCAGTCATAGTAGAAAGGTTCCTGGCTAGTGCAGCACATCTATATTGTCTGAGAATAGGATTCACAAAGCTCATCAGATGTATGTGGGAGACAAATGCCTTTTTATAACCTGCCAGAGAGACAGTCCCTCAGCCAGCCAAATCCATAACTGACTAAAATAGAATGCCACACTTCAGCCAACAACAAAAGAATACTCAGCCCATATGATTATACCCTAGACCTTAAAGAAATACACATCATAACATATCTCCCTCCCTTCATTATCCCAACACCACATAACAAAGAGAATTTAAAAAAAACAAAAAACGTATTACACAAAAATAACCAAGAGGAATGAACAAACCCTACTGTACATAATCCTTCATATAAATAGGGGGCTTCCTCTCTCTCCATACCGACATTCTCTCACTCCTCCTTCACTCTCAACACAACTCCTCCTCGTACCTCCTTCTTGATCACCAGAACCATGAACTTACCCCTGACACCCTAATTTCTGGAATATCCCTCAAAATCATCATCACCAATCAACATAAATCCACTGCAACCATCCTCTTCAATGCTCCCTTCGCAGTCACCTTTTTTATGATATAGGGCTAATCTGCACTTGTTCCATTTGTCACCGTTCTCCAATACCACATGCCAGTCTCGTACTTCCCTCACCTTAAATGGCCCATGGAACTTAGAGAGCCCACAGCCATCTTTAATCTTGACCCAGTCTCCAAACATGTTCTCCAACTGACCTGGAAATCATCTTTTACTATGCAAACCTTTTACCATTGAGGCTTCAATTTAGTTCCCGGCTTACGTCCTCTCCTTGCTCAAAATGGTGAAACTAAGGTTACTGTATTCACAGTGTTGCGATGTGCCAAACCCCAATTAATTGACAAACTTGCTCACGTCACCCCCACAACGAATCCCTATCTGGTTAGCTCCCTTCACCAAACGATTAGCCCTTTCAGCAATACCGTTGGCTTGGAGGTTATACAAAGCACTGTGATAGTGTTTAATGCCACAAACATTCAGAAATATCTTAATTTCCAGTGAAGCAAGTTGTGTACCATTGTCCGTTATGAGGGTATATGAGAACACCCCCCCCCCAACCACCTTCTCCAGCACCGATATTGTGGCATTAGTGGAAATTTCCCACATGAATTTAACAACCAACCATTTAGTATTGACATCTATCAACACCAAAGCCTCCTCACATCTGCAATAGGGCCAATAAAGTCCATGCAAACATTATCTCATGCTTCTTCCGGGTCATGAATGCGACCTATCTCAAACTGCACACCTACCTTGAGTCTTTTTTCACTTTCCTTACACACCGTTCAATTCTTAGCCCACCTTATGATTTGATCATCTACACCCAGCCACCAAAATCTTCCTTTTTACTTCTTCTCTTTCATTAAAGCCTGACCCAAATGACCTCTTGCCATGAGCAAGCTGAATGATCCTTCTGGACAACTTCTCTGGAGCCTCGTCAATTGACCACTGCGACACACCGTGCCCCACGGGACCTTGCTGCTCGGGGCCGAGCATCTGTGGGGGCGGCCAGCTGAGAGCTCACCGCCTGGAGTCGCCACTGCACCCTGCACCGCTGCGGAGACCGCTGTGGAGCCCTCGCCCCTCACCAAAGAGGAGGAGCAGCGCTGTGAGTGCTGGGCTGACTCATCCCAAGATGATCGCCTGCTCCCAAAGCAGATCGGTGGCTATCTGCCGGCAATCCTGCTGACATCTGGAGTGCAACCGAGTGCAAATTGAAAATTGAGGAGATACGGCGGATGGTGCCACAAAAGAAAGTGAACAGAGAACGCAGTAAGGCTGCAGGTGTGCTCCTGCCCTCCTGAGGAGCTCTTGCAAAAGAAGGCGGCACGGCTGCAGCTTCATCGTTGCCAAAATCCTCTGCGAAAATCTCCATTCTCCCAGCAGGGGGCTCTAAGGCCAGACACAAGGTCTATCAGTCTAGTATTAAGCCTTGCTATTGAGCTAAGGGACAGGTTCCCTTTTTTGCATCCTCATCCTGTCTCCCACTGGATAGAAGAACGCCAGATAGAAGAGCCCTGCAGGGAGCACACTGGAGCATATTGTAACAAACTGAGAGCAGCTGGATGCGTGGAGTGTGGACTAGGGACCACAGGATCCGAACAGCACTAGAGACCATAAGTTAAGGAGCTGCAGAAGGGTAGAAGTGTTGGAAAAGTGAAGGCACTAATATTCCAGCTACACCCTGGAACTATACAGGGGATTTTCTCAACTACAGTTGTGACCCCCTAACTGGCAACAGGTCTGGTTTGCAGAATCAAAGTGTCGAGTAGATATCGTGGGGGTAATGCGGTCAAAGCATTAGGCTGCAAGAATCTTGTGTTGCACAGAAGCGGTCTGCAGTAGGATCAGTGTGGCTACTGAACTCTTTGGCGTTTGCTTCTCCTGCAGACCTCATTAAAAGGACAAAGTGTTTTAGCCCTCTCCATAAAAGGTATAGCCCCGACCTCGCAGAACAGCCCAGTTAGATTGGGTGCAGCCTGTGGCCATGAGAGCTCCCCAATATTCAATTTTTTTAATTCTCTACCCCCATAAGGGTAAAAAATAATTTGCCACAGTACAACTTGACAATACAACTACCATGTCATGAGGTACGGATGCAAAAGGGTGCCACATATTTTGACAAAAAGGAAGAAAAGGCACCAACATTCACAAACAGCAACTAGCGCAAAAGCTAAACCAGCAAGAGAAAATCAGTTATTAATTTCACAGGTAGCCCGTATGTTCGAGAGATCTTTAAAAGTTTCACAAAAATTAGATTTCTTAAAAGATCCGGGCAATATTATTTTATCCACCCCACCAGACTAATTTTTTTCAGATCCTATATTACCAATAAAAAACACCAATAGCCTAGCTCAGCCTTGTAAAATAAAGTGGCTACCCCCAGAAGACCAATTGGGGGATTTTCAAAGTCGGAGTTTGAGGAGAGTAAAGAGTCTGAGTGGGGTACAGTAAGTGATTTGGAACTTCTGTCGCTAATACCTCTGTCACCACAACAGCAAGAATAAAAGCAATTGTATGCCTTGTCAAGACCGCCACTAATGAATTGAACTCCACTTCCAATTAGAGTAAAAGTAGAAGTGAACAAGGGAATAAAGACAATAGGGCCAAAACCCCAAACCATGAAAGACTTGGACCAACGGAACCTGATCTGGTGAACTCAGAACTTGTATGTGATGTCCCCTCCAAACTCCCAAAATAAACAAGGCGAGCAGAGAGACCAACCAGTAAATCTTTCTTTACAACATGACCCATCGGCAGTGGAAGATGTTGGGTCAGTATGGGACATTTTGTTTAGAACATTGCAGCAAACTCCTGACACCTTAACTTATCAATCTAATAAAATGGATGTTCAAATTGATCTAATGAACTTAATGGCAGCCTCAGTATCAGGGATCGACCAGAAGTTGGCTGAGTTAATTAGTCTGATTATTCATGCACAGAAATATGCTGCTTCAACTACTATAGGTAGCGCATGTGCTCCAGTGGTTAACAAACTTGCTACAATTCCTGATGCGTTATCCACATTGATAGAAAATCTAAAAACACATTTAAAGTCTCCCTGGAACAGTAAAGACCATCAGTTGGTTAGGCACCAAGACCTTGCAACGGCTGGTTGTAGGGACTCCTAAGAAACAAAGGGATATGAAGACAAAGGGAGCAGTATTGCAATGCAATAGGTCTCGCATTTGCAAGAGTTTAAGCTATTGCCATCGTAAATAACAATGCCTTTTATTTATGTTTTTAAAATCAACACATAAATAAAAGGCAATGTCACTTACAATGGCAATAGCTCAAACTTGCGTAAATCCGAGACCTATTGCATTGCAAATGCTTGTTTCATTCTCCCACTGCTCCTTTTCCAATATCTCCCTCTCATCGCCCAGGCTGTTTCTCTCTGTCTAACATTCTCTCCTCTTTGTCTGTTTTCGCTTGTATAAAGTAAGAACAATACAAAGGCAGCTGCCAAGTGGCAGCAGGGAGCTGTGCGCTAAAGTTTGAAATGTGCTTGTCTCTTTGGCCTGCCGTCTTGCAACAGCCAACCAGACATGCGCATTTTAAACCTCTCTCACCCAGCTATCTTAGACATCTGGGCCAGAGAAAGCACAGGCCTCCAGTGCTCTGAGAGCACTGAGTGAGGACGCTTCCTCCAACCTTGGTGCTTGTCTCATGCTGGTGAGAGCAGCGCCAGGATTGGCTAGGGAGCAGTGGTCAAAATGGGGATCTGAGGGGCACAACGTGCCAATACTTCTTTTCATTGTAGAAAAACAGCTCCCCTACATTTTGTGAAAACACTACCGTCCTGGGAGGTGAAATGTAAGCAGGGAGTCTCCTGTGCTGTGATACTGAGGGAGGGGGAAACAGCTAAATAAGCCTATTCTCCAGGAAGCCTGCTGCCTGAAACACATGTAAATGTGCACAATTTGTTAATCTGCAAATCCTGGAAGCCAGTATTGGCTTTGATTGATGGAATCACTTGAGGCTACCTGATGACACACATGTATTCTTTCTCAGAGACATTGTAAAGGAGCTACAAGCTAAGCTGTGAAGTGTGTACTTTTAAAAGACAGTTATAAAAAACATTTGCACTATGTACAGTCTGGGTATAACTAAAATCTATATTTTGGACACACTTTGTTTTTATCTTAAACCTTTTTGCACATTTTGTAGCAGCTTATCTAGCTCAGAGGCCACTAGAAACTCCTTGACAACAAGAAGAGAGTAGTTTCTGGCAGCCGCAAAACATGACCACTGTGTTTCCCTTTAGAATCAGAACGTGTTCCAGAGTCGTGGAAACAATAGATAACTATTTCACTCAGCTCAGTCGTGCATGCTTAGTTTTCTCCAAGTTACACAGAAAGAAATAGACGGGCGTTTCAATAAAGGATTTATTGAACAGTCTTGTTTCTGGTGTAAGTAAAATGTGCTGTTACGATCACAAGACAGTATGCGAGATAAATAATGTACAGTGTGAGCAGTAGAAATAAATAATACTGCGAGAGCATTATCTTTTAGTACATATGCTGTTACATAAATAACACAGACTAAAAATGCGAGTACTCATACGATGCGTTGCTAAGCTAGTTCTACCCCAATGTACCTAACCTAACCTAGGTGTAGGAAGAGGGAAGAAGTAGGTGAAGTATTCCTTACTATGGTATACTAAGAGTATGTTAAGTCTAGTATGCCTAGTATGCCAAGAGTCCCTCTAGGTTCTAGTCAGCTCCATACCTGAAGAATGAGAGAGGTAGGAATCTCTTTGCCAGACTCGAACTCCAACACCCCGCAAGGGAAGTCAGATCACTGGAAGCTGGACTCTCTGCGTGCAGGGATGATAGCGTCTTCTCAGTGCGTCAGGCCGGGAAACGGGCTCCTCTGAAGTCGAGGTCTCCTCTGGTTTACAGGGGCTAGGGAAGGTATATTTATACCTGAGAGCACCTAAGAATGTTAGTATTGACGTGAGTTGGACAGCGAAAGACGTCATGAATGAACCCCCTAAGGAATAATGGTTCATGCATAATATATGAGTCCTTGAAGAAATCAATAGTCCTGGACTAGGGAAACTCCCGCAGCCTAAGGGTCTGTTCTTCATGAACTCGTTGTGACGTTAGGGTGGACGGATGTCAGAGACCATGCCTGTATTTGGAGTGCACGGTTTAATGCCTAAATAAGGGCTGGGATTTTATGCCTATATAAGGGCAGGGCGAATTGTGCCTATATAAGGACATGATACTGGAAAGCCCGTTTATGGATACCCTAAGAGGAATACAACACCCACTCCTCTTTCGTGTGTACGATAATACTAAAATGCTAAACATTTAAAATGCTAAACATTAAAATGGAGTACCACATATTTCTAAAATTTTTCATAAAACCATTTTAAAAAGGCATTTAAAAAACCTATTAGAATGCAAAAGGTACTGTACATTTGAAGCATTGCTTTTCATTACAGGCATAAAGTTCGAAAATAAATGCAATTGGAATGAAATAAGCAGTAATATTTACATGTGACAAAAATGATCGATAAGTTTCTCAAAAATCAAAGTCATTTCATGTCAAGAAAATTAATGAACTGGTTTAGACACACAAGATGACTAAGTGTCCGTGGAAGGTCTGTAAAGTCTGTATTATAAGGCTAGTTCTACTTTAAGCAGATTGATGTGCCATTTTCGTTCAAAAAAATGGGGAAAAAGTTCAATTTTGGTAGAGTTCCAAGTTGTTTAAAAATGAAGGCCAAATTGTCACTGCATCTCTGGAACACTGTATGCCGAATCAGAGTTAGTTCACGGGTCTGGTGTAAACATGAGATCATCTATTTCAATAGACAAAACATCATCCACTGTTGTTGGTGTTAGTTGGAACACCTCGTGTAGCAGATTAATTGCACAGAGATGGGAAGCACCGCTTTCATCATAGGTTGCCTCAGCAATGTCCGCGTCCGTTGTTACCTGTGTGCCTGTAGATCTTTCTCGTACCTCAGCAGCAGCCGGAAGCGTCTGTGAGATCTCAATGAATGCTGACATCAGGATAGGAAGCCTCTGGGGACAACACAGAGCATGGGCCGTTATCGGGTCCAGCAGAGTATCGACATCCGTTGGCGTAGCTGATGGAAATGTTAGACAGGTGTCCAACACGCATTCTTCACCGCATAGCAGGCATCGTAGAACAGGTAAGATGCAATCTTGCCAGATTGGTCTGAACGACAGGAACCAAGTTGTATTAAGGTCCCGTAGACGAGTCATGCCAAAAAGCTTTACTATTTGCTCACGGCACTTTCGTTCAAGGAGAGCTTTCTCCATTTCGCTCGGAGTGATGTCTGCGAATAGGCTGGCCATAGCGCAATAGCAGGAAGAGAAATAGAATTCCGGCAACAAGTGCTAGAATTAATGGTATGCCACCAAACACCGAATGTGCAAAGTTCGGGATGATTCCGAGTATTGCCTGGAAAGGTGCTAACAGACCTGAGCAGATGCTCTTAAATACATGTACAATTCCAGTTGTATCAGACATGTTGAAGATACGTGATATCATTTCTACGAAATGTATAGGGCAGTTTGTACGTATTAAAGTCTGTATCTCAGCCGAAGTCCTTGCTATTTGTAGATCATAGGTTTCTTTGGCCGAGGTCAAAGGCACTGTTTGCTGTAAAAGCATGGCTTTCATTCTGCTTAGAGTATCAAATCTTATAAAAGAGACGTTCAGCGAAGGCCATAGAGGCGACTCCCTGACTGTGTCTATTGGGGCAAACAATACTTGCATACAGCAAGTGACCCTGGAGTTGACCGTTACTAGATATGGGATGCCTGGCAGCATTCCGCAGCAGCTCTGATCATTCAACATGAGGTAACTCCCATTAGAAAGTTGTCCAAACGTTGGATTAATCACAGCAGCTGGAGTACCCTGCTGATGGCAAGACAAATTTTCCACTGAACCATTACAAGCCCCGTGCAAGGAAATGTCTTGACATATAAGTGAACCACTCAGTGCAAGTTTACAGTTTGAACCGCTCAAAAACACTTCACGATCCCCACTCCAACATCTATATGTATACGGTAAATCCCAAGATGTCTTAATGTATTCCTTACCCAACCTTTCATATTTGCCTGCTTGCATTTGTCTGAGGCAATACTGAAACTGAAAAGTACTCACAGGTAACGTTATTTTGCCATGAATAAGCCATTCTGTAGCTGGTTTTTCTGCCACAGTGAATGGTAACTTTTCCAATTTTTCAATGCTCAGCACTGTATACTTTGCTCCTCTTTGTGCCAGTTCGATCTGTTTATCAGTGAGATTGTATTCTGCAAACAGAGCCGTTGTGTTGATGAAACGCCAAGGCACATAGCCCGCTCGCAAAGATTGCAGCGTCCAGCTTAATAACATAATAGAACGTAATTGAGATTGGCCTTGTTGTAACATCGCCAAATCTTGTTCTAGAATGTCGATAGCAGAGGATACAATGCCATCCAATGAATATATTCTGGAGGACAAAGTTGTTAACCCATTGTCGACCACAGAGAGTGTTTTCTCTAAATTAATACGATCAAGTTCACGTATTCGTTCTGCAGCCTCTATCTGTGATACCTTCCAAGCTTCATTATAAGCAGCATAAATGCCGGCATATATGAAACGTTTTTGACGCGGTTTTCTTGGTCCAAGCAAGAATTCCCTAAGGTCTGCGTCCTTTTTAAGTAAGGTTAAGTGTTGTTTCACATCCTGTAGTGTAGACTTATGCAGCCAATCGAGGCATAATTTTCCTACACTGTATGTTGTTACTACCCCCGGATGTTGTCTTTGGACGTATCTTGGGTCTGGCCTATGAATAGTAAACCCCTGAGTTTTATTCAGGAATCTTTCCTGACAGTTATTCGTGTCTGTGGGCCAGATCAACCATTTTTTCCAAGTAGGATTAGATCTGTTGAGTTGTAGTATATTGTCAACTGTCACCACTGCCTGTGTATCGTTATCTCTGGCAGGTGTTGGTACAGAAGGTGTGTTCATCTCTTTTATCTTGGCTAGTCCAAGACAAGATGTTTGTTGGATGGTTTCATTCAAAAACATTATTTGTTCAGGGATGATGCAGGCTCTAAATAAAGCTTCTATCCCCTGCACTTGCCAATCTTTAGTACCCCAGACTGTTTTGGTGTCTATTGTGTCTTTCCAAAAGTCGAAACCCTGTCTAGACAGTTGGGCATTAAATAATGCAGAATAAATCTGTTTTGTATTTGTTAACATAATTTTCAGTCCTGTCTTGTTTACATTTTTATAGTAAAACATTTCTGGTTCAGATGTATTGTATCCTGAAAAATATGGAAACTTACTAGCAAATGTTTTTGAACTACCTTTAGGTGGTGTAGGACAATGTTCCCATTGGTTAAACATAAACACATTTCTTGGATATGCAGCTTTATGCAAATAATGATGACCATAGTGATTATAACAATACATTTGTTCATAGTCTGATGAACCCTCTAAATATTCATGTTTAGAAAATGCAGCAGATTTTTCTAGGTCAAACATTATATCATTGACAGTCTCAAAGTCCCAATCATCTGAATAGGTACTGGACGTAATTAGATCACTTAGTGAAATTTTAAACAAATGTGGAATGTTCAATTGTTCATTCGGGCCGAAGATATCATAATCTGTTTTGTCCCACACTATACCATCCTGTATAGGAACAGCTGTGATGTTCACTGATGATAAGTCTCTTGCTTCACGATGGGAAGATTTATGAGGTTTCAAAAGTACGTTCACGTCTTTTCCTTCAGTGTTCACATGGATATATCTGCCACTTATAAGCACGCTTACAGTTGTTACCAAAGCTAGCCAGAGCAGGAAAACAAAAAGTCCAGATGTAATCCAGAGTTCAATCCATGGAGAAACCAAATAAGTCTTTTTCAGAAAGTGAAGAAAGTCTTGTACTTGCTGCTTGAATTTCAATGACACTGGCGTCGTTTCAGGTTCACTCGGATCTTCTGAGAACGTATCAAAGTTAATGAAATAGCCAGAAGCAGTTCTGTCAATTGTTGGAATTGCATCAGGATTTGTAGAAATCACTGGAACCAGTTCATCACTTGTTACGTTGGTGTAGACAGGTGTATTTGGACGAACTGTTACTTGGTGTTCAAGAGGGATGAGTTCCATAGCGTTGTTGCTTAGTCCTCCATCTGTTACAGCTGAATTCTCGATTGTTATTAGTCTTTCAGTCTGAACCTCTTGGATAGTAGCGAGAGGAGTGCGTCTGCTACTAGGTCGGAGTCCACGAGGCCTACTATTTAGTATTGGCCACATACTGTGGTTTGATCAGGTCGATGGACACAAATCTTTTCTCCTTTCTTCCAGCAAGGGGCGGCAGAAGTACTGTTCTTGTTCCTTGAACTGCTAGGACAGGTACTGGTTGTCTGTAAGAAGGTCCAAATTCCTTCTTGTCCGCAATTTTTCTCTGACTAGATCCCCAACTTTTGGAATCCAGACAGGCCTTGCTGGGACAGCCGGTTGATCCCCAGTGGTGGTTGACTGTAGGAATACGTTGCTTTGTTTCGTTCTTAACTTGTTTAAGTCCTGTAAAACAGCCAAACGATCTTTGATATCAAAAGGTTTATTTTCCACCACTGTGCCTACGTGTTCAAGGTCTGGTACCCACATTCTTGTCCCAAATAGGATCTCATATGGAGTGACCCCCTAGAGAACTTCTTGGCAGATTGTTCAATGAGCGCTGAACCCCACTAAGGTGTTTGACCCACCCATCACCCGAACCTAATACCCTAGCTGTTATAGACTGCTTTATGTCCCGGTTTTTCCTTTCCACAACCGAATTTCCCTCAGGATGGAATGGAGAGGAGTACCGCAATGCAACGCCCAGACTGGCCATGGCTTCTTTGTAAGCCCGAGAGCTAAACGCAGGACCCTGGTCAGAATGTAGCGTGCCTATTGCGTATGTGCCGATAAAGACTCGCAAATCTTTTATAACAGTTCGAGCGTCAGCTGAGCGCTGAGGCCATAACCATAGGAACCTAGATTCAGTATTTGTGGGAATGCCTTTGTCCAGTAGGACGCAGGCGCGTAGATAGTCGAATGCTGTCTAACAATGGTGTCTGTACAGGGCTGCCACATTCGCAGCATGGTGTCTGGTGGCTCTCTCGCATTAATTTACAGTCTAAGCAGTTGTTGATGAATATGTGAATTTCTATATTCATTCCAGGCCACCAGTACATCTCTTTTAACGTCAAAATTGTTTTAGAGATCCCTTGATGTGACAGACCCTCCCCCAAATGTGTTTCATAAATCAAGGCTGCTCTACGTTCCATGTTTGGAATTACCCTATCCCCCACTCCAGGGATTCGAGCAAAAGGAACGTTGTTCGCATCAATTACATAAGAGTACTTGAGTGGAAACTTTTTGGTAACGCTGCACTGCTGCCTTTGCTTGAAGCATTGACAGCCAACATTATCTCACCGTCTATTTTTGTTTTTGAACGAGTGATCGCAGCTACGGAAGCCGTTTGCACAGCTCCCTTTGCGGCTTCGTCAGCCAATGAATTCCCTGCAACGTGAACGCCATCACGTTGATGACTCAGTGTGTGGATCACGTGAGCCTTTGGTAGTTCGTTTTTCAACTGAACTACTTGTTCCCAAAGCATTTTGTGCTTTATTGTGCCACCTTTCGCATCTTTGAAACCATTTTCAAGCCAGTTTTGTATATAGTCATTATACGACTGAACACAGTAAAAGGAATCGCACACTATCAGTGTGGGGAATTCTCGATCTGTACTTTCAAGTGCCAGTTTGAATGCTTGTAGTTCAGCTCGCTGAGCTGTACAATCTCCTAGAGATTGTGTTTTAGTGACCATAGGTCTGAAGATGCCATTTCACATGCGACCTTTAACGATTGCACACGCTGCACTGTAAGCTTGCTTACTCCCTGTTGCGGGTTGTGCGGATCCGTCAGTGTAAATTATGAATTCGTACTGATCGAGAGGCAGAATTTCAGTAGGCAGAGGACATTCATGTTCATATTGCAGGAATGCTTGTGTTTTTAAATCTGGATCAAAAACATATTCAACATCTGTTGCAGCAAGAGAATTAACCCATTGTATCCATCTTGGATGTAATGCTTTAGCATTTGGAATGCTTGCTTTTGTGACCGCTTCTAAAGCCGGTACTGGGGTTACGACAATAATGCGTTTCCCTTGGGCTAAGGCTCTTTCTTTTGCTACAGCGGTTTGAACTGCTGTCAGAATTTTTTCAGTTGAACTGAAGCGCATTTCCGCTTGTGTGTACAAATGAGATTTGTATGCTATTGGTATTTTCTCACCCTCATTAAATGTTAAGTAGGTGAATCCGCATTGACCCGAAATTATTCGGATCACCAAATTGCGTTGACTTACGCGTGTTTGTAAGTGATTTGTTGCTAACATGTTAGCCTGGACGTGAACGCAAGATTTCTGTGTGTTCCTGTGTCCAGTTTCTGATCGAAAAATCAGGTTTGATTAATGCGTAGAGAGGTTTAACCCTTTCTGCATAATTTAGAATGTATGTTCTTCCAAAATTTAGGAAACCCAGGATGGATTGTAAGTTTTTTAGCGTTTTTGGAGGTTGGAGCAGCGCACACTTTTCTAAAAAGTTAGCTGCCAAGCTCTTGCCTTCACTTGAAAGCTCATATCCTAGAAATAGGACATTGAGATGGGCAATTCTGGACTTTTTAAAGTTGAACTTGTAGCCCTCAGAGGCGAAGCCCAGTATAATGGTGCTCACCCTGTTCAAGTGTTTTTTCAGGTCATCGTCTGTCAGATATATGTCATCGACATAGGACAATGCCTCATTGTCATAAATTTGTAGTAACTCCGTTACCCTCGCTGAGAATAAACCTGGGCTGTTTTTGAACCCTTGTGGGAGTCGACAAAAGTGACGCTGGGTCCCCATTATGGAGAATGCAGTTAAGTACCTGCTTTCAGGTGCTATGTTTTGACAAAAGAAACCATTTGAGATGTCTAATGTTGTTTTATATTTTTTACGCACAATGTTATTCATTAATGCTGTGCTATGTGCATTTTGCACTGCAAAAGTTTTAGAACAAGTGTTTAAGTGTCTGTAATCCAAAACTAGACGATATGTATTGTCTGGTTTGGAGACAGGAAACAAAGGATTGTTCATTGAGGAGGTGCATGTTTCAATCACCCCTTGGTATTCAAGTTGATCTAAGATCTCCCTGACCTGTTTTTTAGCTTCTTGCTTTATTGGGTACTGCCTTTGTGCAGTTGGTTCATGTTTCAGATGTATTTTATGGTGAGGTGAGTCCTCATCCCATCCTACATGATTTTTATATAATGCTGGGGCCTGGGCCACTGCCCATTTCCTGGCATATGTATATTTTAGGTGAATTGGAATATGGTTGGAGAAGGCAGGCATAATAATGTCCTCGCCATGTGGGCACTCCCTGACAAATTGTGGTGGCCAGTCCTTTTCTGCTAGAAGTATGTCATAGCCTCTTGATAGTCTTTCCCAAAAAGTGCTTTCACCTGTCTAGGTTTGTCTCCCTCCATCCGGAGTGTTATGTCATATAACTTTTGTGGAGTACTAACCCTGGTGTCTACAGTCTCTACTGTGATGTACTCATTCAAGTCCACTATCTCCAGAAGTTCCTTCACGGTCTGGCGAACTATTGTGACTTCTGCTGCACTGTCCAGCATTGTCTGAGCCCATTCTCCGTTCTTGAGTTGTGTTCTCAGTATTCTCGGCATGTCTGATCTTCAGACCTGCTACTTTCTTTTTGGAGAATTGAGGTTTTACTTTGTTTTTTGGAGCGTGTTTGTCGTCTTTCGATTTCACGCGTTCTTCTTTATGTTCTGATCGTCCTCTTCTTTCCGAAGTCTGTGATGAGATCTGAAAGGGACGAGAGGAACGTGTATCAGTATCTTGATACCTGTCAGGTTTTCTCAAATTATCCCTATTCCTGAGGTTATACCTCCTTTCAGAGGGCTCCTTTTGAGGAGACCTACCTCGGGATTGAGAACGTTTCTCGTTTGATTTTTGTTTAGTAGACTCCCACTTCTTTTTAGAAGATGTAGAAGTTTGTTTTATTGAGTCCTTCTCAGGACTTTCAGATAGTTTCGGCTTCACTGGTCTTCCACCCAAACTATCTCTGCCTAATTCTGCATAAGATTGTTCTATAATTCTGGGTAGCTCTGTTTGATGTTCTGTAACATCAAATTCCCTTAATTTTTGGTGGATCGCCACTGCTGCTGCCTCCCCTTTAATATTAGATAATATTATTGTTGAGACCTGGTCGAAATTTTTCAGTAATTTCATACCTAAATTTAGAGCAGGCTCTGCCCCGTATTCGTTTTGAATTTGTTTTAGGACATCAGGTATTACCGCAATTGACGGAATGCCATGTGTTTTAGTATAGATGGCAGCAAAGACTGAGCCCCAAGTGGTGCAGTCTTCCAGTTGTGGTGTGATCCCCATTGGTAAACTGATTGTCAGTATTCTGTGTTTCTCATACGGGCTAGTATTTGGAAATACTGCTTCGATTTGAGTAATTCTTTGAGCTATCCAGAATGGAATTTGCTCACGTTTTGTGGGCATTTTACCCATGACTGCGTATAGAGTCTGTGGTGTAATTTTTAGAGTGTTCCCCTGGTGAGGGGTTTGATTTGGAAGTGTTAATGGTGGTCGGACTGTAAAAGTCCGCATGACATATTGGACCAATTGTCTGTAGATTTTTATTAACTCTGTGAGTTGAGTAAGTAAGTCCTCATCTGACATCTCTTCAATGTCAGGATGAGGTGTGTAGCCGGCTAGAATCGGCCATGTTGCTCCTGGTCTACCTAGTGGACCGAGCCTAGTAATGTTTTTGTGATGTTTTAGGGCGCCTTTAAACCAGAGCTGATGCTCTTGGTATGTTAATGGAATTTCTATATCCTCGAAAGGACTGTATTCCTCTGGTGGATCATCTTCTTTGTAGAAGTGAAACATGTGTGTTACTGAATTTGATTCAGGAAATATTACCCATGAATAGAATACCTCTGTCTGAAAGGATTCATGTGCCTCTATCACGAAAACTGCTCTACCGCCTCTCGGAGGTAGGCCATGTTTTATAAGTTTTAGAGTGATGGCTCTTCTTAAGTTTGGAGCGATGTTTATTACACCCTCCTCGGTTTCATTTAAACCTGTAATGTTAAAAACTGCTGGTAGGGCTGGATCAGCCACAGCTACACCGTCTCCGGCGTCTTCAGTCATTTTGTTTTTTTGCAAAATGTTTAACAAGTTTCAAGGAAACAAAGATAAGGTGCACAATATTGTGGAACACTGTATCCTTCAACGTTGAGCAAACCAAACAGCTAATATATAGGGTACTGCCCTATGTAGCCGTGGTGGATACTTAACCCTGCCCACTCCAGACGTCTTTTGGAGTATATGGGTAGGGGTCTTGAGAGAAAAAGCACGGCTGAGTTACTCAGTATCTAACGTTGAATTACTGCCTTACCAAACCGTTGGGCGCCATGTAGTGTAGCTCCTATTTCCCTAATAGGCTCTGCGCATTGGAATAATATATCGTATAGGGTTGACATAGGACTAAGGTCAGTATGTCCCTATCGAGTATATTAAACTTAATTACTTGTGCCAGCTAGCTCCGAGGCCACTAGAATCTCCTTGACAACAAGAAGGGAGTAGTTTCTGGCAGCCGCAAAACATGACCACTGTGTTTCCCTTTAGAATCAGAACGTGTCCCAGAGTCGTGGAAACAATAGATAACTATTTCACTCAGCTCAGTCGTGCATGCTTAGTTTTCTCCAAGTTACACAGAAAGAAATAGACGGGCGTTTCAATAAAGGATTTATTGAACAGTCTTGTTTCTGGTGTAAGTAAAATGTGCTGTTACGATCACAAGACAGTATGCGAGATAAATAATGTACAGTGTGAGCAGTAGAAATAAATAATACTGCGAGAGCATTATCTTTTAGTACATATGCTGTTACATAAATAACACAGACTAAAAATGCGAGTACTCATACGATGCGTTGCTAGGCTAGTTCTACCCCAATGTACCTAACCTAACCTAGGTGTAGGAAGAGGGAAGAAGTAGGTGAAGTATTCCTTACTATGGTATACTAAGAGTATGTTAAGTCTAGTATGCCTAGTATGCCTAGTCTGCTAGTCTGCAAGTCCCTCTAGGTTCTAGTCAGCTCCGTACCTGAAGAATGAGAGAGGTAGGAATCTCTTTGCCAGACTCGAACTCCAACACCCCGCAAGAGAAGTCAGATCACTGGAAGCTGGACTCTCTGCGTGCAGGGATGATAGCGTCTTCTCAGTGCGTCAGGCTGGGAAACGGGCTCCTCTGAAGTCGAGGTCTCCTCTGGTTTACAGGGGCTGGGGAAGGTATATTTATACCTGAGAGCACCTAAGAATGTTAGTATTGACGTGAGTTGGACAGCGAAAGACGTCATGAATGAATCCCCTAAGGAATAATGGTTCATGCATAATATATGAGTCCTTGAAGAAATCAATAGTCCTGGACTAGGGAAACTCCCGCAGCCTAAGGGTCTGTTCTTCATGAACTCGTTGTGACGTTAGGGTGGACGGATGTCAGAGACCATGCCTGTATTTGGAGTGCACGGTTTAATGCCTAAATAAGGGCTGGGATTTTATGCCTATATAAGGGCAGGGCGAATTGTGCCTATATAAGGACATGATACTGGAAAGCCCGTTTATGGATACCCTAAGAGGAATACAACAGTGCAGTTACCACTGAGTAACTTACATGCATTTAATTTTCATTTAAGCTTTGCTTTATGTTATATGTAGTTACCTGAAGGTGAAAGACCATAAAAAGTTACTGAATATTTTTTTAATCACGCCTCTGACCAAGCTCCACGCTCACGCCCCCCACCCCCACTGCATGCAGCCTCACAGTTCGCATACTTTTGCTAATGCACTTCGACCACTGGTTAGGGGAGCTGGCCGGTCCCGCGTTGGAGCCTGCCTCAAGGAGAGAAGACCGGGTGAGGAGGACGTCGCACAGCAAGCCAGGAAGGTAAGTCAAACTTTTTTACGTGGGAACGCCAAAGAACTGCCAGCCAGGGACTAAAAAAGTCATAAACTGACGGGCGGAGCGCACACAGGTTTGGCGTTGCGGGAGCACCACCAAACTCATAATCAGGGCCAAAGTGGCAATGGAGGGATAGTAGACAGGCTAATAAGCAGCGAGTGGGGAGGATGGGAGGACACTAAGCAGCAATGGAGGAAGAATGGGGGGGCGAAGAAAAAGCAACAGCTGCAACAGAGGGAGGGTGGAAAGGTAAAAACAGCTCGGTGGAAAGCGGGGTGGGGGACAGCAGAACACAAGAGAAGAAACAACTTGGACCACTTGGGGTGGGATAAGAAGCACACACGGGAGACAGCTCAGAAAAGCATGCACTCTCATGAAGCAATCCACAGGAAAGGAAAAAATAGTTTATTAAAAGCTGACACTAGTGGAATCATAGAAGGAGTCAATCAGAGAAATGGCAGACTATGGTCTATGGGAGGGACAAATGCAAAAACAACAGTTGATGGACAGAATGCAGAACAATGTCATACATTCACCCCAGTACAGAGATCTGGGCCTAAATCCATCGTTTTTTTGCTCAACATGCCATTCCAGTTTGGACTCAGCCATATGCAAATAAGTCTTGACCCTGTGCCCAACTATGGGAGGGGCAAACACAAGTTTGATGAGCTAAAACAAATAAACCGAGCAAATAGAAAGCAAACAAATGTGAGTGGCAAAACAGAAAGCGAGTGGTAATAAATGGACGGAATGCATTCCTAGGAAAGCTATTAGCATGCCCCCAATATGCTATTTGCAACCACACAGTTGCACTGTTTTGACCGAAAAAGGAAGCCAAAGGCAGGAAAGGTGAAATAAAGGTACAAAATAACCAATTGCAGGGCGCGTGACAATCGGATATACAGAGTGACAAGAATAGCTGGGGTCCCATATACAGCATAAGAAGGGAAGCCACACACTTATCTGGGCAAATACAGGATAATAATAGCAATATTCAGGCGGGTAACCATGTGGTGGAGCCAGAAACAAAATGTCACAGGCAGAACTTGAGGACCCAGATGCAGCATAGGACAGGAGGCGACAAGCAGATCTGGGCACATACAGGCACACAGTAAGCATATATACGGCGAAACAACGAGAGCTGGAAATAAGAGAGGGTCAAACCTGGGGGGGGAGGGCACATACGTAAAATAAGTCAGGAAGCCACAGGCAGGCCTGTGAAAATACAGGCAAATAAGCTTGACGATGATGAACTAGAAGTAACTTCAAGCGCTGCCCTGGGCGCTATATTTAGAGCTCTTTGTTTATTTCGTGCCCTCGTGAGGTCTCAGATCTTTTACTGCCTTTTGTCCCCCAAATGTGTCAATCATCCTTGAAACAGGGCATCCACCTAACATGGGTAAACTAATTTGAAGAGAGTCTCCGAATCTTACTCATATTTGTGAGCCCCATAGCATTAGCAGATTTCACTCACTCACTGTCACTCAAAAGAGTCTCAGTCACAGGAGAGAGTTTCTCGTACTTACAGGTCTCACTCATTCACAAGACAGAGGGTCTCATTCATATGAGTAAGTATCACTCTTAAGAGAGACTCGCATGTGATTTGCCGCGCTTAACAAATCCCTGACTGACTCGAGGGAGAGGGTCTTGCTTAATGAGTCTCACTTCATTAACACACTTTATATAGCAAAAAAGTGTATTGAGAATGAATCCTTTATAGGGTGAGACATGTCTTTGGACGTCTGTACTTTCTGGATAGGGCCGACTGCAGACGAGGCGATTTTATATCAAACAAGGAACTACCACAAAGTATTGTCCAAGCCCAGACTCCATACCGGGGTGAACTGGAAGACTCTTGGGGAATTCCCACCTGGACACGTGAACACTAAACACTGCAGGAAAGGGATGTATGTTTTCGCAGCACAGAGGAACGCCATTTAACGGCACACCTATAGCCTGCAAACGGAAGGGCTGTACATGCATAGAAAGCAGGAGGGAAGATTGCACATCTTTGGCCTGTAGGCTGGAGGTCTGCACACATGCACTCTACAGGGAGAACTGCACACGAACAGCATGTAGTGCAGGAGGGACGCATACACTCCCATGGAATGCAGGGAAGAGGCTTGTAAACCTGCAGCCTGCAGGACTGAAGTCTGCATTCTCTAGCATGCAGAAGACAGGCTGCACGCTTAACCCTGCAGGTGAGGCATGAGTTTGCAGGAGCAAGGTCAGTACTGCCGCATAATGCAGGAGGGAGTCATGCACACTTACAGCTGGAGGGAGAAGGGGTTGCCTGCAGGACAAGTATTAAGAAGATAGACCTGAACTCCACTTAGAGTGCAGGAAAGATGCCTGTGCACCTTTAGCATGCAGGAGGATGCACCCATTGCCTGCAGGAGAGAGAGGTGCCACCGGGGGATACAAGCACACTTATAAGCAAGACTCTTAGACACCTCCTGCTAGCAGGAAAGATGCCTGTGCACATTTAGCATGCAGAAAGATGCACCCATTGCCTGCAGGAGAGACACGTGCCAGCGGGAGATAGCAGCACCCTTGTGAGACTCTTAGACACCTGTCGCTTGCAGGAAAGGTGACTGCTCACATTTAGCATGCAGGGGGATGCACCCATTGCCTGCAGGAGAGACACGTGCCAGCGGCAGCAGCCAGCACACTTTTAAGTGAGACGCTTAGACACATTGCTTGCAGGAAAGATGCCTGCTCACATTTAGCATGGAGGGGGATGCACCCATTGCCAGCAGGAGAGACAGATGCTAGCACACTTTCAGGTGAGACGCTTTGACACATTGCTTGCAGGAAAGATGCCTGCTCACATTTAGCATGCAAGAGGATGCATCCCTTCCCAGCAGTAGAGACAGGTGCCAGTGGGAGACACCAGCACACTTGTAAGCGAGACTCTTAGACACCTATTGCTTGCAGGAGAGAGACCTGTACACCTCCAGCATGCAGGAGGGAGAAATAAGTACCTGAAGCTCGATGGGGTGAGCGTGAAGCTGCATGTGGACACCACTGCACCTCTGCAAGAGAGAGGTGAACACGCCTGGTGTCTCCATGATGTGTTCGCACACATGGAGTAGCCTGCAGGAGAATGGGATAACAGTTGGAGACAGAAGAAATGCAGCCGCCACAGCCTGCAGTTAAACATTTACACACGTGGTACCTATTACCAGAGGCCTAGGCAACTGGGGGCTGCAAGGCAGGTGCTTACATCTGCCACAGAGTGACCTGCACACCTGGAACCTGCAGGAGAGGCATGCAAGGCTGCACCTTAGAGAACAGACACACCTTGGGTCAAACTAGAAATACCCCCAGTGAAGAGCCCTGCCTGTCTGCAGGCTCGTGGACCAAGAGGGAGTGTCTGCAGTTTGGAGACCCGACACATGGGACATGCAAGGAGCGGAGGGACATCTGTGTTAGAACGAACTCCAAACACGTGACCCCGTGAAAGGCCTGCACATCTTCAGCCTGGAGGTCAGATACCTGAACTTCTGGGGACTGTTTAGAACCAAGAGACGAACAGAAGAGGCAGAAACATCTGGGGGCTACAGGAGTAATCTCTACACACTTGGGGTCTGAGGTGGGGTGGCCTGCACACCTCGGGTCCGAGGGAGAGAAACCTGCACCGGAGTCCGCAGCCTGCTGGAGAGGTCTGCACTCACGCCCTGGTCGTACCACAGGCCTCTGACAAACCCCGCAGGAGGTCTGTCCTCACCAGATTTGCATTCACGGGGCCTGCAGGGCTCGACGAGGCGTGAGCAGCCTGCACTCACGCCCAGTAGCCTGCACGCCTAGGCCCAGTTGCCTCCTCCCTCACGCTGAGCTCAGTTTGTACTCTAGGGTCGGAGGCCAATTTTTTTTCCCCAAAGCATTCTGGGAAAGATGCCAACTAGAGCAAACTGCTAAAGAACACAGACTGTAGAGGGACGAGAAAGAAGGATGGCAGGCTTTGAGGAAGAGGAGGGCCACAGACGGAGATCATGCGGTGAGAAACAGGAGGGGCAAAGGCAGACATGGAAGACGACGATCCACCTAGCAGGTCAAGCCATGGAGAGGCAGGGGAGGCACAGGCAGAGAGCGAACAGAGCACGGGGAGAGGCGACAGGCAAGGACTGGAGGGGCACGGAGAGCGTGAAGGGATGAGGGAGCTAGATTGTAGGCTCTACGAAAGGAGGAAGACAAGATTTCAAACATTGGGAGACTGTGGAGAGAGGCACTGGCACTGTTCAGGGCAAATAGATGTATTTAAAGGAGACACAGGCTGAAAGAGGTAACGCCGGGAAGAGACCGAGGACAGGGAAGGGGACAGGAAGTGTGAACACAGAGTGGGGAAGGGGAAAAGATGCACGGGCAGGGAGAAGAGTGGCAGAGGCGGTGAGAAAAAGGGAACAGGTAAGCGAAAGCCAAAAAAAAAAGTGTGCGCAAGATACAACAAAGAAATATACCTCTGTTTCAAAGCCCAGGGCGGGCTTTGACACCTCCTCCGTTGGCAGTAAAACACCCGAAGCTGCACCGAGGAGTCGGCGTGAAACCCAAGCAGCGTTTAATGCCGAGACGCCGCTAATAAGGCATTCCTTCACTGGGCTCCCAGTCTCAGAGGGGCCGAGGTTCAACAGCGGACGCCAGTAACGGAGAGCCGAGGGGGCGGTCCATACCGGCGAGCACGGCCCTTAATAACAAGCTGAGGAGATGAAAGGAAACGCACAAAGGAGAGAGAAAAGACAGCAACAGAGAGGAAGGAGTTGAAGTGTGAGCCATTCAGATTTAGGAACGTCAGAAACATGCAGAGAACAAGCGGCAGTGAAAGGGATCGCGAAGCGATCGCTATTGTAAAAAAAAAAACACGCTCACGTGAAAGTGGTGCGCGTGCGCTGCGCCACAGCGAAACATGGTTTCAATTATCGCGCCCGTGTCTGGGCACGATAATTGAAACCACATGGCCTATTGGTGTCTATTACGCGCACCAAGCGCGTAACAGACACCAATAGGCCATGGGCGGAGCAATGCGCCCGCCTTTGGCCACTGCCTGCAGTCTTTATAAAAAGACGCACGCAAACGCCAATGGGGTAGCACAAAAGGAATCGCACACGCACGAGCGTGTGGGATTCCTAGGTCAGTGCTGAATCCCCGTTTTTCACATACTAAATGTCTCGCGCTGCGCGAGCACTGCTGCGCAGTGCAACGCTAGGCGCGAGACCTAAAAAGGAAGACACCGCAGGGTGGGACACTACTCAAAAGTACAGCAGATATGGATGCCAAAGCTTCTTCTAAAGTCTTATCTGCCGTACTCATAGAATCTGTACAGGAAGCCAGTGAACCCTAAAGTCTGCCAATTATTTCCAGAGCCCAAAAAAAATACAAAAACCGACAGAACAAAATGCGTAAAGCAAGGAACAAACAAAGAGCAAGTATAGTAATGACACAGGGTCTTACTACAACAAAGCAGCGGAGCAACGAAACCATTGTTATACAAGGGGGCAAAACAGCCGAGAACAACAATAAGCACCTGGTAAAAAATATTAATCCCTTCCCGATTTTCAATAAAGCAGAAGAAGGCCAAATTGAGAAGAAAAGAAATGCAGAAACAACAGACTTGGTGGACACTCAGGCTAAATTATTTCCCCATAAAGATACTAGCATCAAAAGTAAACAATCAGGAAAATGAAATGGACCACAGGGAGACGCTGCAAAAGCAGAATGCACTATGGCACAAGGATACAAGTGCAGCAGAAATGGGAAACAGTGAAGACCATTGCAGCCCGAATCCAGGCCAGGCAAACCTAGAAATAACCCGATATACAATATCTACATCAACATCAACAAATCTGTCTCCAGACACAGATGAAATGGAAGACCCCAAGATAGCCAGGCCACCATTCGACGGTGAATCTCAAATCCCTAATTTACCACCCAAAGTTTTTTACCCCTACATATCAAGAGGGAAGCATAATATACTTAAAAGAGGAAATATTCTCAAACTGCTAGAGGTGGTTCCCTCTCTAGCAAAAATAACCTGGGGAGACATAGAATCAATTGAATTCATATGCCCCGCAGATAATAAGATTTAAGAATAAACTCTTGTTACCTGGGGATGCAGTATGGCAAACATGGTACTTCAAGAAAAAGACTGCCTACTGGTCTGGGGCATCAAAATCACTATGCCCCCCGCACAGCTGCCTATCCAGCACCATTTGCCTTAACAAAACCGACTTCAACATTGAGTACATTAGGAAACATCAAACGTACTTGATTCTGAAAAATCCTGTGGGGAGTACATCCATAACACTATCTTCATTTAAAAAAACTATGTCTACATCAGACCTAAACGGGAGGATTAAGTTAAATATAGGCTGGCTAACTGAAGCCTTGCTTGGTAACAATTGTTTATGACACTGCAAGGTTCATAAAACAAACAAATCTCTAACATCAACCGAAGTAGAAACTGTAAACCTTTGTTCATGGAACATCAATGGTTCTGAACAAAAAGTCAGGATAAAAACCTCTCAGACCTGAAAGGAAATCATATAATTTGCTTGCAATAGATGTGGGTATTACAACCCTTCCCAATAAATGGCTATGCAGATTAAAGTCCGGACGCCCAAAGAGAGGTTTGGCTAACTTCGTAGCAGTAGTCCTGCAGTCTGAAGTTGAGCAGGTGAACTCTGAAGATGAAAAAAATTTCCTAATAATAAAACTCACAAAGTGGCACAAAAGCAGTAAGAACCTTCTCTTCCTGGTAAACCTCTACATACCACCAAATTCAAGAACAGGGACCTCAACTATATACGAACTTCTAAACATAACTCTTGCTACCTTGCAAGAACGACTACTCCCGATATTCTGGTAACAGGGGTTTCAACATAAACTTATTGAACCCATTTACAGGGGGTTTCAACATAAACTTATTGAACCCATTTACGTGAGATGAGAAAATAAGCCAACAGGACTATTTGTGGTGTGTCCCAATACAGTCCACGAGGGACACAAGTATAAGATCAAGGGACACGGAGGCAATTACACTAATAAAAGATCTCGAATCCCTAGGTCTAAGAGTTCTTAATGGGGGGTACCAGCAAGACTCTCCACAAAAGTGGACGTATTATTCTACTTCTTTAAATTCCATACTAGATCATACAGCTGCCACTCTCCCGCTTTTGCACAAAGTTACATCTTTTAAGATTTTGAAAACTGACAACAGCGATCATGGGCAGCAAATAATTTAAATTAGTGCCCAAAACCATCTCCACCGTAAGGCGCCCTCCTTACCGGGAGAACTTGGCATGGCTAATTATTGGAAGCTCTGATGGTCAGAAGACACATAAGAAATAATTAAAGACACAGCTCTCACCTTAGCAAACTATTGCCTTAGTAAGGATTTACTTAATCCATCTGCCAAGTGGTCTCTTTTCATTGAAAAATTAAAGGATAATCAACAACTTACCAGGCGTTTATTGCCAACGCGAAACAAAGCAAACTTAGAAGAACAAAGAAAAATGGATACTCTCATGCAGTCATAAATTAGCGTAATCGATCTTAGAGACTGACCAAGAAATATCCGGGGGACCCAGAGATGCGCATAACTTATACTAGTATAAAAAAAATGACATTAAAATAATATAGGAAGAAAAATCAAACAAGATTTTATGTCTCCAAGAAAAAAAACTCAAGGGAATTCTGGCAGCTAGTTAATGGCTTGAATCGATTACCTGCCCTAGTCACTAGCTCGAATCTAACAGAGGCCAGCTGGGTAAAGTTCTTGAAAGAGCATTTTAAACTCTCTCTTAAACTAACTACACTTCATCCATATATACAGATTCATGGCTTAAAGGCATCATCTCATCCCCAGGAAGCTGCCCCAAATATGTTCTCAGATGACCAAGCACACAAGGTAACACAAAGGTGCAGACAAGAAGGGGCGCCTGGACCAAATGGTCTAATGCAAGCCCTTTTCAAATCAAACACAGTGTTTTGGGTGACTATGTAAACGCCAGTTTTTAATTGTGCAGTGCAGCAACAGATTATCCCAGAGTCATGGAGGGGATCAATAATTAATCCAATCTTCAAGGATGGCAATCAGCATCAGCCTGAAAATTATCATTTGATTACCCTCCAAGATGTCGAGGCCAAACATTTTGCCAGCCTGTTACTTGTAGATTTGCTGACATAGGGGAGGAAAATAAAATTGTCCCCCCCCCAACCAAACAGGATTTACCCAAGAGGCTGGCACACCAAACAATTTATTGGTTTGATCACTGGTAATGGATAAACTTAAGCACAAGAAACGAGCGCTCTATTTATGCTACGTTGATTATGAGTCTGCTTTTGATTGTGTGAGTCGCAACCTTTTGTGGCAAAAGTTATCAGTCTGGGGTATCCTGGCCTGTCTTTTAAAAGCAACCCAGCTGCTGTATATGAACACCAGGGCCAGGGTGAGACTCTGAGATGGATCTATCCTATCAAGGAAAATACAAACATGTCAGGCCCTAAAGCAAGGTTGTGTATTAGTACCATATTTATTTAATTTGTTTTTAGCTGATCTTACGACCGAATTGGATGCAGTAAACTCTCATGCGCTGAAAATAGGATCCACGCATATTTCAAATTTATTATATGCGGATGACGTTATCTTGATCAGTCAGACAAACGTCGACCTGCAACGACTCAGACAGGCTAAGCGCATTTTTGACAACCAGTGGCATGACAGGTAATTTAAAGAAAACAAAGGTCATGGAAGTGAGCTGTAGAATAAATAAAAGATATAAATGGTTCCTAGGTGGAGAACAACTGGAGCAGACAACAACATATAGCTATCTTGGCGTACTTTTCAATGGCAGGGGCACTTTCAAACAGTACAGAAAAGCTTTGATGAGAAAAGAAACCTCCTTGACTCTGGCCTTTCGTACTCTACAAAGATCTCTGGGTGGACCTGGTTTCGCATCTCTACTGAAAGTAATTGCAGCAACAGGTAATCCTAATGTTACGTACAGAAGTGAAGCACTTTGGGGCAGAGATGCAGTACTCATAAACTCAATCTCATCGAAAGTATTAAGATCACTGTTCTGTCTACCTCCGAAGGCATCTCCAGCCCAGTTAAGACTAGAGTTTAGATTAGTTAACCAGTTACTAGCAAGGGAAGGGGCATATGTAAAAACCTGGAACAGAATAAGGTCTGCCTCAGAAAGTCAACTATGCCAAGCTCTGTGGTAGGAACTACAAAAGAATGAAGTTGCGCCTGCCCTCCTCTATATTGACCTTGCAATTAAAGATCTAGGAATTCAAACAATATGAGAAAATTCCCCTTCCCCAGCTGCTTTTAAAAAAATTGGTCAATGTCACAACAAAGAAGTTATTACTCCTCTAAGATAAAAGAGATGTTAGCTAGTAGATCACATGCCAGGTCAGTTATCAACGAATACAAGATACTCAAGTGCCAATTGTACTTAGTGGCCGGATGGTCAAGAAACTTGAAAAATCGACTTTATGCATTACCATTTTGACCTTACCCCGGAGAAATTAAGAAAAAACTGTGGAAAAAGGCAACTACAAAGGAGTCTTGTAGGCTCTGTCACTTAAAGGAAGAAAACATTTTACAGATTACATGTATATGCCTGGCTTTAATGCAAGAAAGAAGCCGGAGGCTTAAAGCTCCGTTTGATAAGCAAGGAATACGGACCTGCAGGCAGGCAGTTATTGCAAGTTTAAAAACTACTGATCCTATGATGAACTGTCAGTACACAACATTTTTGAGAATCGCTGGGAAAAAGCTATCAGTGATTGCTGCTTGATAGCGATAAAAGAAAATTCCTGTTTCCATTTTTAAGTTTACTTAAAAAAATATAAGAAAGTGACCTTGTATAAATCCTATATGGCCTAATCTCCTGCATTTGCACTTTATATGCTATTTTCTTCAGATTGCGAATTCTGAACGTTATTGTCTCGGTATTGGTTGAAAATGTGCTGCACCTGCTAGCCACAGAAGAAAATATTGCGTCCTTTTCTATTCTTGCCTAAATAATGCTTGAGTGGCTATTCCGTATTATACGGATAATATCTCAGAATCTGCTTTTATGGGTTTTGTTTTTTTAAAAGCTTGCAATGATTTTAATTACCAACACTAGATGCGTTTTAGGGGCAAGTTTTGCACTGCACGTACACATTTTAGAAAAACTAGGAATGGGCAGTCTGTCTACCCCCCCAAACAGGGATGGCAGCAGAATAGTTTCCGCTGCCACCCCCGACCTCGGCAATCCCGTGATGTCAACGCGCACAGCGCGCACCAACGTCATCAGGAGCCCCCGGACGCGCTGGAAGCCATTTGATTCCAGGCGTCCGGAGAGAAAGGTAGGTTTTTGCTGTCGGGGGGGTTCTGTGCACAGAGGCATCGTGGGAGAGGAAAGAGTTTTTCCTCTCCCCTGATGTCTCTTTGCAGGGCACTCCTGCTGCACGATCGCGCATGGGTTCGCAATCGTGCAGCAGGAATGCCACCACTAGGCACCAGTGATTTTTTTTTGCAAATTGAAGCGACCCATTGGGCAAGGGTCAGCTCCAAAGGGGCCCATTTTCTGTCTGCTGTTTTCTGCCCCCCTCCCCCGGGGACAGATTGGCCCTTTTTTTGGCCCCACTAGACCCATGAATATTGATTAAAAGTGCATGGGGGCGATCCCTTTGGCAAGGATCGCCCCCCAATTTTATTTTATACTTGTGGCCGTTTTCTGACGCCCCAGGGGTGGATCGGCCCCTTTGAAGCCCCATCTGTCCGGGGGGCGGGGGCTGGGGTGTAAAAACCACTAGAACCAAGGATTTTTTGTTGTTGTAATGGAAGCGACCCCTTGGCCAAGGGTCGTTTGCAAATGAGGGCATTTTGTATCGGTTGTTTTCTGCCCCTCCCCTTGGGGACAGATTGGGAGGCCCATCTCCCCGGGAGGGGGGGGGGGGGCGCTAAGGCCTGTCTGGCCCTGAGCACCAGGGATTTATAATGTTTGGGCATGTTTGTGCAGGGGGCGATCCCTTGGGCAAGGATCACCCCTAGATTTTTGTTTTTCTACTTGTGGCCATTTTCTCCCCCCCCCCCACCACTCCCTGGGGGCAGATTGGCCTTATTTGAAAGCCCATCTGCACCCGTGGGGGGGGCGATAGAAAACCCACTAGCACTAGGGATATGTATATATTTATGTTTCGGGGTGGCCCCTTGGGTAGTGGTCGCCCCTATTGGCACTAATAATTTTTAGATCGAGCCTTGACAGCGCTGGCGTTGTCTGGAAGATCTGTTGTATGTACTTTGTGGGCTCTGGAGATCAGCCCCAGGTCTTGTCTGCTTCCACTTTTGCCTAGGGACTATTTTTTCTGTTCAACTGCCTCTATATAACTGTCTTGATAGAAAACAACCAGTAGAGGTCAGTAAAATACCAGAATTGCTTCCTGCTTAGGGATTTTCTTTTTTTATTTTTCTGGCAACTGCCTCTATTTAACTTTCTTGATAGAAAACGACCAGCAGGGGTCAGTAAAATACCAGAATCACTTTAGTATTCCCTAGATTCCAGGCCATAGAAACTTGTCTTCCACGAGCACCTGTAGACAATAATATTTTTTTCAAATCTTGTATTTTTAGTCATATAACCACCGAAGGCCCCAATTTTATATTAAAAACAGAGCTTCGGACTATATCATTTCCCGCTGATAGGCAATATTTCTCTCCATGTGTTCTCATACCTGGTGTGTTCCGCAGTTTGGTGCTTACTTTCCCTCCATGTTAAAGAACAGTAGATGTTTCAGCACCCAGGCTAATGTGCTGCATAGCTAAATACATATAAGGTCCCAAAGGCGAGACCGATGGCATTGCAAATGCTTGTTTTAAATTACTTTTGCCCATTTTCTTCCCCCTCTGGGGGCAGATGGGCCCTATTTTGAGGCCCATCTGCCAGAGGACAGACAACACACTAGCACCAAGGATATGTATATATTTATGTTTGGTGGTGGCCCCTTGGGTAAGGGTTGCCCCAATGGTATGTGGCGTCTGTAATTATTTACTCTTGGCTGGTTTTCTGTCCCCCATGGTGGCAGATTGGCCATTTGGGTAGTGACATAGCGTGTTATAATGTTAATTGTTTTATTTCTTGCCAATTGCGATTGTAATGTTTTATTTTTATTCTAGTTCAAGGCTTGTTTTATTTTTATTCTAGTTCAAGGCTTTTGCTCTTTCGACTGACGTTACAGGTTGCGGTTTTGTCACTGGCGGTTCTGCAGTTTGTGTAGTTGCATGTGTTTGGTAAGAAAACTGTTTTTGTACTATTTACTCTAAATTAGTTTTATTTCCCTGCATGAATGTGTTTTTGTAAATGGTGTAATAATAGCAGTATGTTTAGCTTCTGTTTTATTGAGTGTGAAAATCTTTTTGCATTTGTGATTGATGTGTATTTTGTTGTCTTGTGAGTAATTTGTTTTGTTTTTTTTCTTTCTAGTGGGAGATCGTTGGTTTTTGCTGTGTCTCTGCAGAGTAGGTGCTGATGAGTGTAGTTGTCTCTGGCAGGTGATTCGTATCGTTTTTGAGTATATAGATCTTTGAGATAAAGCCACACTTTTTTTATTACTGATTTTGCACAGTGTTGGTTGTTGTTGACTTGTTTGTGAAGTCTCCTTTCTTAGTAAGGATTATGGCTAACCGCAGGATGACTGCTCAGCAGGTTTTTGGTATACTTTGAGTCTTTTTCTGAACATGATTATGAGTCTGACTGCATCTGAGGCAGAGGAGGGAGTGGAAGATTCTAGCAGTGAATTTTCTGTCCGAGAGGAATCATCGGATGATGAAGCCAATCTTAGTGCAGATGAAGTGCCTGTTTTAGAGGAGGACATTGATGTGCCGATAGTGCAGCAAGAGGCATCTGGACTTCAGCTTGGGGCTGCTGGGCTTCCCATTGGAAGAGCTGATCTCTGGGTTAACCCAGGCATGGAGCAGCCGGCATTGCTGGACTTTACTGGTGTCCCAGGCTGTAGAGTGAATACTGATAACTTTTTGCCTATAAAATGTTTTCTATTGTTTATGGACGATGTATTTTTGGCAGAGATTGTTGAGCAGACTAATTTGTATGCTGAACAGTATTTGAGGGACAACAGTGGCAGACTTGGGCCCCACTCTAGAGCTACTTGGTGGACTCCCACAAATCTGGATGAATTGAAGAAGTTCTTGGGTTTCACTTTTTTGATGTGCTTGATAAGGAAGCATCGATGTCTTCATATTGGTCTACTAGTCCCTTGATGGCAACAGCTAATTTTCTGGCAATTATGAGTCGTGGTCGATATTTGCTTCTACTTCGGATGCTGCATTTTGTCGATAAAGGTTTAGTGTTGCCATGAGATCACCCTGATTGTGACCGTCTTTTTAAGATTCGGCCTGTCATTGATCACTTTGTAGATAGATTTTCTGAGATCTATGCTCCAGGGAAAGAAATATCTGTGGTTGAGTCTTTGGTCTTGATCAAGGTCTGCTTGGTTTTTAGGCAGTACATTCCTAGCAAGAGGGCACGCTATGGAAGTGAGATGTATATGCTGTGTGACAGTAGGACTCGATAGGTCTCTAATTTCAGGGTGTACACCGCTAGGGATTCTAGAATTGACCCCCCTGGTTGTCCGTCCACTTTCAGAGTAAGAAAATTGTGTGGGAACGTGGTAGAGGACCTTTTAACAAAGGTAAACATTTATATGTAGATAACTTCCACACTGGTGTGCAGTTGTTAAAGGTATTGGCCAAAGTGGACACTGTTGCTTGTGGCACAATCCGCCTTAACCATAATGGTTTCCCAAAAGAACTTGTTTGTCAAAAGCTTGAGCGGGGACAGTGCAGTGCGTTGCATTGTGAGGAAATTCTAGCTGTGAAGTTTGCAGACAGGAGAGATGTCTATATGCTGACTACCATCCATGATGAAAGTACTTCACCTGTGACTGTTTGGGGTCAGGTTGCTGAAGTGCGCAAACCGGTGTGCATTTTAGACTATAATAGGCACATGGGTGGTGTTGATAGGGTAGATCAGAGGTTGAAACCTTACACGGCTCTTCGTAAGGCTTACATTTGGTATAAGAAGTTGGCTATTCATCGTTTCCACTTAGCAACCTTTAATGCTTTTGTTGTATTTAAGGATTGTTCTCCTGAGTCAAAGATGACTTTTGTTAAGTTTCAGGAGTCTGTGAAAGGCAGCCTTGTTGTAGTGGAAACAGGCAAGTGTTCCTAGAGTTGGAGTGGTGGAGGATGTGGCTAGATTGAAAGATCGCCACTTTCCTGAACACATTTCTCCCACGCCCACAAAAGTCTTTCCCAGTAAGAGATGTAGAGTGTGTTGGTGAAGAGGTACACAGTAGGAGGCTCTTATGTACTGCCCTGAGTGTCCTTCTACCCCTGTGCTATGTGTGCCTGCTTGTTTTAGAATGTACAACACGCAAAATAATTTTTGGGAGCATTCATGAGTGTTAAAGTTAACTGTCTGATTCATATTTTTTGGTCAGTTTTAAGGTTGGCATTAGTGCGATGTATTTAGTTTCAGCTTTTGTGATTGCAGTGTTGTATCTACTTACAATTTGTGTTTTCTTTTTTGTAGAAAAAAATAAAAATGTGATGGCGGTGTGTGTGGACTGGCACTTGGCTGGTGGTGTGTGTGGACTGGCGCTTCGCTGGCAGTGTGTGTGGACTGGCGCTTGGCTGGCAGTGTGTGTGGACTGGCACTTGGCTGGCAGTGTGTGTGGACAGGCGCTTGACTGGCAGTGTGCATGGACTGGCGCTTGGTTGACTGTGTGCGTGGACTTGCGCTAGGCTCGTGGTGTGCGGACTGGCGCTTGGCTGATGGTGTGTGTGGACTGGCTCTTGGCTGGCAGTGTGCATGGACTGGCGCTTGGTTGACTGTGTGTATGGACTTGCGCTTGGCTGGTGGTGTACGTGGACTGGCGCTTGGCTGGTGGTGTGCGTAGACTGGCGCTTGCCTGGCGGTGTGTGTGGACTGGTGCTTGGCTGGCGATGTCTGAGTAGTGACTTGCTGCTGGTTACTACACACACTGGTAGCCAAACGCCAGTCCACACAATCCGTCAGCCGGTGTGGTGGCTGTCAGGCATGTGGGTGTGTGAAAGTGATGGGCCCTTGAATGGCGCTGCCTGTTGATGTGAGTGTTGTTATGTGATGGGCCCGCGGCTGGCGTGTGAGTGGTTTTGTGTGTGTCACATGTATGAAAGGTGTATGAATGGCCTGTAAAGAGGTTGGTGCCTTGTCGTGGTTTTACAGCTCACAAGCTGTGAGTGACTGGTTCCGTTTTTCGTCCTTTCAATTATTAACTGTGCATTTTATTTTTGTGAAATCTCTTGTTAATAACATTTTATATATTGAACCATCACTCACCCTCGTGCCAAATCCAACTAGTATGTGTGTGTACTTGAGGAATAGATGGTCGTGCAGTAATATTTGTCTTTTCTGTCTTTCTCTGGCAGGGTGTACATTGTCCCTTTTTGTGAATGTTGTAATGTGTTGGTTTCGCAGCTGGCGGTGTGAATGGTCTTGTGTGCATCACGTACAAAAGGTGTGTGAATGGCATGTAAAGCGGTTGGGTCTTGACACAGCTTTACAGCTCACGAGCTGTGAGTCACTAGTTCCGTTTTTTGTCCTTTCAATTATAAACAGTATATTTCATTTTTGTGAAATCTCTTGTTAATAAAATTTTATATACTGAACCATCACTCACCCTCGTCCGAATCCAACCAGTATGTGTGTGTGCTTGAGGAATAGATGGTTGTGCAGAAATAATTGTCTTTTCTGTATTTCTCTGCCAAGGTGTACATTGCCTCTAGGAAAAATCTACCAACTCTAGATATTTTCGTAAACTAAACACCCAGGGGAGTACACGGTGATGTCTCTCTCGTGGATCACAACAAGTTATCTTACCCACAATGTCCTGCAAATCTCAAAATGTGACTAAAGTCAAATTTTCCTTGCATTTCTGTGTCATACTTTTCCAGATTCAGAAAGAAACCACAAATTTCCTACCACCCAGCGTTCCTCCAGGTCTCCCGATAAAAATGGTACCTCACTTGTGTGGGTGGGCCCGCAGCACGGAAGGGCCCAAAACGTATTGTGGAAACATCAAAATTATGTATCCAAAACAACCTGGTTTTGCAAGGGAGTCATCTGCGTTTTTGGTCCCGGGATCGGCGGCCATCTAGGGAAATCTACCTAACCCAGACATTTCTGAAAACTAGACGGCCTGGGGAGTCCAGGGAGGTATGACTTGCGTGGATCCCCCAACGTTTTCCTACGCAGAAGCCCCTGCAAACCTCAAATTTAGCTAAAAAAAACCACATTTTCCTTACATTTCTGTGTGGGATCACCGCCCCAGCACAAATGTCCTACTACCCAGGGTTACCCTTAGTCTCATTTGTGTGCGTGTCCAATGCAGAGTTAGGCCAAAAAACGCATATATAAAAAACAATATCGCTTAAAGCTTGCTGTGCTATCCCCTCAATCCTTTTGTTTTTGGCCCTTACAAGTAGCAGGCCCTTGGTCCACCTACACAAGTGAGGTACCATTTTTATCGGGAGACTTGGGGTATGCTGGGTGGGTGGAAGTTTATGGCTCCCCGCAGATTCCAGAACATTCCATCACAGAAATGTGAGAATTTTTTTTTTTTACAAAGTTTGAGGTTTACAAGGGATTCTGGTCAACAGAGCCTGGTGAGAGCCACACACGTCTCCCCATCCTGGATTCCCCAAGATGTCTAGTTTTCAAAAATGTGCAGGCTTGCTAGGTTTCCACAGGTGCCAGTTGAGCTAAGGTCCAAAATCCACAGCTAGGCACATTGCGAAAAATGGTTCTGTTTTCACAGGAACAATGTGATGCGCCCACGTTGCGTTTAGGGCAGTTTCCTGTCGTGGACACTAGGCCTACCCACACAAGTGAGGTACCATTATCAGGAGACTGGGGGGGGATGCTGGGTGGGTGGAAGTTTGTGGCTCCCCGCAGATTACAGAACTTTTGATCATCGAAATGTGAGGAAAACGTGTTTTTTCTTTTTTTCTTTTTACAAAGTTTGAGGTTTGCAAGGACATTTGGGTAACAGAACCTAGTGAGAGCCACACAAGTCACCCCATCCTGGATGTCCCTGGATGTCTAGTTTTCAAAAATGTACAGGTTTTCTAGGTTTACGCAGGTGCCGGTTGAGCTAGAATCCAAAATCCACAGCTAGGCACATTGCAAAAAATTGTTCTGTTTTCACAGGAAAAATGTGAGGTGCCCACGTTGTGTTTTGGGCCGTTTCCTGTCGCGGGCACTAGGCCTACCCACACAAGTGAGGTACCATTTTTATCAGGAGACTTGGGGGAATGCTTGGTGGGTGGAGGTTTGTGACTACCCACAGATTCCAGAACTTTCACAGAATGTGAGGAAAATGTGTGTGGTTTTTGTTTTTACAAAGTTTGAGGCTTGCAAGGGATTCTGGGTAACAGAACCTGGTGAGAGCCGCACAAGTCTCCCCAGCCTGGATTTCCCAGGATATCTAGTTTTCAAAAATGTACAGGTTTGGTAGGTTTGCCAGGACATCTGGGTAACAGAACCTAGTGAGAGCCACACAAGTCACCCCATCCTGGATGTCCCTGGATGTCTAGTTTTAAAAAATGCACAGGTTTTCTAGGTTTTTCCAGGTGCCGGCTGAGCTAGGGTCCAAAATCCACAACTAGGCACGTTGCGAAAAATGGGTCTGTTTTCTCGGGAAAAAAGTGATGTGCCCACGTTGCATTTAGGGCCATTTCCTGTGGCGGCACTTGGCCTACCCACACAAGTGAGGTACCATGTTTATCGGGAGACTTGGGGGAACACAGAATTGTAGAACACGTGTTATTACCAATTGACTTTCTATGCATTCTGCCTTCCAAATGTAAGACAATGTGTAAGAAAGAAGTCACTTTGTAAACTGTGTTCCAATTCACATGCTAGTATGGGTATCCACAATTTCGGAGCTGTGCAAATAACTACTCCTTGTAAACTCTATATTTTGTTCCCATTTCGGAAATACATAGGTGTCCTTGATACCTATTTTTTACTCTTTATATTTTACCAAATGAATTGATATATACCTGGTACACAATGAAAACCCATTGCAAGACGCAGCTCAGTTATTAGCTCTGGGTACCTCGGGTTCTTGGTGAACCTACAAGTCCTATATATCACCACAACCAGAACGGTCCAGCGGACGTAACAATCTATTGCTTTAAAAAATCTACCATACTTAGAAGAAGTTACAGGTGAAAATGTTGGCAAAACGGCTGTTATTCTTCAATTCAATTTCAATATTTTTTTATTTGAACTGTTAGTTTCTCTAGGGAAACCTTGAAGGATCTACACAAATGACCCCTTGCTAAATTCAGAATTTTGTCTACTTTCAACAGAAATGTATAGCTTTCCGGGATCCATTATTGCTTTCACACCCATTTCCACCACTAACTGGAAGGAGGTTGAAAGCGCAAAAAATAGTAAAAATAGGCTATGTCCCAGTAAACTGCCAAAACTGTGTAGAAAATTTGGTTTTCTGACAAAAGTCTGCCTATCCCTGAAAGCTGGGAAGATGGTGATTTCAGCACCACAAACCCTTTGTTGATACCATTTGCAGGGAAAAAAACAGACGCAGCACTTTTTTCAACAACAACAAAATATATTTAGCTGTATGATGGCTAATTTCTGGGTCCCCTCCAGGGGAATTCACAAACCCTGGGTACCTTTAGAATCCTCAGGGTATTGGAAGAAAAGGACACAAATTTGAATTTGACGTGGATACCATATGTGGACGAAAAGTTACAGGGGCCTAAGCGCAAACTACCCCAAATAGCCCAAAAACAGGCTTAGCACGGAAGGGGGTGGGGGGCAGGGGAGGAGATGGGGCCTAGTAGCGAATGTATTAATATTTGGCAAAGGAAAATTATCTGTGACAATATTTTGATTTACACTTCAAGTCCACAAAGAATCTCAATCTGCCATCAGTCTTTTTCATTATCACAACAGGTGACACCCAATTGGAAGCTTCCGCCGGCTCTATTTTCCTTCCTTTACCAGGTCATCTAACATATTACTAACTTCCTCTCTAACTATGATAGGAACCTTCCTCAACTTGTGTTCACAGGAACAGCTCCTGGACAACTATGACTTTGTGAACATAACCTTTCAGCTGTCCCAGTTCCTCCCTGAAAATACTTTTAGCACAACACAAAATGTCTTCAACACTCATTTCATCCACAACCATCACTTGGGTTTGGAGCCCTTGGATTGACTATGATGTGTAAGTCATATTGATGTAACCAACCCAAGATTGGTGGTCCACTCTCTGTTACATAGATATTCAGTGGCAGCTGGCAACAATTTAAAGTGGTGGGCCGAGCAAACTTCTACTGAGAGAAACCAGCAGTGCCTTTCGGCTCAGTGTCAAAGTTCTCAGTCATAGCACGTTATAAACAGAGCTTATAACGAGCTATGACTGAGAGCTTTGGAGTGGAGGCAGAATGCAGTGCGAGTTTCGCACAGTGCCTATCAGTGGGTCGAAAAGGTGCGGCTGCCGACCCTAGCAAAATGAAATAAAACGCTTGCATGCAATACACGGTAACTAATTCGCTGACATGCATTACATGAATGGTGTGAAGTTAAAATTTTAATGTTATGCATGTTTGCGATTTAGTCACTGTTTACATTGCTGATTCCTGTTGTGCTCTCCACTTAATGTGTTCTCTTAGAGGGGTGGTGGGGGGGGAGGAGGTACAGTGCTTAGCAGTCTGAAGGCTCTGTGCACAGTTCCCTCTTCCTGTTGGTGCTGTGTGCAGTGACTGGAGAGCACACAGTGTCTGTTTGTTGGTGGACACGCCGCTTGATGACCTGATGATGCTGGTTAGGCTGTATGGGTAGCTGCACTACTTGGTTGCTCTTCGGTATGCATTTCACAAAGCCTATATGCTTATTGGAGCTGGACCCTGTACTTGGTTTCTTTTTGGGGCTGCTTCTGGATCTTGGTTTCTTTTTATAAATCTACATGTTGCTTGGTTGTTTTTTTGGTTCTGTGTAAGTGACCTTTCCCTCTAATGACTGAAATAGAAAAGTAGCCGCCAGCCACTGCCATCATCAGGGAAGCAGGCCTGGCAGCTGTACAGCACACCACCGCACAAAAGCACTGTACAAGCAACTAATTCTTCCAACATAAGGTGTTTCCAACATAAGATTACAGTTGAATGGTTAACGAATGGTTTCCAGGGCTGCTACATATGAAATTTTAAACCATCTTACAAGGCCCGCAACAGCATCAGACGTAAGCATTGAGGTTGCACCACTTTCAGGGAAGGTCGCAGCATGCAGTCATGGCTGCCCTGCTTCGACTAGGCTGCACAGCAGCAGGGGCAGCCAAGCCACTTCTAGCCTGTCCCAGCAACCGGAGAATCACTAGTGGTACAGCAGGTCTGCTCCTTGTGCCAGAAACCGGAGATGGCCGCCTGGTTTCTCATATGGGACGGATTTGCATGTCGTGGTAGCGGAGCTCAGGAAAGAGCAGCCACCATGTTCGGCGTCATAGACTATAACGAGTGTTAAGCACAATGCATGGACATCCTTCGAGTTTTTTAAACCTACCTGCCTTTGGTCAGGCTGGAACCACCACAACTCTCTCCACAAACTCCTTGGCAGTGCTGTTAGTGCTGCAAGTCCTGGCTAATCCAGACGCTGCTCCCTTGCTGAGAATTGGATTGGGCAGGTGGACCCAGCGCTCATTCTGAGTGCAGGGAGCTGCGGCTGCACCCCCCTCCCCTCACTGTGCACAGATGGTATTAGGCCTCTCGTGTGCATGTCAGGCTGGTCGCTAAAAGGAAGTTGGCCAACCTGAAATGTGAACTTTGAAGTGCGTGTCGACGAACAGGAAATGAGTCTTCATTCTATTTTTAAGCCCTGCCCCCACTCACTCATCACAGTGAAACCCAGCTCTGCTCGTGGCCCAAAAAAAAAAATGCTCAGCGACTGTGGCCGAAAAACTGTAACTTCGTTTATATTAAAATCGGTGGCGGTGGGGGCAAATATAGGGGGGAAACGCATAATACTCTCATAAAGGAGCTGCAGCTGTAAATTTTCCCTTCAATCACCCTCGAGATAAACTTTATGATGGTACTAAAAAAAAACAAGGATGTCAATTTCTTCTCCTTGATACCCCCCTGGGCAACATGGACGTCATTTAGGGATTGCAATTGCAACCTCTGGTATGTCTTTTACTACCCCTGGCATTGTGACCCCTAGCATCAGAAAGGCTAATGTGAGAAAGCACACCTGGCACATTCGGCACAGATCGTTCAAAATAGATGCACAATAGTCTATTTTTATGTTCCATTTTGTTTGGAAATGTTTTGGACCACATTACTAAAAGCAGCAGCAAATAGAAGTATCTCATTATGCTACCAGGCCCTGTCTAAATTAACATAATAAAAGATAAAAACTTGGGACAGAATGTTTTCAGAGCTGAACCATGGGATCTAAGACAACTGCTGTACGGTTCATAGTTTCTCAGTAAAACTGTGCGTTTGTTGGACAACATAAATGTCAAAACTGCGCAAGACTGAGTCCGTGCACACCATCAGGATATATTGGCCTTAGTCCTGGCTAGCTCACTGTGCATCATCTGTACCCCTAACATAGCAAGGTAACAGGTGGTATGTGCAACCTCAGAACATCATAACCCTGACTCCCCAAGGAAATTATGGACCTAATCTAAAGCCCTTTCCTTTGGTACCTGTAAAGATGAAATCAACAACCTGTGTAGCTTTATCTTGAAGTTTATTGAGATCAACAGCATATAAGTCCAACGGGCCCAGAGGATCAGCACCAACATAAGAGTTCTAATCCACTGTCCCTAACATTCTTATTACAGCATAACACATAGTAGAAGCACCAACAGAGTGCTTACATTCTAAACCATAAAATAAGCAGTAGAGGAGCCCACAAATAATAAACAATAGGTGGAAATACAAAATAATAGAAGACCACAGTACCTCATGCGTGCCAAAAGGGAAACACAAGAAATACTGGAATTGGCACTTCAAATATTTATTGAAGCAATAAGATTCTTGTGTAAAATACATGTGCTGCAATTATCAATAGAAGAAAACAAAACAGAGTAATAAGCATCACAAGAATGGTGAAGAAAATGAACAGTTCAATCATTGTGCTGTTACATAGATTAATTATATGCTTGCATATAACTACAATTATGGTTATGCACCTACATAGCACTCCCGGTCCTAGTCTGCCTAGGGTGGGTGAATCTGCCAGAATCCCTTAGAGTGATCTAACTCCACAGTTACCTATGGGTCTATATCATCTAGGAGCCCGTCTTTGTGTAGAGCTAGGCACCATTCTTCTTGGATAGGAATCAGTTGGGCTGGAAATCCAGCATGGGGCGACCTCAACAGTGTCAGCAAAATGCTCCTCTTATTAAACAAAGGAGTGATGATGTTTATATAATAAAATTCACCCATGTTGCCATGCCGAAGCCCCAGTCAGGCCGTCATTATTGATTCTATCCTGACAAAGCTGTCGCCGAGCGAACAATAACAAACAACAGCATTTTGCACAGTGAACTTTATCTTTCGTACAGAATGTTCAAGGCTCTGATAATATGCCTACGAAGAAGTGTAAATGTAAGCAAAGTTATTTCATAGAACACTCTTTCATACAAGCATGCAAGCAAATGTGTGTCAAGTGTCAACATTCAAGAAAAGATGTTTACTTTAAGCGTGAGCATGTAAAATGGTGGTGTTCTTGCCTGGGCCTAATGTAACCACATAACACGATAAGGTCTTTACCCAGTTTAGACATTGTGAATCATTTGTTTTCAAATGAGTAGTTGTCTTTTTTAATCAGAAAAAGGAAATAATCTAATCCGCACTAAAATTAAAAACCAAACATTCCAAAGAAAATACTCTTTCCCTAAGGTATTTCATGAAGTAAAAACTCACAAACATGTACAATTATATGCTGATTGGCCGGGTTGTAGCTTTATTACTTGCACATCAGCAAATACAATACAATACAATTTATAAAGCCCACGGCTGCCTCCGAAGAGACGTCCCGGCGCTAGCGGTTGTAAAATGCACTGAAGAATAGCCACAAGATACAAGGAGCCTAATTATCAAACAAATAGGTTTTCAGTAGTCTGCGAAAAACTGATTCAGAGGGCACTAAACGGAGGATTCAAGGCAGCAAGTTCAAAAGTGTGGCAATTAAATAAGAAAAAGAGCACCCGTCTCTTCTAGCCTTACTAATCCTTGGGACACTTAATAGCTTCTGTCCATTAGATCGAAGCGTTCTTGCCTGATGGTAGGGGAGCAGTCTTTTCCTCGAGTAACCAGGGCCTTTATGCTTGCCAGCTCTATAGGCCAGTGTTAAGGCTTTACATTTTATACGACTGGCCACAGGCAGCCAATGAAGACTTCACAGATGGGCCGAGACTGGTAACTTAAGATTCAGCCAAGCTGCCGCATTTTGAATAATCTGCAAACGGTGAAGCAGGTAAGATGGTAAACCAAAGTACAAACTATTTGCGCAATCCAGTTTTGAAGTTATCCGAGCATGGATTTACGGCACTCCTCCATGATCAGGTGGATTATTTTCCTCCCTGATTTCAATGTAAAAAAACAGCTCGCAGAAACAGATCGAACCTAAGGTTCAATTGATAAACTGGAGTCAAATTTGACCCCCAGGTTTCTTGCCACTGCTGCAGGAAGGGGAGTGGGGCAAGCTCCGAAGGCCACCAATTGTGAGCATCAGGGTAGCAATCAGTGGAAAAAAAAAAAAAAGAATCTCAGTTTTCTCAGTTCAACCTCAGGCAGCTCGTATTCATCCATTTGCCAACAGATTTCGGCAAACAGCATATTGTCCAAAATTCACTGTCACATAAGCATCCATGTAAATCATGGAAGACCATTCTTAGGGTAACAATATGTATAGAATGTGAAATTGGTTTTGATATATTCATTTTGTTATAGAGCATCTTTCAGTGACTACAACATTGTGTCTGTGTGTGTGGGGGGGGTGCGTGCGTGAATGTGAGAGAGTGTGCTTGCGCGCTAGCACAACTGTAGGAGGAGGTTGAGGGATCTCAACATGTTTAAAATATGATTCAAATTGTATGCAAAATGTTAAGTTGAATAAGGAGCGTGGATGGGTCACACAGCTCTCCCAAGAGTATTCCAGGCATCAGGCTGCGAAGAACAAACATACGCATGACCTATTTCCATGAAAAAGTTAAATAAATTAGCAGTGTAATCTATGATTTTGAGGATGCATTGCTTTTATTTGTGTAGTTTTGGCTCATGTTTACTTTTTTAACTTGACTGTGTTTTTACTAGAAACATTTATAACAAATGTACAGTAACATGCAAAAAATATTTTTGGCAATTATTTTTGTGTCGGACTTCCTTTTGAGCACAAAGCGTGGACATGATAACCTTAATTATAGATACTATTTCTCTGAGACATCCAGTCGAGATGGACAAGTAGTTTCTCCCTCTCCAAAGGACATAATTAATTGTCTGGAAATGGCAGCAGACCTACTGCCCAAAATCTTGGGGTTAGACATCTAAAGATGAGTTTACATTTGGTATACCTTGGTTGAGCCTGGGCACATTAGGGTTAGCCCTGGTTCAGCCATCATTAATGATAGATGCACATGGACAGATGAGATCCAAGTCTGGTCAAATTACGGTTGAGCATAGTCAAATAATTCTGAGGTCTATGGTTGAGACTGGGTAAATAAATGTAGAGTTTAGGCATTTTAGGACTGCATTTAGCTTGCAGAGTTTGACCCTGCAGCATATCATGGTTGCTTATCATTGCCGTGCCCATGGCATTTCATAACTGGACAGTTAATAATGCTTGTTTTTTCACTTTTTTTGTAATATTTTACTATTTTGATAACCTTACACTTTAACTGACAAAACACTTCCTATTATGTGATCGGTGCCAAATTCCCATCACCAGTGTCAGCAGTCACATGATGTCACCTGTGATGTCATCATGGTCAAAGGGTATGTCATGTCATTTCCACTACCCAAGGCATTTTGATGAACTGATTAATTAAAACCAGTGCTGGGCAAACTTCTCTAGGCAAAACATTCACATGCAACCATTCTCTCTCAAACCTAGCCTTGGGCACAATAGTGTACAACCACCCAGTGTCAACCATAAGTTCATTATCCTGCCCTGAAACCTAAAAAAAAAAACGCCTTTTGTCTATTTTTCCTTCTTGCTGTACTTTCATCATCCCCCAAACATAAAACTCTATCAAACAACTTTTCGTCCACCAACTTCTCTTGTGACAGTCGCCCTTGGTTTGTTAAAATCCTTACACATGTGCACAAAATGTCCTTTGCAACCACACTTCCTGAAATTCTTCCAAATAGCATAGCAAAACTTTTTGGTAACTTCCACACCTATAAAAACAAGGTGTTGTTTATTACCCGTGTTTTTCTGAGCTCGGTTGGAACCTTTAACCGCTAGTCCAACCATATTGTGGTGCTTCTCCTCCTTCTCAACACACACCACCTCATCGTTGCCACCTACCCCATCCCTCTTTCATATCTCTCTCATGCAAAACACAGATTCTTTCACCACATTTGCAACATCAATTGCATTTTTCAAACTGGGATTTTTGGCCGTACATAACCTCTCCTGAATTTTCTTACTCTAACATTGGACTATCAACTGAACTCTAATTAATTCCTCCGTCATGTTCCCAAATTGCATTTCACAGATAATTCTCCTAATCTCGCCACAAATTCATCTATAGACTCTACCACACGTTGTGATTGTGTGTCAAACTTATATTTAGTCATAACTACATTCCCTTCCTTAGCAAATTGATGTTCCATTCAAGATTGGCCTTTAGTACACATCCGGTATTCTATGCCCATCATTGTCCAATATCTCTGGAAGAAATGTAAACATATGTTGTCCCGGAGTCTTAGCAAAAGGACTTTTTTCCTCTCCGGTCTGAAATCTTGCCCATCCAGAGCTAACGAATAATTGTCAAATATGCCTATCCAATCCTCCCAATGTACATGTTGAGGCCCTTGTTGCGCAAAAAAGGTGAAGGAGCCAAAACTGAGGCGGATTCCATGTTGCCTCTCCTGCAAATCACTTACGTCACCTAAATTCTGCTTACTTTTACAGCAATAGTATCCAACAATGTGTCTGCTGTGAGGCAAAGCGTGCTGTGGCACGAAGGGGCCCGTGTGATACGAGCGGTCAAGAGACCAAGCGGCCTAGAGACTAAGCCGTGGAGTCATGCACAATGCCTGTTGCTCTCCTGGGATTTAGAGGACACAAAAGTCCGCTTTTTTGCGCAGCTTACCCACGCTGGATGACACAGTCGGGTGAGAGCAGAAACGATTTCTGCCGACAATATATCCACTAATCTCCAATCTCGAACAGAGCGTCTGGCGGGGCAGGTAGTGGGCCCATCTGCCACTTGGCAAGTAGTGTGGCTGACTGTTCGTCACAAAAATGTGCTGAAGGACCAGTCAATACCACATTTAGAAGATAAAATAAAAGGTTTATTATAACCTGCCAGAGTGTGACAGTCCCTCAGCCAGCCAAATCCATAACTGACTAAAATATGATGCCACACTTCAGGCAACAAGAGAACATTCAGCCCTTGGGAGTCTTCCCAATACCTTCAAGAAATACACATCATAACACTGCAGTATTATCATTGTGTCAGCTACAGATGTAGTTGTAGCCATAAATAGAATGGTACCATGATGGTGTCTCAGGCTACATACACAAAATAGTATAGCAGCGAGGGAAGGTATTTTAAAACCAGAGCAGTCCTTTTATTACAATGTTCAAGGCAGTAGATATGATGGGGACAGGACTGAGAGCAAACCGAGGTTTCTTGGCTCATAGAAAGGTGTATTAGCACAGCGTGGGACCTCAATGGTATGTTGGAAATATAAGAAGGGCGAATGTCGCTGGAGCAGGTTTTAAAGTTCAAGCAGGTGCAACAAATGATCTCCAGGCTATCCAGCAATGGACTGCAACACGGGCAAGGCCAGGTCTTCTAAATGAGTCCTAGAAAAGAAGAGAAAGGACTGGTTGTGTATTTGCCAGAGCCCTTACACCCCTTCGAAATCAGTAACACAGAGAGGTGAGGCAGAGATTTGTTTAAGGGGTTCGCGAACGGCTTTAGGAATCCATACAGCACCTCTATCACTAAGAAGTTTAGCAAGAATCTAAAGTCCACAAGTGACCTCCTTGAAGTAGTGAGGATTAGGATTGATAAACATCTGCAGTTTCAAGGACCCTTCATTAGCTGACTTTGCCATTTCTCTTTTAAGTATAGTTGAAAAGCAGGAACAGGGACTATATCGCCTTATCCAACACATGTCCTTTCCCGACAGTGAATCAGGCAATGATGGTCTAGACCAAAAATTGTTCCTGGTTTCTTACACATCAGTTGACAAAGCAGTGCACCTGGTAAGGGCTCAGGGGGAATGGAGCGCTTGTTGCTCAAATCAGATTTCCTGAAAAACAGAAGACAAGAGGTGTTTGGCAAAACAGGAACAGTTTGTTTAATAAACAGTCGGCCGGGAGAACAGTTACAGGCACAAGGTCTGAGGACTGTCTCATTTTACATCGGGTTTGTGCTCTTCTTATATACAATGTTACAACAAGCAATAAAAGGTTTCCGGGGTACCATATATTGTGAGGAATGTTGGTTGCTGCCTTTTGAGTCATAAATTAAAGGTCTATGGTTACTACAAGTGGGTCTTGACCTGCGTGGACACAGTGTGGCCAGTGGTGAATGTGTCCAGATGTCAGGCATAGGGAGCGCATGATCACTACATGTGCTAGGCCCTGATTGGCTATGTGTTTCTAACTCATGTGTATCTGACTTTATGGTGTTATTAGGAGTGTGCGTACCCCCTCTGGCCATGTGTGCTTTATTGAGGCAATCTCCCCTGACCATGGTAATGTCACTGCACCTACCTGTGGGACTGATCAAGAGTTTCCTCCCGAGTGTTAGCCTGCCAGCTATGCACCCTCCCACCTATGACCCATCAATCAGTAATCCCGGGCCTAGGTCGCAAGACCTGCCTGAGTTGCGTGTCAAGGTAGATGTGGAGTTCAGAATGGGCGATTCTATTAATAAGGACGATACTTCATTTTTATTGATAAACGCATCAATATCCCTATTAACACGCTCAAGGCAAGGACATGACATATTAGAATGCTTCAGAAATCTAATTGCCCTTTATAAAAATTCACTAGTACCATTTTGATGCCACAGAGTGAGGTGACAGATTGTGGAAGCATTCTCATTATATCAGGGTTCTGATAATATCCTCCTATTTATGCCGGGGCTCATGTTATGTCAGGGTTTGGATTGCAGGAATGCTTTAGTTGTGCCAAATTTCTGACTATACTAGACGTGATAGAAGTCAGAATTCTATTTCTGTCAGATATTTGAATATTCACACACTCTGTTTTTGAATAGGCTCTTTGTATTGCCTACAGGGCTTTATCTGATAGTGGTCCCAGGTTCATCAGAGGCCTCATTCAGCCCTATCTGGTGTCTCCAGCTCTCTTGTTCAGTGAAGTCTAACTTAGTCAGTCAACCCAGGTTTAGGACAGATAAAGCAGGAGTTCGGTCATTTATTAGCAAAGCTCTCTTTAGGAAAGATCTGAAAACCTGTTCCTGTGTATTTTTATATGGCTGGGTCTGAACTGGGGTGGCGAAGTGAGCTAAAGAATGATGATGGATTCAACCCAGATCTGTGACTGGGGGTGAGTGTCTGAAAAGTTTTAGCGCTCTGTCCATCATCTCCTTGTGTTTGCATTGTTAGCCCTAAGTTGGCAGGGTATGCCCAGACCTGGGTCCCTTGCTCACTTTGCCACTGGATTCAAGCTAGCCTGGCTGATGAGGGGTGTAACCACGAAACCGGTCCCAGGATGCTTGTTTCTGGTCCAGGGAAGACCTGGCTTGGCAGTTCAGGCTGGACTGTTCCCAGGAGGAACAGGGTCAAGACTGATTTGCATATGGCTGGGTCTGAATTCGAGTGGCGAAGTGAGCTAAAGAATGATGATGGATTCAACCCAGATCTGTGACTGGGGGGTGAGTGTCTGAAAAGTTTCAGCGCTCCGTCAATCATCTCCTTGTGTTTCCTGTGTTTTTTAGGACAGCTTCATTGTGTGGATTGTTGCTGCATAAGGGAAGCCCTGGTTGGGTAGCTACGAACGTTATAAAACCTAAACCTACACATCTCTTCAGTGCTTGGCGTTCAAGAGGCTACATCCCAGCTTGAATTATAGTATTTATCCAGTTTCGATCCCTCGAAAAAGTGTAGTAGGCTTACCATATGAGGGCACTGCAATTCTAAAAATGTGTTGCCCAGATAGTCCAACAGCACACCCAGTTGTTTACTAAACTCTTTCCCAGGAGCACTTATTACCATTTTCTCCATTCCTAACACTTACCACAATTCTGCCTTTCATACTGCCTCCGTTGGGGGTTGTTGAAATTCCCCATAGCAGTAGTAGAGTCTGTTTGGTATACCTATTCTGAGGGGCTTCACAATAATATGACCTCTGGACATTCCACAATGCCGGACATCATTACCCCCTCGATTATCTGAAATATTTTTTCCTCAAAGAGTTTCACCAGTGTACAAGACCATATGGATCCTCTTAAGAACGTAAATCTTCCTCAATGGCCAGTCGCCTTCATTTTGCTGGTGTATAATGCCATATATAGAGGATTTTTAGGAGAGATTTTTTCACACTTTATTCAGTCAGGAGTATGTCACACCACTGGTCTGTCTATTAATACATTTAACCCAGCTGCTTTCCCCGGGCTTTCTGGAAGGACTTTTTTAGGTCATGGGCTGTCTATTGTGAGACATACTGTGGTGTACTAAGAACATGGAGGGGACTGAAACCCGTCCATTGGTTGATTTTCCTTGTCTATCCATCTACCTGCTTCTTATTGGTGTCCCAACTTGTCAATCTTTTATTTGTCCCTCCCTTAGAGCATTACCTCTTAACTATCTCTTTGATTGGCTGACATAGCTGCTTCTACTACCTGCTATTCAAATACTAAATTTTGCTTTTGTGTAAAGCAGTCCATAAAAGTGTGCGTGTGTTTTCAAGCTGTCTACTTCAAGTACGTTTCTCCCACTGCACTCCGTGTTGCTCTGTTGCCCGACTGCCCTCTCCCTCTCACGCTTGTGTGCTTCTCCCCATTGTGTCTCCCACCTGTGTCCTCCGTGTTGCTTTCCCCAACTTATATTGCTTTCTCTCCAGCCCTTCCCATGCTGCCTTCATGTTTCCACCAACCCTCCCAACCCCCATTAGTTTTGCATCCGCATCTGTGTTGGTTTGTGGTCCGCCCCACTTCCTTCCTTGCATAGCCGCTCCCCCACACTCCCTATGTTGCATCCACTCCACTGTGTGCTTCCCAAAAAAAATGATTTTGCATGTTTTACTTTTTGTTACAGATTAATAACTAAAAAGAAAAAAAAGCACCTGCGTCATTTTGTAGGGATGTGCATGCGTAGTACACGCACCTACAAAATGTTGCGGGCGGCAGCGTCAAAAGCTTTTAAAAAAAAAAAAAACTCTAGCCATGCTGTACATCATCTTGGATAGTGTGCAGTGTGGCTAAAAAGCATTGGCAAAGACAACATGTCACAAAATAGAGATGTTCTAGTCGTTAATATCCGATACACCCCTCAAATACATTCACTGAGTGACTTTAACTACTTATCACCTCCATTAACCATCTAACCATTTAAACACAATAAGGATCCACAACAAACAATACAATTCAAAGACCGCAACTCAAAGAGCTTACGAACACAATGTCACTTCCCAGAAGGAAATCAAAGGAAGACTTTAACGTATGATCACAAGGTTCCCTTATCTTACCTTACCAGCACAATTCTGCACAATCTACCCAGATAACATAGCATTTGCAACACTACTACCTACTAAAAAAAAAAGCCTACACACAAACATATAGCAAACTTCTCATTTCGCTATAACCAAAGAACCTTCCTTCCAACCCAGACACGCCAAAATGCCCTATGCCCCTGCACCTTCACCCATAATATACCACAGAAGCTCCTCAAAGCACAGTGACATGAAGAAGAAAGAAACTCAAAAACGAAAATGCCTACAGTTCAATACAAGATACATGAACAAAAATCCCTTTAACATCTTTGACCTACTCTCAGTTACAACGCCAGGCCTCATCTTCATTACAGAAAAAAGGCTCGGCGAAGACTTTGCACTCACATGCCATGAAGCCATCCCACCTGATTTTCTCATCATAAACAAAAATTGTATTGACAAAATTGGAGAAAGCCTGGCTGTCATCCATAAAACAAATCGCTACAAATACCACTAATTGAAAACCTCACAATCAACGCCTGTGAATCCTTGATAAGATGTCACTCAACTCAAACTATAACTTATTCCTTCCTCTTAATATACAGACCACCATGCAGCAATGCCAACTTTAAAGATGTCTTAATAGATACAGTGACCACAACCCATAAGGACCACCCAAGCCTATACATTCTAGGACCCTCAACCACAGCTATTAAAAACAACCTTGAAGCCTTCAAGCTCCAACAAATCGTTTCTGGCCCAACGCACTTCGCATGACACACTGTAGATGTCGTATTTGTAATCTTAGGAAAAGCCACAGTTACAGAAAACTCCCCCTGAGTTGGAGCGACCACAACATCATCACTTTCAAGATCAACACACTCATTAACAATAACACTTCAAAGACACAAGAAAACAAACACTTGTATAGACAATGGAAAAAACTAGACATCTACCAACTCAACACCCATCTTGAAAGACCACAATAACCATGAAGCCGAAAGACATACACAGCTTCTACAACTAGACCTCCACTGTACTAGAAAAACAGATACTAGCAAAAAAAAAACATCCAAGGTTTACCAGAAAAAGAACACTACATGGATTAATGACAACATCAAAAGTATGAAAACACAATTCAACATACTACAATGCAAGCGGAGAAAATCAAGAGATGAAATAGACAAAAGCCTGCAGCGCTACTATAACAGAGCCCCCAGAAGAGCCATCAAAAGCACACCATTACTCCACATGCAAAACTGAAGCTGACTGCCCTTCTAAAGCACTGCATACAAATCTAACCAAATTCCGCAAACCAGAGTGACAATCCACAAAAACAACACAATCACAAGACTTCTGTGACAAAATCTCCAATTACTTGCTCCCAAAAGTTCAAAAGATTTCAAATTACCTTAAGGAGAACACAGGCCACACCACAAGCTATGACCTAAACACCATAAAGAAACAACAATGATCATCCATCAATGCATACTTTCGATACCCTGTCAGTTAAAAAGATTTCTTTGAAATTATCATTGCAGGCAGACCATCAGGATCACGTTCAGACCCAGTACTGCCTAAAATCTTCAAAGACATCCGTCACACAACCTCTGCATGGGAGATGGCCAACTGCCTGCTGAACAAGACCCTGGAATTAGGTTTATTCCCACCTGAGATTAAAAAAAAAACCTCCTACTTTAGATCTCCCCTAAAAAAGAAAAACCTCAACCTATCGGACCCAACAAACTACAGGCCCATATAAAGTGAACCATTCATAGGGGGAAAAAAAGTTTGAGAAAGCAGTGTTTACTCAACTCTCAAACTTTATAGAACATAATGACTTAATGTCAGACCAACAGTCCGGCTTCAGAAAAGACAGAGGCACTAGGATGGCGTCTGGGATGATCTAACTCACAATGAACAAGAACGGAGTAGCTGCCTTGTTCTTCTGAATTTATCAGTTGCATTTGCACTGTCCACCACCAAACACTACTACAAAGACTCCACCCTCTCAGACTCAGTGAAAATGCTCTAAACTGGACTGCTTCTTTTCTCACAAAGTGTAGCTTACCTACCACCTTTTAAATCAGCTACTAACACAACACTGTGGACTCCTTCATATCACGTCTATTATTCAACATCTACCTAACTCCCTTACCAAACCTGATTAAATCATTCAACCTCACCTGTTACAACTTTGCAGATGCAACCAAATCATGTAAAAAATGGGTAGCCTAGGAAGGACTCTACACTTAAAAACTTGATAACTGCCTGTGTGCCATAACCACATGGATGATGAATAAACATCTAAAGCTCAATATCGCAGAGATTATGACTTGCGGACATTGTCAAAATTATGACGTAAGGAACTTGACGCCCCTCTAACAACAAGAGAAGTTAGAAACCTAGAGTTAACCATGGATTAAGACCTATTATTGTTACCATATATTCATATCAGAAAGAGTGCCTTCTACATAATGAAAACACTACATCACATCTTCCCATACCTTGTATACCTCCAGGAGTATGCATGACTCCAGCCCTGTTTTTGCTCCACTGGCTACCTATAGCTAGATAGGCAATGTTCCAGGAACACTGCATTGTCAACAAAGCCTCCCAAGGAAAAGGACTGCTACACCTACAAATTAAAATCGAGCAATGTAAACAAAACAGAACACTTTGCTCCAGACTTGCACCACTTATCATACCACTTTACCATAAGAAATCCGTAGGAGGCATTGCTTTCTCAGTACAAGCCGCCAATCTCTGGAACTCGCTATCAGCCAGCGTTAGAATCATTCAGGAGCACATACACTTCAGAATATACTTTAAAAATTGCTATTTTCAAGCTTACTACCCACCTTACATTCTGGCAACAGAGTCCAGAAAGACAGTCACCCTCCATCAAGCGCAATCTTCAGCTTACAACCCACTTATTGGAGACAACCCAACCAGCACACTGTGTTTAATATGCAGGTAAGTTAAGGAGAGCTAACCTAAGGTTTGCTGGGGCGTTATATATAGTTATGTAATTTCTTATATATATAACATTTATGGCCCACAATAATACTAAGAACATAATACTCAGCGGTCGGCAGCTAATTGTAAATTATACCTCTTACATTTACATAAGACATATCTGCTACGAGGGTTGTCCATCACTAGTACTGTACAGCTAAAAAAACAGAGCAAATGAAAAGGTATGGAATAACTGAAGAGATCTGTCACACACTGCTGGACAATTCTGAGGACTTTAAACTAGACCATCACTGCAATATCCAAATATCTATACACTCTACTTGCTTCTTTACATCTCACAATGACACTCAGATATAGGATGATCGTAAAAATGTCCATCCCAACACATATCTCCACTTCACTCTCCATCCAACCATGCCAGATCAGGACCACAACTATACACAAAGTCTCAAATTGGACAACCCAGTGCAATAACCAGCTAAGCAGACTATAATCATAAGAAATACCATAAAGGGACCTACAGAGCTGTTCAAAGATGCCAGCAGACTGAAAACCATGAAACTAGGCATCTGTCTCTCACAACTCATTAATCATCCTACTATATAACATGATAACCACACCTCTTTAGTCCTCACTCACGACATCAAAACACTTCCCACATAGGATCACAAAACAAAGACAACACCCAACCACACACCCTACATGGCTTAGCTTGCTACATATGTAGGTAAGTGCTTCAGTGCCCAACATAAGGATATTAAACACTATACAAGTGATGCAATATATTACTATGTGCCCATCATCATTTCTAGAAGGGATATCTCTAAAGGAGTAAATGTCCTAGTTGCCCCTTTGTTATCTCTGCCTGCTGGACCAAATGTTGAAGTCCACTTTCATCTGCTCAAAGGATTTCAGCTCCCCATTGCTAACCACAATTTCAGGACCTTGCATCCACCCATCTTCCATTACAGGTATAACTGTCTGTTCAATCAAGGTGTGAATTATTTATTTCTCCACAATGGGGTGAAAGGTGAGGGAAATGATATTAGGCCTGCCTTGCACTCCATGCTGTCTCACACCCTCAGCGTGGCTCCTGTTATTGGTGAAATGCATAGTTTAGAATTCCTTTGTATTTTTGGAACTCAAGGGACATCCCATGATAAGCCATCACTCAATGTGTGGTCGATCATGCAATGGCCCTTTTCTGTTTCCTTTCTGGTCCACTCAACATGGTATCTCAAGTGTGAGGCTTGGAAGTATTTAAGCAGACTGGGTACCACAAGTTCCCTTGTCTATTAGTCAACATAAACTGCCCCTAACTCAGTCTCGCCCTCTTTTTCTGATGTATGAAGTCTATGGATATGTTTTGTAGGTCAATGATGCATTCCTTATTTATGTGGAGTTTCAAGTTTTCAGAAGATGTATAAGATTTTAGATAGTATGGTCATTTTTATGGTCGTGATGCAACCCAGCCAGGAAATCGCCATGTTTCTCCAGCATGTCAATTCCAATTTTACTGCTTTAAGTAGTCCTCTTAAGTATATGTTTTTAGTCCTGGATAGGAGTCCCTGCCAATTAAGTCCCCAAGCCTCTAATTGATGTTCCCGGCCACCAAAGTGAGTGCAAACCTTTCAGCTCCTGGATAGGAGTTTTTGACATTGAAATTGCCAATCCCTCTGACTTGCACAGGTTGATCTTGAATCATTGGTTTTTAATAAGTTGTTTCAACAAGGGCGGAAAGGAGTTTACAGGGTCCATCAAAGAAAATAAGATAACATCTGCAAACATGGTGAGCTTAGATTCATCCCATGCTACCCAATCACACCCCTTTTATCCTCTTGTTAGCCCGGGTTCTTTGGGCTAGCAGTTCTAAAGTAAATGCAAATAGCGGCAGAGACAGCGGGGACCTTTTTATGTATACCCATGGAGACAGAAAGTTATTAAGCCGGACACTGGCCAGCAGTAAGCAACCATCTGCCATTTGAGTATCTCTTCTCCCAGGCTCATTGCTTGCATGACCCGCACATGAAGGCCCAGTCACCCATACGACAACAGTTTCTGATTTTAGGTGGAGTGCTTTTGTAATGAACCCCACTTGATCTGGGTGTACCATTTCTTGTAAGACCAAAGGAAGGCAGAAGGACGCCATTTTAGCAAATAATTTAAAGGTCTAAATAGAGCAATGAAATCTAGGGTCTTAGGTACGAGTGATATTGTTGATTCGGAGATTGTCAGGGTTACTTTCCCATCTCGCCTTTCAACAGCACTGGAAGAAGGTGAGCGCTGAAGGTCTTATAGAATACAGCTGTTAAGCCATCACTGGTCAGGGTTTTAGACTGGGGCATGATGCTGATGGCTTTTGATAGCTCCTTTATTGTAGTCCACACTATTGATCTCAAGTGTTCTTATTTCCCTTCTTAAAGCTGTCCTTTTCCTTCATATTTTGGGGGATTGCTTCTGCTTGTCCGTTTCCTCTGCCATTCTCAAATCATTCAATTCATAGTTGTACCAGCAGTGCTTCTCTCATTTTCTTAAGTCGGGCTACTTCTGCTGAGTTGGCCTCACAGCACTACCTTTAGGGCTTCCCACAGCTGCCCATTGACTGCCTGGTAGTTTTTTAACCAAGTTACTAATTACTACCAGGTCCCTCAATAAGGTCATGTTACCCTTTTCATCCCCCAGGGGGGTATCTGGTCTTTCCGATATTCATTGGAGTGGGCCATAGCCTGATAGGGTGATTGGTCCCTGTGTCATGTCTTGAATCTCTGGTAGCAGTTTCCTATCCAGGAGTAGGTAATCTATTCTGCCATACCTCTTATGTGCAGCCAAATAATGTGCATATTCCATTCCTATAGGATGTCTATATCTCCACCCCTCTATCAGACCCTGATCACTTTGCCTAGTCCATAAAGCTATGCAACAACCAAGTATGTCACTGATGGGATCTTGCTTTAAACTATTTCAGCCTGCTCGAACTTTGAGATCCACAACTAAATTTAACCTGACAATCCCAAGAATCAAGCGCAAGACAACAGATGGAAGAGCTTTCTCAAACGTAGCAGCTCAAAAGTTGAATTTGGGACAAGATATACTAAAAAGAGAAGCAGTCTATTTGGTTTCTGATCCATTTTTAGTGCCATGATATCAAGGTGGAGAGATAGATGCGCTCTACAAACATTAACAAACACTCAACAGGGCCACCAACCGACTGCAGGTATGACCGCCATTCCCACATATCGACTATGGGGCCTGTCCTTATTTCTGTCCATCACCATAACCAAAAACCCACGGATTATTATGGGGCTTTGCCCAAGCTGTGAGCATTCAGACTGTCTGGCCCAGAGATTGTTCTTGGCCCTGGTTTGGGCTACAGATAAAAGCAAGTGCCAGAGTCCACCATTATATGTACCTCTGATTGCCACGTACCATCCTGCCTTGTCTTTTATTTGATCTGACTTCGAAAGCTCACAGTTGTGGTGGATGAGTATACCCACTACTGCTACTGTTTTTCCTGCTTTTGAGAAGTACTGGTGGAGAAGATCTGAGGTGCTTAAAGTTGACCCTAAACATGCGATCTCCCGGATGAGCAATATATTTGTGTTTGTTATGGTCAGCTCATGTAGGTTTTCCTCCAGTTTAGTAGGGCTATGAAGGTGTAATAGGTTCCGACCATTCATTTTATATAATTCTTTTCTGTGTGATGAAACCTATTTCAGCCCCTGTTGCTGTTCAAAATGAGGAGGTATCATGGGTGATTAACCTCCCTCCCGACTCTGAGAATAACTGTTAAAAATCTGAACACATAGTGGTCCAAGTATGTCGGTCTGGTATACATTAAGCAGGAACAGGTAACCTTTGTGGGGACTTATCTGTCATTCCGCTCTGCAGAAGGGACTCATTCAACTTACAAGCGGACCATCCTGAATTCTTAGATTTTTCGTTGATCCGGCTGGTTTCTCTGTCTGATTTTTTATGTTTGAATCTGTTTTATTACGTTTTTAGTTAACAATACAGACATACACAGTATATATAAAAATTTTGTATCAGCCATTTTGGTTGGTTCCTTAATAGAAAGTGTATAGTAATACAGATGCAATCAGGACGTGTCTGTGTCTCTAGCAGTAACAGGCACATGCTCCTGCCAAGTGTACGTGCGTCTCGCACACTGATTATTAATGTCTGCAGACACTCAGTATCTAAGTACATCATGTTTGTCAACCCAGTAAGTGCCTGCTGCGTAGTTGGTCTACTAACAGGGGAGTCGAGCAATAATGAAACGGGGCAACGTAAAACATAACAGGCGATTGTGTAGTAAACTGGAGTTCTTCCTGGTCCCCTTTATCGATGTGTCCCCATTGCTTTCGTTTGTAGGGTGGGAGTCTGGTGTGTGCCCTAAGGTTTGCGTTAGATAGTGTGCGATCGTGTCTGCCAGCCATTAACCCTGATCTACATCTTCATCAGAGTCTATCCTCCTCCCCCAGTTTGCGTTCCGAGGCATTGTTGTCAGACGGGGGCAGCGTATCAATCTCGTTGCTGTGAATGTTTTGCAGCACAATCAATATCGCATCCCAGCTTGTAGCAATTGGAGTCCTAAGAATGCCCAGTGTGTCCTCTCGACGTAGTGCAACACTCTCTGCTTTAGCCCATGTCAGCATGGAGCGCCTCCACGCCAATATGTGAGGGGGCTCAGAGGCCTTACGTTTCCTGGTGATCAGCCTCTTAGCCACTGCAAGTCCTAGGTCTAGGAAGCGGGATGTCACATATGCTTTTTGCTTCAACGGTAAAGGTGTAGGATGTATCTCTTCCACTCAAAGGGAAGGGTTCGGTCCGTGCACTGGGAAAGGGCCTCCGCTACCGCCCTCCAGTATCCCCATAGGTGGGGCACTCCCACAACATGTGCAATAGGTCTGCGTCTGTAAGGTGGCAGCGGGGGCAGGCAGCGTCAACACGGCTAAAGTATCAATTAATTTTAGCAGGAGTGAGGTATGCCCTCTACATAATGTTGAATTGTACCTGGCGGAGGCGCATATTCCTGGGAATATGCACAGGACCCTCCAACACCGAGGCCCATTCGGGGTCCGTGAGTGGGTGGTTCAGGTCCCCCTCCCAGTGAAGTTGCAGTAGTGTCAGTGCGATTGCTGTGTGCTGTCTCAAGGAAGCGGCAAACCACCACGTGAGATGTCCACCTCACCCCATCATATGCAAGTACTGGATAGTGAGATGTGTTGGGGGCTCGCTGGTCAAATCTCCCCATTTAGTGGCAAGGGCAGCCAAGAGTGAGCGGTGTAGCAGGAATTGGCCTGGGAGCAACCAGTCTTCCTCAACCACTTTAGAATACAGGATTAGGGTACCCTCCCGGTACAAGTCTCCCAAATCCTGGATCCCCGCCTCCCGCCAACTACGTAATTTGGCTGCCGTGGGTGTGATGCGTCCCCTAGGTGTGCCCTCCAGCGGTAAAGCAGGCGCGTATAGTCTCACACTCCGGGTGATATACAGGCTCCTGAGATAACATCTGTATGCCACATTAAGCAGCAGGGACTCAGGCGGTTTCGCCTTCGCACAAGGGTCAAACAGCCTAGTCAGAGTAGCTAGGGACCAGGGCGGTTGTGTGGTTGCTGTATCACAGAGCTGGCGATCAGCCAGCCACCTTGCCACCCATTGCAGCTGCGCCGCTAGGTAACAATGTACCATGTTTTGTGCCACCAGGCCTCCCTGGTCTGTGGGCAGGTAGAGTTTCTTTATAGCTACCCGGTGCCGAAGATACCCCAGATAAAGTTTCTGATTGTCTTCTCGAGGGTAAGAAAAAGGGGCGGTGGAATGTATAAAGGTAAATTTGCAAACAGTATAGGTACCGTGGAAGAATCACCATCTTTGTGAGGGCCAACCGGCCGGTTGCGGACAGCGGCAGCGTGCCCCAGAAGGATATTTGGCAGCGGACGGCGGTCAATGCTCTGCCCAGGTTGCAGTCTAGCAGGTTTGTCTATTGCCTATATATTCGTATGCCCAGGTAGCAGAAAGTGTTGGCTTTCCACTGTACACGCACCCCATTAAGTATATACATTGGGTCTTGACATATATCATTGAAAGGATATAAACAAGGCGGTGAAGTCTCTTAAAGTGTGTGCTAGTCGTGGAGAGATCGATCGGATGCCTCTAATGTACACCAGGAGGTCATCTGCGTACAGTGAGATAGTGTGTGTGCCATCCCCTAGATGGGATGCCCCAGTCTGTGCCAGCGCAAATGGCCCCCGCTAGTGGTTCTATGGCTAGTGAGAAGAGGAGCGGGGACAGTGGGCATCCTTGCCTGGTCCCTCTTCTCACCAAGATTGGCTCAGATATATATGGGCCTGTTCTTACCCGTACCGTCGGCTCCCTGTATAGTAGACATATCGGGCTAGGGCGGCGAACAGAAATCCCATTCCAGGGAGTCAAAGGCCTTCTCCAGGTCTAATATTTGACAATTTAAGTGTGGCCAATGAGACGCGGAATATGTGGCGACTAAAAAAGAGCCTCTGGTTTAAGGAGGTGCTTTGAGAGGGCACAAACCCATTTTGATCCGCATGGACGCGGGTTGGGACCATGGGAGCCAGCCGGTCCGCTAGGATTTTTGCCAGCACATTATAGTCCGCATTCAGAAGGGCTAGTGGTCTATAGGAGCCCAAGTCTGTGGGGTCTCTATCAGGTTTCAGCAGTGACACTAGACTCGCTTCGCGCATCGACAAGGAGAGTTTCAACTCTTCCAGTGCTGTGGTGTAAAGGGCGTGCAGGTGTGGGACCAATGTTGCAGCATACGTCTTATAATATTTGGCCGGTAGCCCATCCGGCCCGGGAGTTTTTCCTGTCGCCAGTGCCGCAACCTCGTCACGAATTACATCAAGGGAGATTGGTGGGTCTAATGTCTTGCTCTGCTTGGGGGTTACCTTGGGTAGGCTTACTGAGTCTAAGAAGGTGCTTAACCGCCGCTTGTCACATTGCCCCGAGGACAGGTAGAGTGCTGCATAATGTTGCGTCATTGCTGTATGTATGTCGTGTTGCATATATAACATGTGGATAGATAAACAACAGGAGAGAGAGGGAAAGTAACTGGAGCCACTCTTGGTCCCCCTACACAATATCAAATAAACAACAAAAGAGTGCAACCAACGAAGGAAGAGCTAGCAATAGGAATCACTATAGTTGTTTAAAAGAACCCTCACTCACCAACCTAGTTGGTGACATGCTTCATCATTGGGTTCCCACCAGAGAGGCTGAGTGCCTCTCTGGTGTGCTACGACGCCTGACTACAGCGGAGCAGGTTTTTTTGTATAGCGTGAGTGCAATAAGTGAGTAAAAAGTGTGGTTAAAAAATGCCTTCGTTTTATCCAAAAGAATTTTTATTGGTGAAAAACTAGGCACCGTTAAAAACAAGTGCGTCGGATGTTTCAATACCTGGCTTTAATTGACCAGGTGCATCCTAATGTGAAAAGAAACAATTGGTCAACATGTTTCTGCTTCTTAGTGTTTTTAGTGAAGCATTCGTCAGGACCAGCACACCACGGCGGTATGCGCACGCTAAGGCGCACCCTAACCTGTGGTGGAATAAACCGAATAAACTCACGGTTATCGTGCAGCCTTCAGGATTTCTGAAAGCCGTTAATATCTGTGGAAACAAAACAACATACAGACAAGACAGAACAAGTCACAAGACACATAATACATTGAAATTTGCATGCTCGGAAATGTTTCCTGAGTGATCAGACTCATGCCATTGTTTGTAGTGCTCTTCAAAGTGCAGCAATGTAAATCTTTGCTAGCAAGCTAAAGTAATATATTCGTGATGGTGATATGTGTTTCTTTAGCACTAACACGTTGTGCTAATCAAAGTGCTCTGATGGCGTGCTCAATTATTTGTATGGCACCAGACCATGGAGTCAGAGAAACGGGCATAAATTACTGCACATTTACACAGGCGTTACCGGCAAGAGACTGTTAAAAACAAAGAACATGACTACCCACACAAAACACGAGAAGTAGTAAAACTCGTGGGGCTGGTGGATAAGGCAGATTGTAGGCATGGTTGAGAGAACACAGGTTTAAAAAACATGGTTGAAAAAATATACAGGGCTTACGTGAAGTATTGAGTAACCTCACGACATGGGTCCTGGTGGGGGGCGGGGCTTATAGTCACACTCTGTAGGGGTTAGAAAAAGTGTAACGTCAAGTTACAGACATCATATTCAAAGTATTACCTTGGTCTGTTGATATGGTCATAGTAACACTCACTTCGTAAAAGTCAACCGCCCATATGACACCTGCATACTCCCTTCCGCGGACCCAGATGATACCGAGGTGTCTGCGTCTGGAGTATTTGAGGGAAGTGTCCGACCCGGAAACTGGTTGGGCGCGTCACATGCCCGTGTCGCGTGACGTGTTGACGTTCCGCTCACGTGACTGCGTGCTGCGTGTGTGTTAGCGCTGCAGAAAAAGACTGCAATGCTCATTGTCTGACCGAATGTCGGTGGGAACCCAATTCAACAAAGCTTTATTGAGACAGTATCGCGCCTTCAAGCTACTGTCTAATTTTTGGATAATAAAGCGAACAGAGGTTTTTCCCATTTTATGTTGTTACTTTCAAGAATCCGCCAATGTTTTCTGGTATATAGATGACGTTTTCGTCATCTGGCAAGGACCTGAATGCACACTCTTGGAATTCTTTGATTGGATCAACACCTGTGATCCCAACTCGAGGTTCACAAATTGTTTCCATAGAGAAGAAATGATCTTCTAGATGTGGTTATAACGAAGTCAGAAGGAAGACTTCTCACAAAAACCCATTATAAGCCCACAGCTAAAAACAACCTATTGGCCTTCTCCAGTTTCCACCCAAGACCTCTGCGGGAAAAACTCCCTTATGGACAATATCTGCGCATAAGGCGTAACTGCAGTAAGGTGGAGGATTATCGCTCTCAATCTGGTGAACTTACAAAAAAACTACAAAAGCGAGGCTACCCAGAGAGGATCCTAAAGAGGAGCTGTAAAAGAGCAAGAAATTAACCCAGGGAGGCCCTCCTGGAGGATACACCCAAACATACTGATGAAGTTCCACTTACTTGTGTTACGACGTATAGTGCAGCATCTAACGCTATTACAAAATCCATCAAAAAACATTGGCGGATCCTTGAAAGTAACAACATAAAATGGGAAAAACCTCTGTTCTCTTTTAAGAAGGCAAGAAACATTAAGGACGCGTTAGTGCACACACGACCCAGAAAAACAAATAATGACGAAGACCCTTCGGTGCTCAATGCCTGGGGTCTCCCCAGAGTCACAGGTCATTTCCCCTGCGGGTCGTGCAGCGTTTGCCACTTGACTACACCTAAAAAAAACACTGGATTTTGAGAGCGGCAAAACATGGACACAACGTGCGCACACGAATTGTAATTCGATGAATGTGGTTTACTTAATCACATGCCCATGCGGATCAAGATACGTGGGCATGACCACTCGAAAAATAAAACAACGGGTTTGCGAACACCGGAGTAATATCCGGTGTAAAAAGAACACCACCAAGCTGACCGAACATTTTTTACAGTCAAACCATACTACCAACGATTTGCGCTGGACTGTTATTGAGCAAATCAAACCCGGAAACAAATCATCGCAAATGCTGTTCGAGAAGGAACAACGATGGATCTATCGCCTTTCTACACATGTGCATGGACTCAATGATAATATTCCTTGGGGTTCAGTGATGAGACGCTGAAGCTCAAAAATATCTAACTCTTCTGAGTCCCTGCCCTATAAGCCCATTACTTCGAGTAGGATGTCGAGGTTCATCACCTTTCAATAGGAATAACATCGTGCCACTGCTCCTCAAAGAAACCTATTTTCCTTCTGAGCACGGGACCTTTGAGTCCACTACTTTTTGTGGGGTGACCATATTTATCCCCTAAAAAACTATGAATAACATTTACCTACTAGGACCGCTTGTACTTGGAAACATACTAATAGGATTTCACACAAAACTCTTTCCATGCATTATAGGATGACTTTCCCATCGCACCCTATAGTTTTACAAAAACGTTATAGTTTGTAAATTTTGACAGTAGCTTGGATGGGGCTCTATTTTTGCAAAAAACCTGGTTAAATTCCGGTTTTCCCTGTATTTAGCCCTAAAATAAACTTTGTAATGTGCCATAAAGACTTAACTTTGTACTGTGCCATATAAACTTAACAGGATGACTTTTCCATACTAGTTCGCAATTCCATTTGAAGCTTTATTATCCAAAAATTAGACAGTAGCTTGAAGGCGCGATACTGTCTCAATAAAGCTTTGTTGAATTGGGTTCCCACCGACATTCGGTCAGACAATGAGCATTGCAGTCTTTTTCTGCAGTGCTAACACACACGCAGCACGCAGTCACGTGAGCGGAACGTCAACAAAGTCACGCGACACGGGCGTGTGACGCGGCCAACCAGTTTCCGGGTCGGACACTTCCCTCAAATACTCCAGACGCAGACACCTCGGTATCATCTGGGTCCGCGGAAGGGAGTATGCAGGTGTCATATGGGCGGTTGACTTTTACGAAGTGAGTGTTACTATGACCATATCAACAGACCAAGGTAATACTTTGAATATGATGTCTGTAACTTGACGTTACACTTTTTCTAACCCCTACAGAGTGTGACTATAAGCCCCGCCCCCCACCAGGACCCATGTCGTGAGGTTACTCAATACTTCACGTAAGCCCTGTATATTTTTTCAACCATGTTTTTTAAACCTGTGTTCTCTCAACCATGCCTACAATCTGCCTTATCCACCAGCCCCACGAGTTTTACTACTTCTCGTGTTTTGTGTGGGTAGTCATGTTCTTTGTTTTTAACAGTCTCTTGCCGGTAACGCCTGTGTAAATGTGCAGTAATTTATGCCCGTTTCTCTGACTCCAGGGTCTGGTGCCATACAAATAATTGAGCACGCCATCAGAGCACTTTGATTAGCACAACGTGTTAGTGCTAAAGAAACACATATCACCATCACGAATATATTACTTTAGCTTGCTAGCAAAGATTTACATTGCTGCACTTTGAAGAGCACTACAAACAACGGCATGAGTCTGATCACTCAGGAAACATTTCCGAGCACGCAAATTTCAATGTATTATGTGTCTTGTGACTTGTTCTGTCTTGTCTGTATGTTGTTTTGTTTCCACAGATATTAATGGCTTTCAGAAATCCTGAAGGCTGCACGATAACCGTGAGTTTATTCGGTTTATTCCACCACAGGTTAGGGTGCGCCTTAGCGTGCGCATACCGCCGTGGTGTGCTGGTCCTGACGAATGCTTCACTAAAAACACTAAGAAGCAGAAACATGTTGACCAATTGTTTCTTTTCACATTAGGATGCACCTGGTCAATTAAAGCCAGGTATTGAAACATCCGACGCACTTGTTTTTAACGGTGCCTAGTTTTCCACCATTAAAAATTCTTTTGGATAAAACGAAGGCATTTTTTAACCACACTTTTTACTCACTTATTGCACTCACGCTATACAAAAAAACCTGCTCCGCTGTAGTCAGGCGTCGTAGCACACCAGAGAGGCACTCGGCCTCTCTGGTGGGAACCCAATGATGAAGCATGTCACCAGATAGGTTGGTGAGTGAGGGTTCTTTTAAACAACTATAGTGATTCCTCGTGCTAGCTCTTCCTTCGTGGTTGCACTCTTTTGTTGTTTAATTTATATAACATGTGCCCCATGTCATCGCGCAGAGCATATATGGGTTGGCAGGCCTGTTCCTGGCGCAAAAGCCATGCAAGCATCCGACTTGTCCAGTCTGATGTTGCATGTGTTCGTGCAGACTGCGACGTATAATTGTGGCACCTAAGCCTTTCCAATAGGTCTACATGCTCAGTGCGCAACCCGTCTAAGCACCATTTATCCCCTATGTCCACAGCCGCTTTGGTTTCGTAACGCAGTAACTGGCGCTCTATTTTGCTAAGCGCTTCGCTAGTTGCTTACGAATGTTCCAAGTGAGTCCTAGACAATACCCCCTAGTAGTCACTTTAAAAGCGTTCCACTCTAGAAGCGTACCACCTGTGGAGCCGTCGTTTACCTCAAAGTATTCCGTGGTTGCAGCCCCCAAGGAGGCACGGAATGCATTGTCTTCCAGTGCCGCTGGCTGAAAGCGCCAGGTGGGGACACGTGGGCGGCCCACCTCTCATTTAAGTTGCAAGAGCTGGGGGTTGCGATCGGAGTGCATGCGTCCCAGGTATTCAATCCCCCTGATTAGAGGAAACAGGTTGTGTGATCCCACTATGCGGTCCAGCCTTACATGCAAGCCATGTACTGGGGAATAGAATGAGTTGATGTGCACGTCTGGATTGCTAGTATGCCATATGACAGCCAAAGACCAATGAGCCAGCTACTAGGCCAGCGCTTGTGCATTTGACGCAGCTGTGGTGCGTGTCAGGGTCAGAAATGACCGATCCAGCTCCACATCCAACACCAAATTAAAATCATCTCCTATCAGCCAGAGAATTCCACTCCAGCGGGCCAAGACCTCCGTCAACTTACAAAGGAATTAATTCTGCTCTATATTGGGAGCGTAAACAGATTCAATAAGGAGACTTTGGCCGTTAAGCCTGTCAATCAATCAATCAGGGGTTTATAAAGCGCGCTACTCACCCGTGAGGGTCTCAAGGCGCTGGGGGAGGGGGGAGGAGCTCCGGATCAGTCGAAGAGCCTGGTCTTGAGGCTCTTCCTGAAGGTGTGCAGAGTAGGGGAGCGTCTGATGTGGACTGGGAGCTCGTTCCAGGTCTTTGCTGCGACGTAGGAGAAGGCTCTTCCGCTTGCTCTGGTTCTGCGGATGCGTGGGGTCTCTGCCAGGGCGAGGTCGGCGGAGCGGAGGTTCTTTTTGGGTACGTGGAAGGAGACTCTTTCGTTGAGGTATTTGGGTCCGATGTTGTGGAGGGATTTGTAGGCGTGGGTGAGTAGCTTGAAGGTTACTCTCTTCTCGATGGGGAGCCAGTGGAGGTCTCGTAGGTGCTGGGTCATGTGCTCGTGTCGTGGGGTTCCGAGGACGAGTCTGGCTGCGGTGTTCTGGATGGTTTGGAGCTTGTGTAGCAGGGTTTTGTTGATTCCGGCGTAGAGGGTGTTACCGTAGTCCAGTCTGCTGGTTATGAGTGCGTGGGTGACGGTCTTTCTGCATTCGGGGGGGATCCACTTGAAGGTCTAGCGGAGGATGCAGAGGGAGTGGAAGCAGGTGGAGGCGACGGCGTTGATCTGGCGGGTCATGGTGAGGGAGGAGTCTAGGATGATGCCGAGGTTTCGGGCGTGGTCTGATGGAGTGGGTGGGTTTCCGAGGGCGGACGGCCACCAGGTGTTGTCCCAGGCGGTGGAGGAGGGTCCAAGGACGAGGACCTCTGTCTTCTCCGAGCTGAGCTTAAGGCAGCTGTTGTTCATCCAGGCTGCGACGTCTTTCATTCCTTCCTGGAAGCGGAGTCTGGTGTCTTCGGGGTTCTTCGTGAGGGAGAGGATGAGCTGGGTGTCGTCGGCGTAGGATACTATGCTGAGCCCATGCTGTCTAACGATGGCGGCGAGGGGTGTCATGTAGATGTTGAAGAGCGTGGGGCTGAGCGAGGATCCGTGGGGTACTCCGCAGTTGATCTCTGTGGGTTCGGAGAGGAAGGGTGGGAGTCTGATCCTTTGGGTTCTGCCGGTGAGAAAGGAGCGGATCCAGTCGAGGGCGGTTCCTCGTATGCCGGCGTCGTGGAGTCTGGCTGCGAGAGTGCGGTGGGAGACGGTGTCTAAGGCTGCGGAGAGGTCCAGTAGGATGAGGGCCGCAGTGTGGCCCTGATCGAGTAGCATGCGGATGTCGTCGGTGGCGGTGAGGAGGGCGGTCTCGGTGCTGTGGTTGCTGCGGAATCCAGACTGGGAGGAGTCGAGGATGGCGTCCTCTTCGATGAAGGTGGTCAGCTGGGCGTTGACGAGCCTGCCTTTCCTAAACACATATTGCCCTCCGCGTCAGTCTCCATCTCCTCCACCACATAAGGAACCCCTGCTCTTACCCACACCTAGGCCCCCCTAGACTGGGAGGAGTAATCAGTGCTGTATACATGACCTCGGCAGCGCCAGAAATCTGCTTCTATTCGGGTCAGGTGCGTTTCCTGTAGAAGGGCTATGCTGGCGGATCTGTACTGTAAGTATGAATATATGGAGTATCTATGTGTGGGCATGTGTATTCCTCTCACGTTCCATATGAGAATATTCGCATGAGTCATGTTACGGGTGTGTTGCACCTATCGCAATAGAGAGGTGTGGATGCATAGTGGGGGACCAGTTGATCATTCAGTGGTCCGTGAGGTTTCGAAAATAAAAGTAAAAACTGGGGATTGAAGTGCAATCTGCATAAGTTTATGAGGGCAAACTCTTAACTGGAGCTTGTCCAAACAATATCGCCCAACCACGGCAACTACTGTGTGCGTTGTTGTCTGGCTATAGGTGTCGCTCGCTGTGTACCATTAGTGTCAGTCCACCCCCCTGATGCTCGACTGAATTGTCAGGTGTTCCCAATAGAGTTTTAGTGATAGTGTGCGAACCATCTGGCAGGGGAGAGCACCATGTCCCGCATAAGTCTTGCCTCAACCCACCCAAGAAGCGGGCCATCCCCTGCAACACGGGTAAAGAATGAAGCGCCGAACACGAGATTGGATCATTGCTGCATAAGTGGGTTGCATGACAGTTCAGTTTTCCGTCTTCTCGTGACTATTCAGATTATATCATCGGACGTTTGCAACGTGACATCTGGTAAGTGCAGGGAGTCCAGATCCTCAGACCGCGTGGGAGTAGAGTCATCTTCACTCTGATCTGGTGGAACCCGCCTCCTGGTCCGAACCCTCTGCCGTGGACCGAATCGCTGCAGCCACGTAGAGTTCCTCCTGCCTCTCCGTTAATCTTTGCTCCAGGTCAGGAGCTGCCGATGGCAGAGCAGGGCAGCCCAGACCCTTGCGTCAACCTCTTCTGTCTCGCCAGGTTGTCGTTGGCCCAGCAGATGGCTTGCGTCCCCTCACTAGGCCGGTCTCATCCAACAGTCCCAGATATCTGATGGTGTATCAAAGAAGTGAGTGGCGCCTTTCGCAGTCACCTGCAGTCAGGCTGGGAACAGTAGAGAGTAACGAATATCTAATTCTCGGAGCTGGCGTTTCACTGCACCGAAAGACCCCCGCCGCCTCTGCACCTGTGCTGTATAATCAGGAAACAGCATGATCTGAGCATTTTAGATCCTAATGTCGTTTAGCTTGCGCGTTTCCTTCAGAACGGTATCTCGGTCTCTGTAGTTCAACATTTTGAATAGGAGTGGCCGTGGCCTGGCCCCCGGCGGTGTTCTGCGGGCCGGTACCCTGTGGGCTCGCTCCACCACAAACTGGAGCGACAGCTCAGCCTCTGGCAGGAGTTCCCTCAGCCAGCGCTCAACATAGGCCACCGGGTCTTGCCTCACCTCACCTTCCGGAAGGCCCGCCACTCTGACATTGTTGTGGCACAAGCGCCCCTCCGCGTCCTCTAGCCTGTCCACCAAGATATTCACTCGGTTTTGGAGGTCCTGAAGTGCCACCGCATGACTGTCGGCAGTTGACTGTAAATTTGTTAGAGCAAGTTCATTAGCGTGGACTTTGTCAGCTAGCTTACGATGGTCAGCCCTCAAGAGCGTAAAGTCAGATGTGACTTTGTCTAATTTTGATTCCAGGGATGTGCGCGTTTGGTCCAGCGTGGCTCCTATTTTCTCAACTGTAGCTAGGATAGAGTCCAGTTTAGTGGATAATCCCCAATGCGGAGGGTCACGGGTTTTGTCATCCTCTACATGTGAAGCCTCGCTTGCATCCGAGTGCATGGCTGTCTGCGAGGCATTTGATCGTAAACGGCCCTTGGCCAGTTTTTGCGCCGGAGGCATATGGTGTTTTCAACCGGCACAGTGCTGGCTGTCTCAGACTATATTATCCCTGGCCAAAATCTATATGGAATCGAATCCGGCAGCTATCAGCAGTTACTCCAGTTGTCAGCAGGGGTGGATGGCCGCTCAGGTGTCTGCTAAGTGGTGGCAGGTGATTTTATCTGGGCTTGTGTTCCCTGCAGCACATCCTCCAGCAAGCAAGCAGTCACAGTGAGGAACTGGTGGGGTCTGACCTATGTGAGGGCCGCCTTTTCTGTGGCCTGGGTGCAACGAAGCCCATTTCCCAATCCGTCCTGTGCGGTATTTGTTCAGAGTAGGATCGCACTAACTCTCTTCTGTTTAATTTAGCATAACGCATGGTGGGCTATGGGTACATGTGTCCGCTTACATGCATGGAGTTCCCCATTGATCTGCAGCGTGGGTGGGGGGGGTTGCTGCGTATTTCTGGTGCCTCTCCGCTGTGGGCACTTCACTGTTGCGAGACCTAGGCCTGATCAGACCTCCGGTCTCATCCGATGTTATTGGGCCCCAATTGTTCACTGCAAGTTGCATTGTGGATCACTGTGCGCCGGACTGTACCTCTCAATATATCCCACAGTCCCCCGCGTCCAGCGGTCTGCCAAGCAATATACTGGGGGCTTCTCCAGTCCCACAGTAGGAAGAAAAAGGCCTTGCGGGGTCCCACCAATCCCACGCCACCGTGCACCACAGTGTTGGGGAGCCTAGGCCCGATCCAGCCCCCGATCCCTCAAGTCACTGCAATCTGCCAAGCAATCGGGGCTCACCTTAATGTGCACATCGTGTTCGGATGGTCAGTGCGCTGCTGTCTCCTCTTCCCTAGGTTGACACAGCCAGCAGCAGACCGCGAACACAGGCATCACTCACTCCAGTGCTAAGACGCGGTTGGCAGCCTAGGGCTCCACCGTTGCCTCAGCGCTCCGTGCTGTCTGCATGGGCCGGGACGTCCACACTGTTTTGTGCCTGTGATATGGCCTCAGCAGACCGCTCCACTTACTCCGGAGTCAGCGCAGAGGGTCTGACTTGCTCATCTCCGTCCGGTCAGCGTCCAGCACAGGTGCGGTCGCTATGCTTCAGCTGAGGCTCTCCTCCGGGGCCACGAGCGCCGTTGCAGACAGTGCACCCCCTCCTCACCACCGCCTCTGCAGGACTGCCAGTTTCCGTGCCTTCCTCACAGGAGGCGTGTAGGTTGTCTTCCGGCTTGGCAACGTCTCTTCACTGTAGCTGCAGGCCCCGGCGACCCACACGGGCTGAGACCGCTTACTCTGCCCTGCTGCAGATCGCCGATTCACAGCTTCTGCACTCTTCAGGTTCCAGTGCACTGAGCACCGGGAAAGATCTCGCACCTATCGGGGGCAGGATTACGTGTAGTTACGTGGGGTTAATCACGATAAAACGGGGGAATAGACACGGAGCCTTATGAGTTTGTGTCCGCCATCTTGGCTGGCTAGCCACGCCCCGCTGGTTTCTCTGTCCGATGGCCCTTGATGTTCTTGGGACTCTGCCAACGTGGTCAATTGGTGCTGCTCAATTGCTGCTCTACCACTTGCCACTATCCATCTTGTCTTAGGGCTTGCCAAAGCATGTTTCAAGCTTACTTTCTCCCATCATTCTGAGTTCTTGGCCGTTCTAGTTATCCACCCTCATAGTGACCTGTATTTAGCTACACTATGTTACAGACCTCCGTGAGCAATTTTGAGGCCTACTGCCTTCCCTCCCAAAGGAAATGCAAAATGAGTGTCCACATCTATATTTAATCCCCTACAAAGTCCAAAAGCATGTCACAGGGTGGAAGGCCTTTTTTTTTTGTAATGCGACAGTAGATACAGCCTAGAACGTCTGCAGGTCAACTCACCTGGGTTCAATTCAGCCCTCTGTTTGAGCTGCTACCATCACCCATTAAGTATGTTCACAATAATGCAGGCAGACTATTATGTCTTGTGGACTTCTTGTAACAGGGCCTCCTGTTCTATGCACCCTGTCAACTTGAATTGTTTCCACCCTACCCTTTCGACAACAGCATCCAGAAGACTCTGAACATAGGTTTTTATCTTCTTGCTTTCCATTCCATTTAGGGCTCCTCTGAAGCATATATTACACCTGCTAGAATGGTTTTACAGATCACCTATCTTCTCTTTTAGTATGAAAAGCTGTTTGTGAAAGGTTAGCATCTGCCCATTATAGTCTTGAAATTCGAGGGTTCTTTAATCTACAATGTTTTCTAGAGTGTGGACTATGTTTCCAAAGTCTTCAACTGCTTTCTTCACTTCTTTCAAGCCCTGTTTCAACTCCGTTCTGACTGCTCCCATTTCATTTATGTATGTATGTCCTGGAAAAAATGTTTCATTAAACTTTTTGTGATGCTTTCAACTTCTTCACGGCTTTGATTAGCTGTCTTTCACCCTTCTTCAGACTGCTTGGTATTAAGTAAGGTTTCTGATTTTTTGAGGGAGTCCTAAATGAATTATCTATTTAATGTTGGTATTCCTCTTGTTCTTGCTTGCAGCCTTATTAGGGCCTTAAACTTAAATGCATACAAAGTTGTCTGCTTTTATTACACTTGATTATGCAAGCATATCTATGTTGCACTTGCATGCTAGTTTCTCGCCCCATTTATTTGGGCTCCTCTACTCTGGTTCCCATGAGCTTGGGAGAAAGTCTCTTTGTGTCCCAAGATTTCTGCCTTGCTATGCTGAGGCTATCAGTAATAGAAAAATCCCCCTGTCTTCCTTATGCAAGGATTCTAAGCAGGACTTTCGAAAAAGCCCAAGGGCCTCTCTGGAAAAGGGGGGCACTAATGTGGAGTCGTGGAGCAATGGTAAGCATTTTGCTACTGCTACACTACCTGTTCAGCTTGAGGTTTAATTCTGGGTCTTCCTTTTCCTGGATTACTGTCTCATCTTTTACTGGTGGCTTATGTCCCCTGCTCCCAGCTTCCACAAACGCTCTTCTTGCGTCTCCTCGCTTGTCCTGGAGACATCCTTAGAGTTGTTCTCACCTTATAGCACAATGCTTTGCCTCTGACCGCCCTTTTTACTTCATAATCGGCACTCCTCACTGTTGAATGGGTGGGTCGCATTATGCCATTATGGTCTCCTCTTCGCTTTTGATCTCAGTCGCCATGCACTTCATATACTGTGACAATTCCATGTGTAGCTATCAGTGGCACTAGGGCCTGTTCACCAGTCTAGTTTCTTGTGGATGCGGGGCCATCTAGACCCTACCTGCTCCGTGCCAGTTATCGCTGGCCTGCTTACTTGCTGCACCTCCGTAGTCTGAGTCTCATCTCAGTGATCCGGTGTGATTTCATCTGGTCTGGACCTTCCCTATCCCTTGCCCCAGGTCATTAGTTGGCACTGAGGCGTGCTTGAGATTCATTTGAGGGGGCAATGTCCTGTTGGTCTTGGGGGCTCAGACCCAGGTACCGATCCACGTTACTGTTTTCCCCTCAGTGCTCAGCACTCGTGGTGATCTGCCTTCTCGTGGGGTTTAGTTTGCGATTTCTACCTCTGGGGGAATCCGTGTGGCTCTATGAATTCATGCCACCTGGGTTTGGGAGAGGTGGGAAGGTGAACCGGGAAGCAGGAACTGTGTTTTCCATGTGGCCAGAGCAGAGAAATAGAATAGTCTGAAGTCACAGTTTGGCGCTATCTCCTAGGTAATCTGCATGATAGTCACAACACTCATAGCGCCCACATGCGGGGACTGAGACGGTGTTGTCCTCAAGAATAGATGAGGCAACAGGTCGCTAAAGACAAGATTCAAAACAGCATTTCAAAGTACAAATGAAAATGGACTCAAAAAGTGAGCTCTGGATTAAAGATTTGGAAAACTATGAAGCTTTATTTAAATTCAAAATAGAAAAGTAAAATATAAGTCTGAATAATCAGTCAAAGAACATAGAAATATATTGCTATGATGACTCTTAGAGTTCAAAACAAATGCAGCAATGAGCAAATCTGAAAAATAAGACTAATCCCCAAATATGAAGCAAGTTGAAATCGAAACGGGCAGCAAACCTAGTAGACACCTAAAAAGATCTGGCTCACCCCCAAATGCGAGGGTTTATACAGCCAATTTCACCACAGAAAATGATTAACTGCAATGTCAGCAAAGTTTGAGCAAAAGTATCATTATATTGGCAAATCACATTACAGCATATTAAAACGTCGTATAGCCCTACCATCCTAACACTATCCCACTACATGAATATTGATTCGCCCCTTCAGACATGATGTCATCCAGAAGTTGCAGAGCAAAATTAGTTAAGTCAATAATAAGAGTCTTGAATGAATGCAATACCGTGAGATAGTAGGAAGAAGTTTGGAAAGTAGCAAAGGTTTCCTCGAGAACAACATTTCTTACAAAATAGTGCACATTTTATTGTGTGCAATGAGAAATGAAAAAACACACCATGAGTATTATAAAGTAAGTAGCCGTTTTTACAAAGATGTAGTCATGGCCTAGTTAACACTAGGGCATCTAAAGACTTCTACACATCATAGCTGTTTCAATTGCAAACAAATCATATTATTAAGCACATATGTTCCTATTTAAAAAACAAAACTCCAACACCATGTTGAGCTAGGCTTCCACCACTCTGGGTACATTTTATTTTGAAAAAAAGCACCAGTCTTGGGTCCATTCTTCTGCATCCATCTGCATATAATCAAAGATCATTCTAGGAGCATTAGAAATAGCCACCAATTGTTACATTTTGTAAATATGAATATATGTTTTTATATTGGAACTACTGTCTGTAATACATGTTGAGCTTGCAGCTCACTGTATTTCCTTGACACGTTCATGTTAATGGTAAAGGTTTTGCATTAATGAACCATGTATGTAATTTTGAATATCTTATACATATGTATGTATATCTTCCCTTAGCAGTAGGCAATGCTCTTTCCCACGAACATACTACACACTGTAACATGGCAGCCAAATAGTGTGTTCTGCAGAGGGGACGAGTCCACTTGTCCAGTGGACAAAATAATAAAAGTTGTTGCTTTTTGTCTTTGCCCCCCAAACAAATAAATCCTGGGCACGAAGTGATAGGAATTCTCCACTCCAGTGGACACTGACTTTGCCTTTTAACTCTTGCCAGTTCACCCAGATAGCTTCCTACTGTGGCGTTTTCAATTTGAAGGGGAACACATACTTTGATAAATGTATGCCAATGGTCTGAACCATCTCCTGTGTGTACTTTGAGATGTTGTGCTCCTTCCTGGAGTGGGCATTTCACAAAAGCACATATGGAAGAGGAAAGCTACACTACCTGGACAACTTCCTCTTCGAAGGGCAGCCAAGAACTAGGGAACACAAGGAATTGTTTTAGGCTTTCCAGATTTTGACAGAATCCCTTGGCATCCCTCTACCGGAGGGTGAAAGAGCAGGCTCTCTCGGTCATCTTCCTCTCCTTTTTAGTCATCGAGATTGACTCAATGACTGGGATTGCCTGATGCCCCAAGTCAAGAGCCTGGCTCTAAGAGAAGCAGTAACACTGATAGTGGGGGATGAGAAGGGAACCATGAGATTCAGTGCTTGGTGGGTTAGATAAACATTGCAGGCATATTGATACCACAGAGTGGGGCATTTGTGTGTAGGATCGCCCTTCTGACGGCAGGCTTAACCAATAAACAAGCCCACCATGTATGACTTAAAGCTGAGTGAAGGCTTACCTTAGAACGTAGGACATGTTTCTGAGCGAGTTTAATGGCACTCAGATTTGGAGGTAAAAGCAACAAATTAGAGCGGTTTACAAATGCATGTGGAACAATCTTCACTAATTCTTGGTGTCCACACAGGTGGCCAGCGACCCAGGGCCTACAACTCTACTTGAGCGCCTGATTGCCAAACCGTTCAATATGGTAACTGCTGTGATACAGCTGCTGAATGGTGGAACTGCCAGCTGTCAACTAGTTCTACAGTTGCGGAGACACCTAATGAGATTACAGCTACAAGCAAACATTGAGAGGGTGTGGCAGACATATAGCTGGGGTTAAAAATGAGGTTGCTGATGCACTATCCCACTTTCAATTATTAAGATTGCGCCGGATGCAGATCTAGAGAGGACGCCATTCCAGAAAAATTGTAGGCAATGGTTGGTCAGATCTCAGTGAGTTAGCTGAGAATGTGCTTGCCCTTAAGTCTACAAAAAATGTGCATGGATACCTTATTGCGGGTAGCTGGTCTGGGAAACCTTAGGAGGGCCTACGATTAGCTAGCAGTGGGTCATGAATTTGTGGGTTGTGCCTACAATAATAACAAAAGTATACAAAAAGTGATGGATGGAGTGCTTAAATTAATCTCAGCCACTGGTAATTACTCGTGCCGCATCCCAGCCCATCGTTATTTTGCACACCATGCCACCTCAGTTTGGACCCAGCTATATGAAAATCAGTTTTGACCGGCTCCAATGGAAACAGTCCAGCCTGAACCGCTAAGCCAAGTCTTCGCTGAAACACAACAGAAGCAGCCTGGAACTGGTTTCGCCCTTGTTATGGGCTCATCAGCCAAGTACAGCTTGATTCCAGTGACACAGAGTGCCACTTAGGGCGACATACTAAAGTATACAAAAAGTGATGGGTGGACTGCTTGAATTAATCTCAGCCACTTGTAATTACTTGGAGTCTCATCTCAGTCCAATGTATTTTGAACACTATGTTACCTCAGGTGCGCAAAATAACGATGGTTTGAATGCTAGTCATATGGTCCGAAATTATTCCTGGGTTCATTTGACAGGAAGTGTTGTCACATTCGGTGATTAAAAATTGAGGGGAAAAAAACTAAACAAGGCCATGGCAAAGTTATGGAGTAGCAGAGATTTTGGATTGCTGTACCGTGGTTTGTTCAGGCTGTGTTGTGCCGGGAACTTTGCAAAGATCAGGGTGTACTATTCAGGGGTGGGTACAGACTTACTCCTGCTAACCACTGCAGGAGCCACTGAGGTGGCAGGGTACAAGTAATTTGCAGGTAGATGCTACAGCAGGGGTGAGGCATACAGGGGCATTAACGGCTGTCTCAGCATGGCAGATCACCCGCAATAAGGAGCTCAAGAGGGGAAATACCAATCAGGTCGCCCTCCACTCACAAGCGACAACAAACAAAATAGACCTGATTGTAAAGGACATAGTCCAATTCCTATTGTGGAGCTGGTGGGGGGAGGGGGGGGGAGACTACTACCTCAACCCAACCGCTGGTTTCAAACAATTACCAGTCTTCTCCAGTCTCAAATGTCCAAGAAATTATTTTTATTTTTATGAACACATTTATCAGTCAACCCCATATAAATATACCCCCTAGTGAAAGGTGTATACAAAACAAAAAATTGTGAAAAGGTGAGAAAGTCCCTCACGAGCGCATCACCAGAGGAGCTACTGGTAGGTTCTCACCAGTTTGCCCACGTTTCTCATCATCGGTGACTTTCTCACCCGTGAAAAAAGAAAAGTGTCCAGTAAAAGGGGATAGAGGTGAAGACAATAATATGTGTATGTCAGAGGAGACCCCATAGAGTGTGAAAGAATAAAGTATTTCTCCAAATAAAATTGAGTTAAGACTCACATATGTAAGATTCCAGTTTTATTCAAACTCGTGAGCTTACTCAAAGTTTAAAACCAAACTGCATGTTACAGACCACTTTAAGATGGGCCAACATGTTTCATAGCCTGTCTTCTGTTGCGGCAATTTCGTCAGGGCTCGAGGTCGAAGTTCACCTCACTGGACATCAAATTATATATGTAGAGTGACCGATAAACACAAACAAAGCACTGATTAAAACTCCCAACCAGTTAGGACATTCTCCATAACATCTACTGAACGGTAAGTCAAAAGTTGACTTATATGACACAAATTTCAATGTATATTTACCAGGTGGTAGTCCACGGCAATCATACCAGCTTCCCACCGTGTCAGGGGGTGTGTTTCCTTCAACCGTTACTCCCCCAACGGCACCTTCCGTTACCGTTAATATACCTGTGAACATATGCAATCAGTGATCATTCCGTTCCCAAGGGTAACAATGTCTCCCCAACTCAAATCGTTTCCGTGCATCAAAACACCGTCATCCCCACGGGTTTAAATTACACACACTGAGCAGAGGCAAATTAAAATCTTAGTCCCTTGCCGACTCGACCACCTGCGTGTACAGTAGACGGGTAAGAGTGTGGTTGCAACCAATGTGTGGGCGGTGAGAGAACCTTGAGACATGACCCCTTCATGGAATTTGCTAACGAGGAGTTACGCGCTTCTGTGGTTGTGTCAAACAGAGTTTGTGGCGTAATTAACAAGTTCCATTGTGGTCGAGTCGGCAAGGGACTAAGATTTTAATTTGCCTCTGCTCAGTGTGTGTAATTTAAACCCGTGGGGATGACGGTGTTTTGATGCACGGAAACGATTTGAGATTTGAGTTGGGGAGACATTGTTACCCTTGGGAACGGAATGATCACTGATTGCATATGTTCACAGGTATATTGGCTTTGCAACACAGGTTAGTCTCAAGAAACTTCCCATTAATGTCCCAGAAATATCAGCAGTGGAATGCATGAACAGGATGTCAAGTGATTCACAAGTGACAAACAGCTGACCGTTTAAACTCAAATCAACATGGCTGTGGGCACCCGTTTTGGTTTGAACCGCATGCCCAAAAAATTCTTACGATTACTTTCCTTACACATTGGGACTACCATTCGTCTCGTTCTGGTAGTGTCCAGCTTAGATTATGCCAAAGCTCTTTATGCAGGACTTCTACAATACCTGCAGCAGAAATTGCAGACTGTCCAGAATGCAGCAGCTCGTCTGGCACTCCATCTACTTAGACAAGTGTCGATGTCGACCCATTTGAATAACCTACACTGGTTACCTGTCAAAAAAAAAAAAAAAAAAAAAAGGGTCATATTCACAACCCTGACACTCATGCACAGGGCTCTCCACCAATCTGGTCCAGAGTATCTGTCCTCTAGTATTTCATTTTACTCTCCCCTTGGAACTCTGCGGTAATCTCCTGGGCCTGTAAGCTTGCAACAGCTTGCTGGACGAGTTACGTCAAGTAGTCAATGAATGTTCTTTTACAAAACAGCTGAAGACCTGTTTTTTTTTTGTCTTTAAATGCAACTTTTCTCTTACTCATCCACTAGCGCCAGGACACTCCTGAGAGTAGCCGTGCCCATTATAAATCCTGCGATTCATTCATTTGATGGAAATGTCTAGGTGGGGAGGGAAGACTAGCTGAAAGGTTGTTGGTGACGAACAACTGACTGATTTTGAAGGTGCCTTGCTATGGTATGAACTGATGATGTAGTTTCATGGTTGTGATAACTGTTCACTGATGGCGGACGTGATATATTTTGTGTAATCTTTCAGTGTGCAATAAAACTGTGGCCAATTTCTTCCACTAGCAAAGTTGGTCTCTGTGTGTGGTGGTATTGAAGGGGACGCGGGGCACGATTGCTGGCCTTAAATTAAAGTGACATAGGGCGCAATTCCTGAAATCAAGTGTAAAAATTTTAAATGAGCTTGGAAAGCAAAGCAATGCAGAGGTTTCTTGGTGTACTTCTGCAACTCTCATTGACATTTTAGACTGCCTATTCCCCATGTGTTGAGCAGACGAAAGTGGAAAAGCACATTTTTGGTGCAAAAAGCCCTTCTGCTACGCTTCCACAAAATATGGGGATGGTCTGTTTCTCCTTCCTCCTGGAAGGGGAGTTCTGTAGTAACATCTATGCCTGCATTTGAGGTTTTGCCTTTTCAGGAATTCGTTTAATGTTATATATAGAGATACATCGGCATGCTATTCAGCACGAGTGGTGTAGTTCATCACTGGAATTTAGTTTGGGGGCGATGCTCTAGCAGTCGAGCCTGGTCAGTAGTTTAGCTGCTCTGTTACAATGGACATACTTTCGATTTTATTTGTTTTGATTTAATAAACCCTTTACATTTCCACTCACCTGCATAGTGGTCTTCCTTACATTTGACGAATGAGGACGAGATCATCTTCTGGCACCAATACTGGTGGTTGAGCTCATAAGTCAGCCCTGGTTCCTGGAAGCAACCGTTGGTAAAATGGAGGCCGATTGCTGAACTCAGTTATCAGCCGTGAGGATCTTTGTTGCATTGCTGATTGGTGAGTACTATGGAACTGGCTTTCAAGAATATTCTTTGGATTGAAGGACAGATGACCTGCTTGTGCCTGCCATAGCCAAGATTATGGTGCGCTTCTCCGTTCATGCTGCATTCGACATTCAAGGACATTCAAGGAGAGACGATGAATGCTCACTTTGTTGTGTTTTTTTCCACGTTTGGTCAGTTAAGTCGATGGCAACAATTAAGAAATCTCACACTGTGACACCTCTCACAAAACAAGAGCTGTAATGCTCTGTAACTGATGTACTTTGTTCTACAGGCACAGGGTCAGAAGCATGTTTGGAATGCTTGTAGTCGTGTAAATAGGGCATCACATTGTTTCAGGAAGTGCTTCTCATTATTTTTTCGTTTCTCCTTTCCTTTTTGTTTGTGCAAATTACCAGTTCAGCGACTTCAGTTGTATTGATTGAAGTAAGGTTTAGTAGACAAAATGGAGAATACAAATGTATCTTGGGAGAAATCATGGAAGAAGTCATGGGAGACCAGCCATGTCCTGGAAACAGTGGCTACAGACTGTTGAAAACTACTTGGTGGCTGATGATATGGAGAATTATTCTTTAAAGAGGAAATTTGCATTATTATAGAGCTGTTAAGGTGAACAAGGTCAACATTTTTTGGTCATCTTCCAGAAATAATACTAGAACCACGTGACTTTGGGAGATGGAATGACTATGTAAAAGCTGTTCTTTAATTAGTGAACCAATCTACCGAAGAGCAAAGTGTGGTGTTAGAGACATGGATTTTTAACATGTAAACAACTAATGCACAACGCCTAATAATAATAAATAATCATCTTTCTTCGGCAGTAATCACAGCCATAACAGAAACCATAATTAAAAATCAACATCAAATTCCTTTGAAACCACATATCATAAAATATGCAAAATTTAGATTTTTCACAGCCTGGTGGGCAGAAAATCTGGATTTTATGAAAGACACGGAGGCTAAGATTATGCAAATCTCCTTTATTGCCACAGCTCAGCAGTAACAATGAAGAGAATATAGAACTTCAAAACAACATTCTAATACAGTATATAGTCCATTAGCACGCAGCCATCTTCCTTCTTTGCCAAATGCTGCGAACAAGAAATAAACTCAGTAAAACATAACTTCAATTATGACGTTGAACAAATCACTCCTTTCAACAACCGTAGAGATCTTATTCTGGAAGAAAAAAAGACACAATAGGTCAAAAATGTAAAACCCCTAGGGAGGGTTAATAAGTGGAGGGATAATCTTAGCCTTCATGTCTTTAATAAAATCCAGATTTTCTGCCCACCAGGCTGTGAAAAATCTAAATTTTATGGCATGACACGGAGGCCAACATTATGCAAGTTTAAAGTGAACTAGGTACGTTGTCAATCACATATTTGATTGGTCTAAAGTAACATTTTTTAAACATACTCTCATTCGACCAGTCAGCGGCTCTTAGAATATCTTGGAGCCCTCCACCTAACATAAAAGCTTTAGAAGCTGATGCGCCTCCAAGAGAGTGTGCACCGAAAATAGAAACATCAACACCACTTTCACTCATCACTTCTTTGACCCACCTTGCAAGCGTGGGAGATGAAACTGCTTTATGAGGAGATCTGTGAGAGATCAACAGTTGAGTTCCAACTCCTCTGACTTACAGTTCTCTTTTCATACTCTTTTAGACATTGGACAACACACAAACTTTCATTCAGAGGAAAGAAAGGATAGAAAATAGAGGATGACATAGTTTTGGTCCTTTTCTTAAGATAAAAACAAACTCCCTCAGGCTGATAAGCCCTGCTAGTAACATCTAATGCCTTAACAACGGAGGTTCGTCTGAAAGAGACCAAGCAAAGTAACACAGTAAGCTTATAGGAAATAGCTTGAGAGAGAGGTTAACATTATCTTCCCAAGAAGAAATAAGTTGTAATATGTTTCTTACGTCCCATAAGGCCGTATATTTCAGAGTTGGAGGATTAAGAACCCGCATGCTTCTCATAATCTTCTTTGTTAAAAGGTTTTGTCCCACGAGACACCATCGACTAAGGAATGTCCTGCAACTATTGCTGACCTATAGACATTAACAGTTCTATAACTTAGGCCAGAAGCAAAGAGTTCCGATAGGAAGTTTACTATGTGAACTAAATCAGTTGAAACGGGATCGTAGTGTCGTTGAAGACACCAGCGAACCCATTTGTTCCATGCCAGTCGATATGCCTTCCTTGTTCCGGATGCCCAAGACTCAGATATGAGTTGGAAAGCATCCTGCGAAAGCCCTGGGATTTGCCATTGTCTCCTGAAATCTTCCAGGCCGTCAGAGCCATTAGACCTTGGTCTATGAGAGGGTACGATTCGCCCTCTGGATCCAGGAGTACTTGCCTGAAAGATGGTATTAGAAGTGGAAAGTCCACAGTCATCTCCAAGATGACTGGAAACCATGCCTGAGACCTCCAAAAGAGGGGTTATCACCACCATGCTCTGCCAGTACCGACGAGCATGTAAGAGAAGACGTGGAAGCATGACAAACGGCAGGAAGGCATATGGCTTTAAGCCCTGCCAGTCCTGGAGGGAAGGCATCCACCCCTGCTGCTTGAGGGTCCTGCTTCCAGCTGAAGAAACTCTCCATCTGAGTGTTCAGCCTGTCTGCGAAAAGATCTGTCCCGAAGGGACTCCATTTGTCTTGGACTGCCATGAATATTCCCGTCTAACTTCCAGTTGCTGGAATCCTTGAAATTCCTGGAGAACCAGTCCGCTACACCATTGTTCAAACCAGGGATGTGCTCCGCTGTAACGGAGAGTCACTTGTTCAAGCAGTAGCTACAGAATCCCTTCTCTATATCCGTAAGACCCTTTGAATGTGGTCCCCCAATCTTGTTGACTTATTTCACTGCAGAGACATTGTCCATACGCAGCATTATACAGCATTTCACAGAATTCTGGGTGAAGCTTCGAACCGCAAAAGAACCCGCTAGTAGTTCCAAACAGTTGATATGTAGTTCCTTCTTGTTGTGTGTCCAACGACCCCCTGTTGATGAGTCGCGACATGTGGCACCCCATCCTTCTAGACTCGCATCTGACTCTATTACCAACTCTGGAGCTTCCCCAAAGATGGCTCTGCCATTCCAAGCTTCTGCATTCTTTAGCCACCATGACAGCTCTTTCCTCGAGTCTTGGTCCAAGCATGTCATGTGTGAGTAAGAAAGTGTCGACCTGAGAGCTTTCGCTTTAAGTCTCTGGAGGGCCCTGTAATGTAGAGGGCCCGGGAAAATTGCTTGGATGGTTGAGGAAAGGAGACCCAGGATCCTGGCTAAGAGCCTCAAGGGAAAGACTTCCATTGATAGCATCTTCCGGAGTTCATTGCGAAGTTTCTTTATCTTTTCCCTTGGAAATTTCAGTTCTGCAGTCACTGTGTTCACCATGAAACCCAGAAACTGAGTTTCTTGGCTTGGTGTTATGCATGACTTTTTTGCATTTATCACAAAGCCTAAATGTTCCAGTAGGCGGATAGTAAGATTTGTATGACGAGATACTGTCGCTTTGGACTGACCCATAATAAGGATATCGTCCAGATATATTATTAGTCTTATGCCCCTTTCCCTTAGCCATGCTAGTACCAGACGCAAGACCTTGGTGAAGCACCAAGGGGCTGAAGATAGACCGAAGGGGAGGGTGCAGAATTCTCAAAGTTTTCCCTCCCATGAGAATTGGAGGAATATCCTGTGTGGGGGACAAATCGGGATGGTCAAGTAGGCATCCTTTAAGTCCAGACGTGTTAACCAGTCTCCCCTTCTCAAGACGTCCCTTAGGAGGTGTATCCCTTCCATCTTGAAGTGATGGTATGTTACCCACTCGTTTAGGCTCTTTAAGTTTATGACAGGTCTCTGTCCCTTGTCTTTCGTTTCTACAAGGAATATATTGCTGACAAAGCCCATTTCCAAGCTCTCTATTATAGCCCCTTTTGTTAACAGATCCCTTACTTCTTGTGATACTAGTTTTCTCTGTTCTTGAGAGAAGGTTACCTCGCGAGGTCTCTTTGATTGAATGGGGGTATCCATGAATTCTATTTTGTAACCCTTGACTGTATCTAGAACCCATGGGTCTTGTGTTATCATGGTCCAGTTCCCAGAGAAAAGGGCTAGTCTCCCTCCCACTTTTATAGGGGTACCTGAAGGGTCTTTCGATGTTCCTACTTGTGGAGAATCCTCTGTTTCTTCTCTCGCCCCGGAATGGTCTTCCGCGGTTCCTCTGCCTTTGTGGGAAGAACGATTGGTTTCCATAGAAAGATGATTGCTGGAACTTTGATCCGCATCCCAGAAAGGGTCTTGAGGTTGACTGCCCACGGCCGGGGAACCAACCCCGCATACTCCCGGCCCTTCCAAAAATTCTATCCTGAAAGACTTTTTTAATATCACGCTGCGATTTCTGAATCGCGCTAAAGGCCCCGACATACTTAGCCATGTCGCGAATGAAATCTTCTCCAAAGAGGAGCCCCAGTGAAGTGGGTCCTCCTTCCTTGTTTGCCAATTCTATTAGCTCTGGATCTATTTTGAGGAGAATGCCCTTCCTGCGTTCATTAGAGATGGCAGTGTTGGCATTGCCAAGGAGGCAGATAGTCCGTTGGACCCACTCACGTAGTTCTTTAGGGTCTATAGGTGTTCCATCAATGTATGCACTTTCAGCCAACTCGAAAAAAATTGTTAGGGGTCCAATGGTGTCCAAGAGACGGTCTTGACATGATCTTAGGCTCTTGTCTATCCCCTTCCTAGGGTCCTTCGCACCCTTTGCTATGAAAGCAACGACCTTAGGGTCACGCTCGGGGGTCATCGCAATCTTATCTGGAAGGGATGGGCGAGGGCACTCAGACCTCAATCTAGATCTGACTTCCTTTGGAATCTCCCTTCTCAGCCAGAAACTAATGTAGTCTGCTACATGTTGGGAAGGTAGCCATTCTGGAGATAGGGGGTGTTTAATTAAAAGGGGATCAAACATATCCTCCCCGAAGGGATCAATAATGCCCATTTTTGAGCCCGAGGCCTTGCTTGCCTCTTCAGAGCTTCCCAAAGTTTTATCCCCCAGGCCCTCAATGTCCGTATCAAACTCTGAGGAACAGGAGAGATTTATCTCTGCTTCCTGCGGTTTGTCGCTGTCAAGGTGTATAGGGAGCTCAGGGCCTGTTCGTTGCCCTCCTGTGATGCCCAAGGCATCGTTCTTATCACCTCCTGAGAAGCGTGAATGTGCTGCTTTCCCTGTTTTCCTTGTCTTTTTTGCAGCTTTTACAGGGTGCTCTGGTGCACTTCTTTTCTTTGAGGCCTTTACTGCCCCTTCTTTTGCGTAAGTAGTATGCGCTGTACTGGTAGAGGGCCATGCCCTTGACAGCGTTTCAATTTTTTTACTGATGGTCTCATCAAGTGAGTCCATAACTTTGTCCATGGCCTTAGTGACCATTGACTCAATATTACCTTCTAGGTTAAGATCAGGGTTGAGAGACATTATGGGGAAAAAAATATATCAATTGTATCAAATTTATATTCCCCTTCCTCTTTTTTTTTTTCTCTCTTTTATACACCTTAACTTTTTTTAGTTGTTATTTGATTTAAAGGCAAGGTATTATTTCATTAAATATGGCTATAACCTTCAAGGCTTAATGTAGGGGTCGAGCGTTTGAGAAATATGTTATTTTCCTAATAAGTAACGAAGCGAGGGCGTGTCCATGTCGAATTTCTTTCCCGGTGAAGAAAAAACAATTGCACAGCAGCAACTGCCAAATTGTTGCTTGCTGTTACTTTGGCAACCACGCACGTGTTTGCCGTGCGTGGTTGCCTCTTACAGCCTTTCCTCTAATCATTTCTCCCCTCCGCGGTACACGCATGAAGAGCCGACGGGTTGTGGCGGGCGTCCCCGAAAGGCAAGGGGAGCCCGTCCAGTGAGGCTGGAGCAGCGCAGGGGATTGGAGCGGATAGGCGCCGATCAAAGCTGCGGTAAACAGCACGGTTGCACAAGCCCGTATGCCTGTCTCGCGCTAGGAGCGCTGCCAGGTAACGGGAGTGCGGTCGCACTTTCAAAGGTCGCAAGAGGGAAATATTTACATTCCCATAGTGCGGATGTGTCAGGGCGGCACCGGGGGCAAGGGCACGGTCACTGAAGGCTCGCTAGAGACCCACAAAAGGAACACACGCTAAAACGCCAAGAACATGTTAATACAGAGAGAAAACAATTTCTCAGTAAAAAATAACAAGGAACAATCGCATGGCAGGGTCACTAGGACCCAGCCAGGCAATATACAGACATACACTCATTCATAAAAGGCCATACATACACAATAAGCACGATTGAAATTAGGGTACTTATCTTTGTGAGCAAAATCGCAAATGACCTTATATCCATTAGTCACATCTAGAATTTCTTGATCTTAATGCGGCTCTTAAGAAATTAGTAACAATAAAAAGCGTGCGAACATTAGGCAGAATTTGCAAATACAATAGAGCTACACGAGCGTGCCTAAATCTCAGTTCTTTTAAAAGCAGCTTAAAAAACAATCGCCAGGGATATGTAAAATATTTACAAAGGAATACAAAATTTAGGGTATCCTGTGAAGACCTATTGTCGCAGCCAGAGGGACCTCTATCCTCTACGTGTGAGACAAAACCAGCTGGGGATGCCAGTAGGTGATAGATTTTTAATTACCCGTTTTAGATTGAATTTGCTCTATCTTAGGCACTTGTTAAAACAGAGAGAAAAGTCTCCATGCCCTGGACAGACTTACCATGGGTTTGCTAAGTTCCTTACCCTCACGGGAAGCCATAACGTATTTGAAGAACAATTCTTTACCTATTTTCTTATCCTGTGGCTTCACTAAATCATGTCTCAAAAAAATATCAGCTCTACCTAGGGCCATGAGGGTCTCCTTAACAAATCTTAACCATGGGATTTTGAGTGCATGGTCGAGTGAGAGGCAGTCCTGAATTACTAATCGGTTAACCCCTGCCTCCTCACTATACCAAATCTTCACCCAGCACAACAGAGGTCCAACCGCCACCAAATCTGTTATATACTTCCTGCCTAATTCTTCATGTACCGAGTACGAGGGGGTGCCCTTGGGGACTTTCAAAATCCGTCTTAGATATTTATTTTGTGTGGTCTGTAATTTGTTGACCGCCGTGCACCGCCAAACCTCACTTCCATATAAAGACTTGGGAATACAAAAGGACTGATATAGCTTTAAAATCACCCCCAGTGTCCATGTGCCTAGTCTATGGGCATAATTTGCGACAGCTCCCATTGATTTTTTCGTGTCCAATATCTTCCCCTCCTGCAAGTGTTTCCAATTTAGTTTCACATTAAAAAAAAATCCTAATTAAGAAAAAGCCAGCACCTTTGCTAAGCTATGTGTTCCTACTTTATAGGGGTTATGTCTGGTAGCCTGCTTACCAAATTCCATAATATATGATTTAGTAAAATTCGGTGACAGGTCCATCCCACTCATAAAGGACACAAACCAGTCTATTAGGAACTGCAGACCCCTTCGTGTAGGCGCTAGCAATACCACATCATCCGCGTACAGCAATACCTGCCTATCCTGGGAGTATCAACCTGTAAAGATATCAAGGATGATTCTAGTCCGTTAATATATAACGTAAATAAAAAAGGAGCTAGATATACATCCTTGTCGAACCCCTCTAGAACATTTAAAATAATCAGTGATTTTCCCTTACTTGGTATATCTAACAGCAGCAGTAGTATTAACGTGAAGGGTCATTAAAAAGTTTATAATCGCCGGGTCGACCCCGCATGAGACACTAGATGACTATGTCACATCGTTATGAGAGCTGGCAGCTGTTTGTGACTTTAGTTTGTTGATTTCTGTTGTCACAATAAATATTACATAGTTAAAATCCCACACTTGCAGGGTCTTTATCAGCTTTATTAGAACATTCATTTCCTTTGCTAATAAAGTGCTGAACTGTGGTGTTGAGACTGAACAGGTTGGAGCTCTTGTGTTGAAAAATATTGGGTGCTGTAAGTGTGATCTCAAATCATATTGGCAGTTCAAAAAATTTGTCTAGTCAGTGTAAAACAGGGCCTTGAATGCAGAAAATAAGACAGCTTTTACAAAAATGTGTGAAGGAAGACAATTAGAAGTTTATGCTGCCTAGGGTGCGGCGTGGCCAGCCGTGGAAGATGGCGGACGCCTAATTGTGGAGCTCCCGGTCCGGGGCCTATAACTCTCCTCCATCGCCCTTATAACTACCCATCTGTGATAATCCTGCAGGCAGCTGTCGTAGGAAAGCGGCAGCTGCAATGTGATACGTTTCTGGTCGTGTACCTTCAGCGCTGGACCCACAAACAGCGATACGACGCGCGACTGGGCCGGAGAGCTACACGAGGCCCAGTCTGGGCCTAGAAATACCAGCGGGCGTAACCTGCTGCCGGAAAGGAGAACCCCCCCCCGCTACTAAGAGTGACGTGGGGCGCGGCCCGGCCGCTCGTACCTGTCTGGTGCGGTAAACGTGACGAGCAGCTGCAGCGGACAACAGACACAAGGAGCGCCCATGGAAGTGCTCCGGTGGAGGAGGTGTGTGAAGCGACCGGGCCCTGCTGCGAGGGGAGAGGCCTAATTGGGCAGCGCGGTCCTGTGGCCTAACGGCGCAGGATGCGGTCGGGCCGGGCCGTACTGTCGCACCGACGATCGCTGAGGTGCCATAAAATCTGCGGAGCAAGGTGAGCGAAATTCTTCGGGGACCCCGAACTGCAGGGAGGAGGCGACGACCGGCCGCAAACATAAGACACTGCTCGTAAACAAGGAGTCAGTAGGGATATAGAATGGGCCCCTCACCCCACTCCAACTTTGAAACCCGCGCGGACTGAATAACCGATCAATACACGATCCACCAAAGTCTAGAAGCCTCTGAGAAGGTGCAGTGGGTCGAGCTCTACGACCAGAACCCTCATCTACGAGGCCAGCAAGTCAATCTCCTGGAAGAAACACTATACCTAGTGGACATGTGAGGCGGGCAGGGAGATGGACATACTACAGCAAGATATTGTACATAAGGTGAAAGCGTGATAAATTATCAAACAAAAGCCTGCGCATTGTTACTTGGATGGGTGCTGTGACTGGCCCCCCTGGTGCAAAAGTACGTAACTTGTAACAAGGGGTGTGTGCGCTGTGTTCCTCTACGGCACGAGCAAACATTACCCAAGCCGCCATTTTTGAGCCCCGAGTGAGAAAAGATGGGAAGACCAAAAGGGAAACAGGCGGAGCAGGGTCACGCAGGGGACTCCAACACTAATACCACAAATGACTCACCACTATCGCAGGAGGAGATCCCAGATACCCCTGCCCAAGAAATGCCGTCCTCAGCCAAATTGGACATTATACTGAAGGAGATAAGGGAATCTAGGGCAGTGCTGGAGCAACAACTGGGTACACTCATAACTGTTGTGAGCCTACTACAAGCTGACTATAAAAACTTGGCGGAGAAAGTTCAGAGACATTCAATGACCCTATCAGAAATTACTCCATGGCGCAAAGCGCAAACATAAATGGTCACGCAGCTGCAACAACAAGTAAAGGAATTGCAAGACAGGGTGGATAACGCGGAGGGCTGTGCACGTAGTATAATAGGTATGCCGGAAAAAGTGATGGACGCGATCCAACATGATTCATAGAACAATGGTTGTGCACTGCAGTGGCGACGGAAGGATTGACTGACATGTTCAGTGTGGAGAGGGCTCACAGGGTGCCCACCGGGAATCGTGCACCTGGACTGCCACCAAGACCAATGGTGGCAAAAATTCTGAACTATAAAGACAGGGACACACTCCTCCGTAAAGCAACAGAATGTGCACCCATCCTGTACGAAAATACCAGGATTTCCCTTTTCCCGGATTATACTGTTCAGAGACAGAGAGTAGCTTTCTTTGGGGTTAAGAAACACTTGCAACAGCTCAACCTTCGATATGAGTTGATATTCCCTGCCAAACTCAAAGTTATGCATGGCAATGCTGGTCACTTCTTCAAAGATGGAAATGCTGCCTGGGTATGGATAGAAACCAACTTCCCGGACCTGGCAATACTGGAAGAGCACAGACAGCCCTGAAAACTGAGCCAGCGCTGAAGGCGTAATGGGCAGAAAAACACAGTACGGCCACGACTCGGTGAAGAGAGAGTACCCACCCTGGAGCAAAAAATAGAGTAGGAGAGCAGCAATGCAGACAGTGGCGGCGCTGAGGGCAACAGGAGACGCCAGGAGATGTGATTCGTCCTCTGATGGGATGCCATTAACAGACTCTGAGAACAGCCAACCACCATTCCCATCTCTGACTCCCCAAATTGCTCGAGACTTGCTAGACTGAACGAATGTGGCGCACCAATAAGGTTGGGGACTCAACACCGTAAACGCTAAGAAAGCAGCACAAAGTTGGATAACAATGGGATGCCTACGATACTCATAAACAGGAAAATAAAGAACATAAGCCGCACATACCGGTAACAGTGGGAGGACGCTGTTGGAACAATTATAGGGGCGGATGACATTTATATGGACACATTACCGACTTTATGGGATGTGGAGGAGGCAGGCCCCGGTACCGAGGCGCAGGGCTACCTCTTCCCTTTTTTCTCTTCCTTCTCTTTTCTTTTTCTCTCTTTCCTCTGATCCTCAAGCGCAGCACACAGGAACTGTCTGGGAGTGAGATGGTCCGCGGCTGGCGTACTCCCCCCCCCCCCCCCGGCGATTGCAAGTATCATTTTTAAGATGTCACCACTAATGGCGAATTTTTGGTCGAGGTTGGACCGGTGTATTGGGGTAGTTTGGTTAAGCATACTTAAGAGTTACAAAGGGCACACAAATGGGCACAGAATCAAACCTGCCAAGGAGAAGAGCGAAGACACAAGGGAAGATATTAGAATGCACACACAATACAAATGACAACACTATCATCATATAAATTCCTTACGTGGAATGTGCGGGGCATGGGTTCTGTCCACAAAAGGTATCGTATTCATGCACAGCTGATCAGGCCAAAGGCGCAAATAGTTTTTATACAGGAGACACACTTAAACGCAGTGGCAAACTCCGGGGAAAAATGGAGAGGTCAATTGTACAATACCACATATTCTGCATTTGCGAGAGGAGCCGGAGTATGGATTAGAGCAGGGGTCCCTTTCAATTTTCAAGAGCAACGTATAGATCGGGAAGGCAGATACATGTTGTTAAAAGGTGAGCTAGATGGACGATCGGTGGTGATGGGTAGTATCTATGCCCTCAATTCAGAACAAGAGGTATTTTTTAAAGAAAGTAAGCGCAGCCCTAGCAGGCTGGGTACAACACCCATGGATTATAGGTGGGGACTATAATGCAGTCCTGAATATACAACTAGATAGATCGCACCCCCCACTTAGATGAGCAATAACAATACGACAGGCCATATCGCAGGAAATCTGGGTGCGGGGATGGACACCGACAGATGCATGGCGCAGCAAAAATGCAGAAACACGAGAATACTCATTTTACTCCCCGATGCATGCACTGCACACACGTATATATCGTATCCTATGCTCCCCCGCCCTACTACTGCAGGTTCTGGACACTACATACATAGGCAAAACACTATCGGATCACAGCTCACTGGAGCTTACACTCCAATGGGGTCGGGTCCCCACTCTGGTTCCGACGTGGAGATTTAACCCCCAATTACTGGAGGATAGTGCCTTTAAAGCACAGATAGCGGGCGTGATTAACAATTTCTTCTCCCATAACACTGGCACTGCATCCTCCCCCCGGGTGGAATGGGAGGCGATCAAAGTGGTGGTCAGGGGCACAACAATCGGTGCAAGGGTGGGGGTAAGACAAACGATTGCGCGTAGTTTAGCTGAAGTAGAATCCCAGCTTGGAACACTAGAGAAGGAGGCGGTCAAGTCCCCAGATAGCGCAGAAAAATTACAGACCGCGTATACACTATGCGGACTTACTTGAAAGGCTGCGCCTTGTTGACTATCGGACATATGTCCAAAGAGTTCATACAGAAGCGGAACAACCCGGCACATTGTTAGCGAGAATAATACGAGATCCCCCTCCGGCAGTCCCAATAACAGAGATTTGTTCCCCTTTACGAGTCACAGCAGGTACCCAAGTATCAATAAATGAGGCATTCTGGGAATACTATGAGCACTTATATACTGCTCCTACACAGGCACCTACACAGGAAATCTGAAGCTTCCTTAAGGGAGTGCAATTGCCTACTTTAGCAGAAACAGATAAAGAAGCATTGAAATTATCGATCACAGCAGCAGAAATCCAGGAAGCGGTCAGGGACCTCCCACGGAATAAAACCCCAGGGTTGGATGGCCTTCCCATAGAGCTATATGGAACATATGCAGAGGAATTAATACCCCAATTGGAAAAATTATACACAGCGGCGCTAGACCTGGGCTTACTGCCCCCGACCACAAACCAGGCACTTGTGATTTCTCTGCCTAAACCGGGTAGAGATAATACCGACATCTTTGCGTATCGACCCCTATCACTCTTGAATACGGAGTATATAATACTCAGCAAGATATTAGCGACCCGACTGCTCCCATATCTCAATAAGCTAATACACACAGACCAGTGTGGGTTTGTTCCACATAGGAGCACAGCCCATAATGTGCGTAGACTATACCAAGTGATGTGGGCCCCCTTGGAGCACCTCCCATACGCAGGCTGTTTAGCCCTGGACCTCCGGCAAGCGTTTGATACGCTAAGATGGGAATATATGCAGGCGGTGTTGGAATGGCATACAGTAGTTTGCCCAGTTCAGATATTCCATAGGGATTCCGAACCTGTCCGACAGCTCGTGCAAAAACAGGTGCGTATATCTCCAACAAATACACGATCCATAGGGGCATCAGACAAGGATGCCCGCTCTCTCCCATGGTCTTTATATTAGCACTAGAACCATTGGCTCAAAAACTGCGCGTGTCAGCAGGGGACTGGGGTATACCAGTTGGACCGATGATCCATGCAATATCATTATATGCAGACGACATTATATTATATGTCAGAGATCTGAACAGTGGGCACTATACTATAGCGCCACTCTTTACCAAATTTGGCTGGCTGTCAGGATTGTGCATACATTTCGATAAGTCTATAGCATTCCTCTTTAGAGAGGTTAGTTTGCCTCACACGATTAGCTTTGGGAGAGCTGACTTAACAGTGGCCCCAACCACTTTCAAATATTTGGAGGTAAGGATATAGAGAACACAACAAGATACGTTAGATGGAAATGTGCAGAGCACGATTGCCTCGCTGCGGTCCCAAACAGCGTTCTGGATTACTCTTCCACTGATTGTTGCAGGCCTCTTAGCAATAGCAAAAATGGTTATGCTACCACGAGTGTTATATTATTTCACTACACTCCCAATAATAATCCCCTCAAAAGTATTCAGACTACTAGACTCGATATTGACAGAATTAATATGGGGCAATGGAAGACGTAGGGTCGGCCCGAAAAAACGACAACTTTCAACCTGCGCCGGGGGAATGGAAGCCCCAGATTTTAGGGCCTACTGTATGGCAAGCCAGCTACAATGGCTCTCTTATTGGCTAGCTGGCTGGCCGCAACCTTCATGAAATCGACTTCAAGCCCAGGTTATTCCCACTAGGGAAATTGCACTCCTTATTACATAATACGCGCCCGATTGACTGTGCCTGGTCGCTGTTGTTGCTGGTTGCCCTGCAATACTGGAAGCAAGCATTGAAGTACACAGCACCACTGCTCCCATATGCGCCAAATATCCCACTATTGGTACTCCCCATTCCAATGGGAACCACGACTCGTAATCAACTGGCAAGGTAGGAGGAAGAGGGGATAACTACAGTAGGAGCACTATTTAACGAAATTACTCTACTGTTGCATACAGACTTCATACACGCCCAGGGCCTACCAAACACGTTATTCCTATTGCATGCGGGGTGACCCACTATGTCAAGAATACATGGGCCCCGGATGGGAAGGAACCACCAACACATGATCTAGTGCACATGTTACATCTAATGGGAACAGGTAGACACCTAACGAAGTGGCTGTACACAGGTATAAGAGCGACAATACCTTCACCACTCGCTGCCCTGCGAGCTAAGTGGGATACAGACCTGGAAGAGGAACTGACGGATAGGGAATGGGTATTCCTTCTAGCTTATCCAAAAGTGGTCTCGCGCAATGCACGCTTCAAATTTATTCAATATATGATTACACAGCGAGCGTATCTTACACCGCACCGGTTACACAAGATGTTTCCTGCAACTACGGCGAACTGCCCAAGATGCACGGAGACAGATGCAAACTTTGTCCATATGCTATGGGCCTGCCCCGCATTAGCCGATTATTGGGCGCAGACAGCACAGACACTATCAGAAGTGGTGGGTGGCCAAACATGGCACACAGCAAGAAGCTGCTTACTAGGGATTTACCCACATCCAAAGGGTAATAAAGTGCAGGCTCGCTTTGCAGATCTAGCATTAATAATCGCCAAAAGACTAATAACCAGGCGGTGGAAAGCGGCGAGGCCGTCGACGATTGCTACATGGAGAGAAGTGGTAGAGCAATGGGGCCTAACCAAAAGTGGGACAATCCGAAGGGAGGAAAAACGAGGACTTCGTAAGATACCCATAGCAATGTCCTTGGATATGCTGCTGGAGACCTTTAAGGCCTGGGACGGGAACAAACAAACTAATGATGTGACCGGAGCACCTGCCACGCTGGAAGACATGTAAGCTAGTCATATCACTGATGCATAAGTGAGCAGATATCATGTAGCCCTGCACTAGGCACATAGTAAGGAAGAATACAGAATACATTGCTATCTACAATTAGTGTGTGAAATATACAAGAATGCGTTTTAAAAAAATATCTCCTAGCCGCAGGTAGATATACCTTGTATTTATAGATGAATAGACACATTCCTTGTGCTGCCCAGTTAGCTAACTTGTGGGGAGTGGGGGGTAGCTTGGATTGATTTTTACATGTTAGAAATATTGAAAACATGGCATAATAATGTAAGTCATTGTACAGGTTGTTAATGAAGACATAGTTATAGGTTACAGGCTATGATAGTGTATTACTACACCCCGACATAGCCACCTTCATAAATGTCATTGTAATTGTATTCCTTGCACTACGTTGTACATGTATAAGCTATTTCTGCAATAAGGAAGTCAAATGTACCTAAAGAAGAACTAATTACAAAACTCAAAGTTTGTTATAAAAAAAGAAGTTTATGCTGCCTAAGAGGAACAGTCAGTAACTTGGGTAATTTTTGTCTGTCTAAGCAGCTACGAAAAATAATACCAAAGACCTAATTTGTATAATCAATGTAGCTGAAAAGGATGTACAAGTAACAGTTGACATTGGTTCACCTATTACAATTATATCATAGAAACTTTTTGAAGAGCTATGTGGGAAATTGATGTGTGTTCATCAGATATTTATTCTCTAACTTATGATGGCAAAATAATCAAACTTTTTGGTGATGTTGAAAAAAACCACACATTTTCAAGGGAGGCAGATTTTCACCAGACGCTATGTAGCAAAGCAAGAGTACTGTATACTTGGTCGGTGGAATGAAGGACTGTTGGGCATAGTTAAATGCACTGGCACCGAGACCCATATTTGTGTATCTGAAATAGCAAATGAAAACATACAAGGTAGTTTAGCCAAATAACCAGAGGGTTTTCAGAAATAAATTGGGTTGTCGCATAGGTTAAACATAAAATATTGTAAAAAGAAGACATGCACCGTAGTACATAAGGTTAGAAATGTTCCTTTAAGCATCAGAGATAGCTAAGGGCACAGTTGGAAGAGCTTGTAACTAATGAAGCGATTAAAAATGCAGATTGGGCTGAATGGGTTTTCCCTACAAGTGGCCAAACGTAAATCAGGTGACTTACACCTATGCATAAATTTGCATTCTTTAAATAAGAACATACTGCTAGACTGCCACCTGCTTCCTAAAATTTATGAGCTTTTAGCATCTTTATCTGGGTCTAGTGTATGTTCTTTGATTTGCCTTTACCCACTGTATATCACTAAATAATGTTAGAGGACGGATCAAAGTTCTTAACAACATTTGTAACTCCCTTTGGGGTATATCCCTTCCTATGCATGCCTTTTGGGCTTCTGTAGGCAGCATTGGTCTTTCAAAAACGAACATACTGGTCCTTCATGAAAACCAGGTCCTAGTTTATAAGAATAACATGCGGTTATTTACCAAGTTGAAAGAAGAACATTATGTGGTGACAGAAGGGTTTTAGGGAGAGAAAATGTTGCTTTCTTAAACAAACTCCACTGAATATCTTGGCCTTACTATAGTGGCTGAAGGTATCAACCAGAAACGATTTTGCAATGAAAGATGCCCCTAAACCAACAACAAAAGATCAGACTAAATTGTTCCGAGGGATGTGTGAATACTATGCTTTTTTGTCCCATGCTTTACTGTGGTTACTGAACTTTTAAAAAGATTGCTTAGAAAAATGTGGCATTTTATTTTTTAGAGTAAATATGAAAATAATGGATTTAAAAAGGATCTTGATAGTAACAGCTTTAAATCTGTTGCATCCAGGAGGTATAGCTAGGATGCTAGCAATGTAGGCATTGGTGTCAAAATTGCACAATTGACTGAAAGCAAAGAACATACAACAAGTTTTGCTTCACAATGCCTTAGAGAAGTTGAACATCATCACAGCACTGTTAAAAAAAGAAGCCCTTGCAAGTGTGTGGGCTGTGAAATATTTCAAAATATTTTTGTAGGACAGAAAATTACAAATGTACACAGATCACAAACCTTTAACGTTTTCGCTGTGTGACAAAGGTATGGGCAATGCAAGTTTCAGATTGGTATGGTTGTTATAAAGTTTTCAAGCATTCAATTTTTATATAGGACACATCTGCTCAATTCAGGAACTTATTTTCTTTCAGGGTTTCCTTTTTCAGATATGGTGGGGAGCTACAATGGGCTGCTGAATGAGAATGAAGATTGATTTGTCAATATTTTGGAGTGCATCAATGCTGCGGTATGTGGGGATTTCAACGCTGTGTTAAATATTAATAGTCACAACATAGACCCTTTTAAAGATTGTGTGACAACACCGTCTTTCCATCGGCCCAATCTCAGGGGTAAGTTTGGAAGTTTGGTAACCTGCGAAGTTTGGAACTAATAAGTTTGCGGTTTGATGAAGACTGTCCACAAGCAAATGCTACCTTGAGACAACCCCAGGAATACTAAGGAAGTAAGGAGGTGCAGGGCTCTCTACAAACGAATACAAACGAACCCTGCAGCTGAGAAAGAGGGAGATGAGTCGCCAATCGTATGGCTATAATGGAAGCCAACAAGACTAAAGGGGCCATATGTTTCTGGTCTACAGTCACTCGTATTAGGAATGGTAATGTACGCAAGACTCCCCTCAGCTTGCATATCTCTGGGAACTCTGTTTCTACAAAGCTTACTGTTCCAGCAGTAGTGCCGATCTCACTGAAGCCCAGTTTGTAGCAGATTCTTCTATTGCTAACCTCATGTTAGACCTAGAAGTAATCGGGACTCTTAAGAAAAGGTCCAACCAATAAAGCTACAGGTCTCAATGGTGTCCTAATTGATCTATTTAAGTGCAACTTTGACCTCTGGGCTCTTGTGCTTACAAATTTTTATAATCGGTTGAAAGTTATACCAGTATCTCGTTCCTGGGTCTCCTCTTTCATCATACCGATTTTCCAAAAAAAGGGATCGCCCTGATCCACGCTGCTATTGGGCAATATCTCTCATTGACTCCTCTGCCAAAATTCAGGGTACTGCGCTCTACAATCGGATTAGATCTTGGGTCAATGCTAACAACATCCTGAGCTTCTCCCAGTAAGGCTTTATGGAGGGACTGGGTACTGTAGAGCAGTGTCCGAACCTGCACCACATCATAGGTAAATATGTAGTTACCAGGCACTGCCTGATATACCTTGGCTTTATGGACCGGTCAAGTTTATTCGATTGAGTGAATAGGTCCAAGCTATGGTCTATGCTGCTCAACCTGGAACTTGATGTCACTTTGGTTATTTATTTTTTACTTTTTTCCTCCTCAATTTATCAGGTAGAGTTAGATACGACCGGGATGGGGAATGCACCGAGCTCTTTGGTCCTTCACAGAGGGTACGTTAGGGGGTGCATCCTGGCACCCATATTATTCAATCTTTATATTAACAATCTGAACGACCACTTGATTGGTAAGCAGCAGGTGCCTGCGTTACTTTATGCTGACAACACTGTTCTGCTAGTCCGCATACCCAGAAGCCTATTGCACCTAATATTGTCTTTATCTTCTTTTTATGTCATCTTTGGGCATGAGCAAAAAGAAACAAATGATGGACGGAATGCTGAACAATGCAAACATTCACCCCCAGTCACAAAGATCTGGATTTAATCCAGCGTTCTTTTGCTAACCACGTCACCCCAGTTTGGACCCAGACATATGCAAATCAGTCTTGACCCTGTTCCTCATGGGAACAGTCCAGCCTGTACTGCCAAGCCAGGTCCTCCCTGGACCGGAAAGAAGCATCCTGGGAGCGGTTTCTGGGCATCACCCTCATTAGCTAGGCTAGTTTGAATCCAGTGGCGCAGTGAGCAATGGACCCACGTCTGAGCATACCTTTCCCACTTAGGGCGACAAAAGGAACAAACGATGAATGCTCTTTCTAGCTTAACATATCTTGGGAGTTTGCTCTGACTGTAAGGGGTCTTGGTCCACCGCTATAGGTACATGGTGCTTTAAGTTTACGCAGACTGTGGGTGCTTTTCTTTTCAACTTCTCTAAGGTAGGAGCTATAACGATAGCTACAAGGGGCCTTAAGTTTACACAGTCTGTGGGCACTATTTTTAACTTGATCCCTAAGGTAGGGGGTGTACCAATAGCACCATTTCTTGAAATCTCCAGCATGCAATGCATTCCTGCTGCAATTTATGGTGCAGGCATATGAGTATACACCAGCACATAGCCTGCAAATTAAAGAGACTTGCTTTTGCCGCAGTTTGTTACAGCCTCATGGTAGTTCACACTTTGTTTGCCATGAGGAACTGAGTCTCCAATACATTGAGTATTATATTAAAATCACTCCCATGCGACTATGGCTGTTCAGTTGGAATAATCACAATGCATTGTTTATTTCAGCAAGTGTTAGAAATGGGATTTTTGGTAGGCTAGGGCATGTGCCAAAGCCAGGCAGAAACCACCACTCTAGTCAGGATAAGGGAGTTACACTCCTAAAATAACCCCTGCTCACCCCCTTGGTAGCTTGGCATGAGCAGTCAGGCTTATCTTAGAGGCAGTGTGTAAAGCATTTGCACATAACCAACAGTAATACAGTGTAAGCACTACAAAAGGACACCACACCAGTTTAGAAAATTATCCAATATTTTTATATACTTAAGACAAGACCAAAAACGATAAAAATCCACAATACAGTACTTAAAAATCTTCAGTTATCAAAATGTACTTGAAAAACAGTTCCTTGATGTCGATAGCTCCGTCCGGGGCTATCACGGCGTCGTGAACAAACAAATCCAAACAGTTCTGGCTGACCGCGGCGTCGCGGGCCAGCTACGGTGTCGGGAAGACCCGCAAACAGTACCTTTTAGAAATGCAGGGCGTCGGCGACCTCTCGTTGAGCTTCTGAAAGCACGGCGTCCGCAGGCGTCGGTTCCGGAGGTCGGTGCAGGAGTCGTCGGAGCCCTCGAAGTCACACGCGTTGCAGATCGAACTCCTCTCTGTTGAAGTCAGGAGCGCTGGCGTCGGTAGGCGTCGGGTGCTGCAGTGCGAAGTGCAGCGGTGCAGTGCCCTCAGGTCGCGGTGCGAGCAGCGGCTCGGTGGCGGCGTCAGATGGCATCGGCGGTGAGACCAGGGTCGCGGTGCGAAGTAAATGCGGTGCTCGTCGCGGTGCTGGCAGGTCGCGGTGCAAGCAACGGCGCCGTCGTTGCTGAAGCGCTGTCGTCGGCTGACGAACGGGAGTCGATGGCGCCAGCAGGCCAAGGCTGCGGTGAGGGATGAGGGAGGTGCGTCGTGAAACTTTACGAGCGGTGCCCTTGAACCACGGTGCAAGCAGCGGCGTAGATTTCGGCATGGAGCGGCGTCGTCGGGGATACCAAGGCGTCATCGTGAAGCGAAGCGAGGCGATGCGGTGTCCACAGGTCGCAGTGCGAGCAGCGGCTCGGTGGCGGCGTCAGCAGGCGTCGGTGAGACCAGGGTCGCGGTGCGGCGTTGCGGCGGTGCCCTCTGCGGTGCCTTCAGGACACGGAGTCAGCAGCGGCGTCGTAGACGGCGTCGGGTTGCTTTTCTTCTGTTGCAGCACAAAACACACAGTCCCCAGTGCTGAGGGCAGAAGAACTTGAAGTCTTTGCTGTTCCTGAGACTTCTTGAACAGGGGGCAAGCTCTACCTCAAGGCCCTTGGAGAAACTCACAAAAGTAGATTGCAGAAAGTCCAGTCCAGTCCTTTCACTGCCCAAGACAAAAGCAGCCACTGCAGGCCAACACAGCAAAGCACACAGCAAAGTGGTAGTTCCTCCTCACAGCTTCTCCAGCTCTTCTTCTTGGCAGTCTTCTTGGTCCAAAAGAGTTCTAAAAGTCAGGGGTCTGGGCCCTAATATTTATATCCTAAAATCCTTTGATCTCTTAGGCAGAGAGTGTCTTTGCCCAGGCAGAACCAGTTCTGCCCTCTCTGGTGTGTCTTCCTGGCAGGAGGTGGAGACGGCATGGTCAGAGGCAGACCAGGCCCTTTGAGGTGCAAGGAAATCTCCTCCCCCTTCCCCAATTGCAGCCCAGGTCTATTCAGCCCTTTCCTGACCCACCTAGACTATCTGAAGCCACTCCTGCTCCCCAGCCTTCTGTCATCCAAAACCCAGACAGGAAATCCACATTCCAGCAGAGGTACACAGGATGACTGAGCAAGAAAATACCTACTTTCTAAAAGTGGTATTTTCAAACACAGAATGTAAAAATCACCTTCACTAAAAGATGCATCTTTAGATTCTGAGTTCAGGCATACTAAACTCTATTTTCCTACCTAATTCCCCGGGCCAGTTATGTTTATAAGATGTTATAAACAAACTCCCCATTCTGTCCTATGGGGAACAGGTAGCCTTGCAATAGTGAAAAACGAAATGGGCAGTAATTCACTATCAGGACATGCCACACACAGCAGGGCATGTCCTACCTTTCACATACACTGCACCCTGCCCACAGGGGTACCTTGGGCCTACCTGAGGGGTGACTGACATGCAAGAAAAGAGAAGGTTAGGGCCTGGCAAGTGGGTGCACTTGCCAAGTCGACATAGCAGTACCAGACTGCACACAGGCTCTGCAATGGCAGGCCAGAGTTACCTTTTACGGGCTGTTTGTGTGGGTGGCACAATCCAGTGCTGCAGCCCACCAACAGCATTTGATTTACAGGCCCTGGCACACGCAGTGCACTTTACTAGGGACTGACACATAAATCAAACAGGCCAATCATGGAAACACCAATCCATAACACAATTTACCACAGGAGCACTTGCACTTTACCACTGATCAGTAGTGAGAAAAGTACGCAGAAACACTACGCCAGCAAAAACAGTCAAAACCGGGAGGTCAGAAAGCAAAAACTCAGGGGAAACACACCAAAAGATGCCAAGTCTAACACATGTCCCCTCCAGCTGAAACTAGGGAGAACTACCCACCCTCCTGGGAGTTCTCTTCACTAAGGCGGAAGAACCTGGACAGACCATCTGCATTGGAGTGTTCTGTGCCAGGACGGTGTTCCACCGTAAAGTCCATTCCCTGTAGGGAGATGGACCACCTCAGCAGTTTTGGATTCTCACCCCTCATTTGCATCAACCATCTGAGGGGCTTGTGGTCTGTCTGAACTCGGAAGTGAGTCCCAAACAGGTATGGTCTCAGCTTCTTCAGTACCCAGACCACAGCGAAAGCTTCCCTTTCTATGGCACTCCACCTCTGGTCCCTGGGGAGTAGTCTCCGGCTAAGGAAGACTACAGGCTGGTCTAGGCCCTCTTCATTCAGTTGTGAGAGCACCGCTCCCACTCCATGCTCTGAAGCGTCAGTCTGCACGTCGAATTCCTTGGAGAAGTCGGGGGCCTTGAGCACGGGTGCCGTGCACATGGCGGCCTTCAGGGCATCAAAAGCCTTCTGGCAGGACTCAGTCAAGATCACCTTCTTGGGCTGCTTCCTGGAAGTCAGATCTGTTAAGAGGGCAACAATGGTGCCATACCCCTTAAGAAACCTCCTGTAGTACCCGGTGAGTTCTAAGAAGGCCCTCACCTCTGTCTGGGTCTTGGGGGGCTCCCAAGCCAGAATGGTGTCAATCTTGGGCTGTAGGGCGCCACCTGGCCGCTTCCTACCTGGTGTCCCAAGTACACCACCGAACCCTGCCCGATCTGGCACTTACTGGCCTTGATCGTGAGGCCTGCCCTCTGCAGCGCCTTCAACACTTCACTGAGGTGCTGCAAGTGTTCTTCCCAGCTGGAACTGAACACTGCGATGTCATCCAGGTAGGCGGCACTGAAATCCTCCAGCCCAGCCAACACCTGGTTGACCAACCTCTGAAAGGTGGCAGGGGCATTCTTCTACCCAAAGGGCATCACCCGGAACTGGTAATGTCCTTCTGGGGTTGAAAATGTTGACCTCTCCTTGGCCCCATCGGTTAAGGCAATCTGCCAGTATCCAGACGTTAAATCAAATGTGCTGAGGAACTTGGCAGCTCCCAACCGATCAATGAGCTCATCAGCTCTGGGGATGGGGTGTGCGTCAGTCCTGGTGACGGCATTGAGCCCACGGTAGTCCACACAAAACCGCAGTTCTGGAGTGGCACCGGGTGCAGCAGCCTTTGGGACCAAGACCACTGGGCTGGCCCAAGGACTGTTGGAAGGCTCGATCACCCCCAACGCCAACATCTTAGAGACCTCCTCTTTAATGCTGGCCTTGACCCGGTCAGTCAACCTGTAAATCCTGTGCTTCACAGGAGGGCTGTCACCGGTGTCCACGTCATGGGTACACCAGTGAGTAACACCTGGGGTCAGGGAGAACAGTGGGGCAAACTGTCCCAACAACTGGTGACAGTCGCTCTGCTGCTCTGGAGTCAGTGTAGGGGAGAGGATCACACCTTCCACTGACCCATCGCGCTCCTTGGTAGACAGGAGGTCAGGGAGAGGTTCACTCTGCTCTTCCACCCCATCATCTGTCGCCAAGAGCATGCTCACTTCGGACCTCTCGAAGTGGGGCTTGAGGCGGTTCACGTGGAGGACCCTCAAAGGGTTCCTTGGAACCCGCAAATCCACCAGGTAGGTGACATCACTTTTGCGCTCCACCACCTCAAATGGCCCAGTCCACTTGTCCTGCAAGGCACAAGGTTCCACTGGGGCCATGACCCACACTTTTTGCCCAGGTTGAAATTCGACCAGAGTGGCATTCTGGTCATACCACTTCCTCAATTCTTCCTGGCTGGTTTCTAGGTTCGCCTGCGCGAGTCTCCTTAAGCGGGCAGTTTGGTTTCTGAAGGCCAGCATGTAACTAAACACATCCTGGGGAGCTTTCCTGGGAGCTGCCTCCCAGCCTTCCTTCACCAAACTCAGAGGTCCTCTCACAGGATGACCATACAGAAGCTCAAAGGGACTGAACCCAAGAGACTTCTGTGGTACCTCCCTGTATACAAAGAGAAGGCACGGCAAGAGGACGTTCCACTTACGCCTCATGGGTTCTGTTAGACCCTTAATCATGCCCTTCAAGGTCTGGTTGAATCTCTCCACCAGACCGTTACCTTGTGGGTGGTAAGGGGTGGTGAACTTGTAGGTTACACCACACTCCTTCCACAGGGATGTCATATACTTGGATATGAAATTGGTCCCCCTGTCAGAAACCACCTCTCTGGGGAACCCCACTCAGGAAAAGATCCCTATTAACGCCCGGCCCACCACTGGCGCCGTCGTTGTCCTGAGAGGGATTGCCTCCGGGTAACGGGAGGCATGGTCCACCAAGACCAGGATGTACCTGTTGCCCATGGCTGTCTTGGGATCCAGTGGTCCCAAAATCTCCATCCCTACCCTTTCGAAGGGAGTTCCAACCACTGGAAAAGGTTGGAGAGGAGCTTTGACCTTCTTCCCACTCTTACCACTTGCCTGACAAGTTTGGCAAGACCTGCAATGTCCATCTGACTGCTTTCGCATTTGGGGCCAGAAGAAGTGGGTGACAAGCCTGTCAAAGGTCTTGTCCTGCCCCAAATGTCCTGCCAAAGGCACGTCATGAGCCAGACCCAGTAGGAAGGTCCTGAAGCGCTGGGGTACCACCAGCACACGGGCTGACCCAGGCTCAGCGACCTTAGGCTCACTGTACAGGAGATCATTCTCCCAGTAGATCCAATGTGATCCGGACTGATCACCAGCTGCCTGGTCTGCAGCCTGCCGCCGCAGACCCTCCAGAGAAGGGCACTTCTTCTGCTCCTTGCAGAATTCCTCCCTAGTGGGACCCCCTTCTTGCTGCCAATGGGTCAGCTCAGAGATGTCCCCCAGTTCAGCTACCTGCTCCCCTGTAGGCACCGGGGCGTCTCCCTCAAGGTCCGCCTCCTCCCGGTCCGTGGGAACTTCAGGGGCCAGTTTCCCGTGCCCCTTGCCCTTTCTCTTTGGCAGGGACTTGGGACACTGTTTCAGGCTCCAAGTCCTCTTGATCACCCTCTCTGGCCACCATTGACCGAGTGGACACGCATGCCCATTCTGGCAACCCAAGCATCTCCAAGTCAGAGCTGAGCTCAACATCCTTCCATAAGGACTGCTCCAGGTCATTACCTAGCAGACAATCTACAGGCATGGATGGGCTCACAACCACCCTCAAGGGACCTGAGACCCCCCCCCCCACTCGAAGGGAACCTGCGCCACCAGACACTGGCGCTCTGAATTGTCCACCGCAATGACTTGGTGGAATGCCCCTGGGACTACCTGCTTCTCAGAGACCAGGTGACACCGGACTGAGGTCACACTGGCTCCAGTATCTCTGAGAGCCTCTACCCTTTTTCCATTGATGGTCACCCAGGTGCTGTATTTCTTTGCGTTAGGGGGCACCGGGTTTCCTGGGACCATCTCACTGTCCCCTAGTGAGACGAGGGTCATTTCTGCGGGGTCCCCACCCTCCTGTGGGTACTCCTCCTCCCAAAGCGCTACACTAGCCAACACCTTGGACTGCCCACCGGTGGGTGGCTGTGCCCCCTTAGGGCACTTGGGGTCCCCCTTAATGTGACCCACCTGGTCACATGCAAAACACTTGCGGGGGCCGGTCTCATCATGCTTTCCTGACGGGACCCCTTGTTTCTTATCTCCTGGGGGATAGGAACCTTTACCCTGGGTGTTAGTTTGGGGCCCTTTAGAGAACTCCTGTGTTTTTTTACCCTTGTCCCCCCCACTTTTCTGCTGGGGACCCTGCCCAACTTTGGGGGGGGGGGTCTCCCCCATATGCTTTCCTGTGGACCCTGGTACTCACCCAGCGGTCCGCCTCCATAGCAAGTTTCCTGGGGTCAGTCAGCTTACTATCAACTAGGTGCTGGCGCAGATCTGCAAAACATAGACTAGACAAGTGCTCCCATGCAATCAAATTGTAGAGCCCCTGAAAATCTGTCACATTACTGCCCTTCACCCAGCCATCCAGTGACCTGCAAAACATATCTACACATTCCAACCAAGTGTTGGCATCGGACTTCTTACTGGACCTGAACTGATCCCTGTACATTTCAGGAGTGAGACCATACTTGGTGAGAAGGGCGTCCTTCATGTCTGGATAGGTGAGGTGATACCCCTTACCCAAAGCTATTAACGTATCCCTTGCTTCTTCTGGGAAGAGAGGCCACAATCCTGCTCCCCAATTCTCCTCAGGGACCCCATTCATGTGTATCGCTGCCTCATAACCCTGAAACCACCTTTGTATGTCATCCCCCTTCTTGAATTCTTTGCCTACATTCTTAGGGATGTGCACAATCCTGTCTGCCTGTCTTGACGGGTTGCTGCCACCATCTGAGGTGGCTCTACTCCTCTGATCCAGCTCCTTTATCCTGAACTCATGCTCCAACATCATCCTTTTCTCCTCCATGGCTAACTTAAGCTTCTCCAGTTCTACTGCCACTCTCCTTGCTTCCCGCCTGTTCTCCAGCTCTACTGGGGACAGGCCACTGCTGCCTGGCCTGGAGGGTTCCCCCCCTCCCAAAAGCACATCCACCCTAGGAATAGGCTCCTCCGCCTCTCCACTGAGATCACCAGACTGCTCGCTGGCATGTCTGGCTGCTACCCAGGCCCTCAGTGCCTTTTGTAGCTCCTCCTTCCTCGTGAGTCCTCTGACTTTTAGGTTTTTGCAAATTGATTTAAATTTCCTAACATTGTAGGATTCCAACCTATCCTCCTCAAAGGCAATTTGCAGGGATGCAACAGATGATGCTCTTGATTCAGGCATGATGAAGTAGCAAGTTCAAACTGGCAAGATCAAAAATAGGCCAAAAAGAAAAAGAACCAGTATGTGGCACGTAATGGTCTGCGATATGGTAGTAGTGCACACCAATCACTGTAGGTCAAGTGCAAATGCAAATCCTATCCTCACCGCTGACAACTAATGTTAGAAATGGGATTTTTGGTAGGCTAGGGCATATGCCAAAGCCAGGCAGAAACCACCACTCTAGTCAGGATAAGGGAGTTACACTCCTAAAATAACCCCTGCTCACCCCCTTGGTAGCTTGGCACGAGCAGTCATGCTTATCTTAGAGGCAGTGTGTAAAGCATTTGCACATAACCAACAGTAATACAGTGTAAGCACTACAAAAGGACACCACACCAGTTTAGAAAATTATCCAATATTTTTATATACTTAAGACAAGACCAAAAACGATAAAAATCCACAATACAGTACTTAAAAATCTTCAGTTATCAAAATGTGCTTGAAAAACAGTTCCTTGATGTCGATAGCTCCATCTGAGGCTATCACGGCGTCGTGAACAAACAAATCCAAACAGTTCTGGCTGACCACGGCGTCGCGGGCCAGCTACAGTGTTGGGAAGACACTACCTTTTAGAAATGCAGGGCGTCGGCGACCTCTCGTTGAGCTTCCGAAAGCACGGCGTCCGCAGGCGTCGGTTCCGGAGGTCGGTGCAGGAGTCGTCGGCAGTGCTTTAAATGGGCCGGTACTCACCGGTACTGAGTACTGGCACTTCTTAGATTTATCACTCTGAGTACCGGCACTTCTCTTCTGCCGGGGAGAGTACCGGTACTCATGAAAAGGTAGGCTTATTGGCTGAGTGCTGGTGAGCCGGAGTGGAAGGTGTTTCTGGCAGCCAAGGCGCCACTTCTGTATCCCCGATCTGAGCCCCAGCTGAGCTATTCAGCAGGGCTCATTTGAATAATTGCCGGGTGCTCACCATCACGCTGTGTTTGACAGAGCAGGGTCCGTTCAGGCCCTGTGATGTCAATCACAGTCACACTATCCTGTGCATTTGTGCAAACACAGGAATCATGGCAGTCCCCTGGCAGTGGCAATCAGGCTACGGCCAGTCCGGCCCTGGTGGCAATTAAAAAAGCCATGGTAGGTGAAGAGTATAACATGGCTTTCATCATACTCAAGTCTTTTGTGTGCCTGCTTATGTTTGTGTGTTTGCCTGCATTCGTATGCCTGTTTTTTGTAAGAAAAAAGTGAGAGAAAGAGAGAGAGAGAATCAAAACACTCTCAGGAGGTATTTTAAAGAAAATGGGTGGCACTTTGTGTGTACATGTCTGCTCGGCGACAAAGATTCATAAATAGCATAGTAGGGAGGGTTGGTGGGTGGGTGAGTGAGTGGATGGATGAGTGAATAAGGGTGGATGGATGAATAGATGGATGGATGATTGAAAGCATGGATGGCTGGGTGAAAGGAGGTGGATGATTGGATAAAAGGGCGGATGATGGGTGGATAAGTGAAAGAATGGATGGATGAATGAAAGGGAGGGAGGATGGATGAAAGGGTGGATGATGAATGAGTGAAAGGAGGGATTGAGTGAAAGGGTGGATAGAATAAAGGAGTGAAAGGGTTGATGGATAGATGAGCGAAAGGATTAATGAATGAGCGAAAGGGTGGATAAAGAGATGGATGAGTGAAAGGATGAATGGATAGGTTTGGAGATGGATGGATAGGTTTGGATATGAAGGGTAGACAGACGGAATGGTGAAAACTGAATGATGGATGAAAGACTGAATAAACGACAGAATGTAAAGGTTAAATGGCGGACATCAGCAGGTAAATGGTAGGATGAAAGAATGAATGGTTAGATCTATGGAAGAGACAAGAGCTATCTTCTGGGGAGGGTCATGATGATTTGCTTCATTTACATTGTGCCATAAGAGCTTTGGTTCGAAGTGGGGGTATTTTCAGTGGGTGAGTGCGTGGATGGATGAGTGAGCAAGGGTGGATGTATAGATGGATGGATGAGTGAAAGTATGGATTGCTGGGTGAAAGAGGGTGGATGATTGGATAAAAGGGCGGATGATGGGTGGATAAGTGAAAGATTGGATGGATGAATGAAAGGGAGGGAGGATGAATGGGAGGGAGGATGAATGAAAGGGAGGGAGGATGAATGAAAGGGAGGGAGGATGAGTGAAAGGAGGGATTGAGTGAAAGGGTGGATGGAATAAAGGAGTGAAAGGGTTGATGGATAGATGAGTGAAAGGATTGATGAATGAGCGAAAGGGTGGACAAAGATGGATGAGTGAAAGGATGAATGGATAGGTTTTGAGTTGGATGGATGGATAGGTTTGTATATGAAGGGTGGACAGACGGAATGGTGAAAAACTGAATGATGGATGAAAGACTGAATAGACGACAGAATGTAAAGGTTAAATGGTGGACATCAGCAGGTAAATGGTAGGATGAATGGATAGATCTATGGAAGAGACAAGAGATATCCTCTGGGGAGGGTCATGATGATTTGCTTCATTTGCTTTGTGCCATAACAGCTTTGGTTCGAAGTGGGGGTATTTTAGGTTTCTTCCTACTAACGTGCTGAAAAATATATAGTATTGTGCCAAACAACAGCAATTAACAGTATGGCATTAAGAAGGTGCAACTATTGCAAAAAAAAGGAAATGTTAACATATTATAGCATTTCTCTTTCATTTTGTGTAATGAGTTAACTTGCTTTGTTTATATAAACACATTTCTCATGTGTTTTGGTATGCGCTGCAACTAATACAGAAGTTGTTAAATATCATCATGTCTTGCCTTTAGCCCCCGCCCCCTAACTACACATCTAGCTCATTTTAATGAGTACCTGCACTTATTTTTTCCCATTTAAAGCACTAGTCGTCGGGCCCTCGAAGTCACACGCGTTGCAGATTGAACTCCTCTCTGTTGAAGTCAGGAGCGCTGCCGGCGGGTGCTGCGGTGCGAAGTGCAGCGGTGCGGTGCCCTCAGGTCGCGGTGCGAGCAGCGGCTCAGTGGCGGCGTCAGATGGCGTCGTCGGTGAGACCAGGGTTGCGGTGCGAAGTGAATGCGGTGCTCGTCGCGGTGCAAGCAGCAGCGTCGTCGTTGCTGAAGCGATGTCGTCGGCTGACGAACGGGAGTCGATGGCGCCGGCGTCGGTAGGCCAAGGCTGCGGTGCGGGATAAGGGCGGTGCGTCGCGTAACTTTACGAGCGGTGCCCTCGAACCACGGTGCAAGCAGCGGCGTAGATTCCGGCGTGGAGCGGCGGCGTTGGGGATACCAAGGCGTCGTCGTGAAGCGAGGCGGAGTGCGGTGCCCACAGGTCGCGGTGCGAGCAGCGGCTCGGTGGCGGCGTCAGCAGGCGTCGTCGGTGAGACCAGGGTCGTGGTGCGGCATTGCGGCGGTGCCCTCAGGACACCGAGTCGGCAGCGGCGTCGTAGACGGCGTCGGGTTGCTTTTTCTTCTGTTGCAGCACAAAACACACAGTCCCCAGTGCTGAGGGCAGAAGAACTTGAAGTCTTTGCTGTTCCTGAGACTTCTTGAACAGGGGGCAAGCTCTACCTCAAGCACTTGGAGAAACTCACAAAAGTAGATTGCAGAAAGTCCAGTCCAGTCCTTTCACTGCCTAAGACAGAAGCAGCCACTGCAGGCCAACACAGCAAAGCACACAGCAAAGAGGTAGTTCCTCCTCACAGCTTCTCCAGCTCTTCTTCTTGGCAGTCTTCTTGGTCCAAAAGAGTTCTAAAAGTCAGGGGTCTGGGCCCCAATATTTATATCCCAAAATCCTTTGATCTCTTAGGCAGAGAGTGTCTGTGCCCAGCCAGAACTAGTTCTGCCCTCTCTGGTGTGACTTCCTGTCAGGAGGTGGAGACGGCATGGTCAGAGGCAGACCAGGCCCTTTGAGGTGCAAGGAAATCTCCTCCCCCCTTCCCCAATTGCAGCCCAGGTCTACTCAGCCCTTTCCTGACCCACCTAGACTATCTGGAGCCACTCCTGCTCCCCAGCAAGAAAATACCTACTTTCTAAAAGTGGTATTTTCAAACACAGAATGTAAAAATCACATTCACTAAAAGATGCATCTGTAGATTCTGAGTTCAGGCATACTAAACTCTATTTTCCTACCTAATTCCCCGGGCCAGTTATGTTTATAAGATGTTATAAACAAACTCCCCATTCTGTCCTATGGGGAACAGGTAGCCTTGCAATAGTGAAAAACGAAATGGGCAGTAATTCACTATCAGGACATGCCACACACACCAGGGCATGTCCTACCTTTCACATACACTGCACCCTGCCCACAGGGGTACCTTGGGCCTACCTGAGGGGTGACTGACATGCAAGAATAGGAAAGGTTAGGGCCTGGCAAGTGGGTGTACTTGCCAAGTCGACATGGCAGTACCAGACTGCACACAGGCTCTGCAATGGCAGACCAGAGTTACCTTTTACGGGCTGTGCTGCAGCCCACCAACAGCATTTGATTTACAGGCCCTGGCACACGCAGTGCACTTTATTAGGGACTGACACATAAATCAAACGGGCCAATCATGGAAACACCAATCCATAAAACAATTTACCACAGGAGCACTTGCACTTTACCACTGATCAGCAGTGAGAAAAGTGCGCAGAAACACTACGCCAGCAAAAACAGAGTCAAAACCGGGAGGTCAGAAAGCAAAAACTCAGGGGAAACACGCCAAAAGATGCCAAGTCTAACAGCAAGTAATCATGGACTGCCTTAAATGTGACGAGGTGATTAATATACCATGTCTGTCACGTTTTAAAGCTTGCATCACGTCATTATGTAGGCCTACCCTCTTCACTAATCCTATCAGCATGAACAAGTCTGACAAGATCTGGCTGAAGCGTCGTTTTCTTGTGGATAGCCGGTGGAAGAGAGATGCGGCTGAACTCGTGAAGCCCACAAACAGACAATTTATAACATTAAAAATTAGCGCTGGTATTGAACATAACCTACAGCTTACAGTCAACCCCTGGAGAAGGGCTCTCTTGCTAAGGTTCAGACTAGGTACGATCTGTAGTGCTTTCCCAGGGGCCGTATTGGGGGGGGAGGCGGGAGGAAGGGGGGGTTGTCTCCCTGCATGTTCATGTGATAGTGTTCCCCCTAAATCATCACTACATTTGACCTTTTTTTGTAATTACTATGTCATGTACACTAGGCGTTTTTTTATTATTTATATTGAAAACCCACAATTTTAAACTGTGTTGACTGGCCCTTATTTTCCTTCGGACACGGCAAGGCCCATTTATATGTGCTGATGTAAGATCCTTTTTAAAATGTGTTTGATGCTGAAACAGCATGCATTTTAAAGGTGTTTTTAATTGTATTTTATTAAAACCATGTTGCTATTATCATGTTTTAATGTGCACTTTTACGATTAATCATTTTTTAAAATCGAATAAATTACCGTTTGATATTACTAACCATTATGAGGGAATTGAGAGTGTGGAAGAATCGCAAAATACTGAAAAAGGAAAATGACACTGTGCTACAGAGAATATTGTTTAAAGGTGTCCAAAAGAAAATAAACTAGCATAGGAGATCAAAAGCTAAAAAAAAGTCAAACATGACTGTTAGAAATGGGGTTTCTAGTTGGCTATGGTATACACCCAGGCCAGGCAGAACTCACCACTCTAGTCAGGGTAAGTTAGATACGCAACAAAGATAATCTGCGCTCATCCTCTTGTAGCAGAGCAGACAGGCTTATCAAAAGTAAATGTGCAACACACTGAATACACCACAAAAAGACTCAATACAAGTTTATGAAAAATAGCTTCCTGTATTACTTATAAAGAGACCAAAATGATAAAAATCTGATAAGTACTTTTTAAGTTATCACATTAAGTGCCTGGACAGCTCACAGTGTTTAAAAATGCATTCACTTCTCTTAGATGCTTTACAGTAATATAAAATGCATAAATGATACACAGTGTTAAAATTGCATTCAGTTCATTTAGAAGCTTTAAGGTAACAAAAGCACGTTCCAACACTTGGATCACTAACGGAATACTCCTCAGCTCACAGTGCTCCAGTTGCCCTCCTGATCGACTAGGCAAGGGGGGCAACAATTGGATCTTATGCAGGCACTGAAGGAAGAGACCCCATGGTACTAGTGCAGGTGTCGGATCTGAGCTGCCTATGAGCGCGCCAGTCGGAGGACGGGGCCTTGCAGGCATCGCTTCCCAGTTACAGTACCTTGGTCCTGGCTGGCGTATCTAGAAGGGCGTTGCGATCAGGCAGTGCAGTTGCGCGAGGTTCTTTCTGGTGGCTGGGCCCCACCCACAAGAGGATGGTGCACGGTGGGCATCACCAAAGGCTCTGCGTTGCTGGGGCAACCCTGCTGGCTCACGCTGAAGAAGGCTTTCCTCAGTGCAGCGCCGGCTCGCCACCCTTAGAGAGGGCAATCCTAGCAAACACAAAGTGCTCAGACATGCGTTGATCACTGAACACATGAGGCTCTCAGACATGCGTTGACCGTTGGAAACAAGCAAGGAGTTTTCCATCCCTGCTCCTCGTCAGTGTCGCTGTTGGTGCATGAGTGGCAAGGTCCTGCGGCAGCGGTATGGGAATGAAATCTTCGATGACCCTGAGTTATTGGGCAAGCCAACAAGCCCTTGGAGAGCACCTAGGGAGCACAGCAGAAAAGGTAACAGGCAGCAGGTCAGCACAGCAAGCAGGTAGCCAAGTGGCAGTCCCTCCAGCAGCTTAGCAAGCAGCAGGGCAACAGAGCAGTCCTTCTGGTAATGCGAAAATGTAGAGCTAGCGATGTCTGGATACAGTCCCAAGAATGTCTGATTAGAAGGGGTCAGAGACCCAGTACTTACACACACAAGTGCCTTTGAAGTGGAGGTGACTTCAAAGCAAAGTCTTTGAAGTGCACAGGTTACCTTTTAGCCCAGTCCTATCTGCCAGGCTAACCCTGGGGGACTGATCAGTGCTCGCTTTGCGTGATGGCAGGACACTACTACTGAAGTGTCCTTGTCAGTCCCTCCCCTTCCCTCTGCCCAGGAAGACCCATCAGAATGCAGATGCAGCTGAGTATCCTGTGTTTGTGACGGTCTAGAGGGAATGCACAAAGCGTAGCTGTCACCCAGACGTGTACTGGAGACAGGTTGGAAGGCACACAGAGAGCTAAGAGCAGAGAAATGCCTACTTTCTAAAAGTGGCACTCCTAAACTAGTAATGTCAAATCCAACTTTACCAGTAAAGAGGATTTGTCATTACCAATCCAAAGATATGCACCATTAAGCAGCTACTCCTCTAAAATCAGGAATTACAGCTTAAAGTTTAAGGAACTCCCAATGTTAACCTATGAGAGGAGCAGGCCTCACAGTAGTGAAAAACTAATGTATGTGTTTGTCACTACCAGGATATGTAAAGCACACAGATACATATCCTACCTTTTACTTACATAGTACCCTTCCCTTAGGGTCACTTGGGGCCTACATTAGGGGTGACATATGTAATAAAAGGGGTTTTTGAAGCTTGACAAGTATTTTTAAAAGTCAAGTCGCAGTGGCAGTAAATTGTGCACACAGGCCCTGCAATGGCAGGCCTAAGACAGGTTTGAAAGGCTACCTATGTGGGTGGCTTAATCAGTGCTGCTGGTCCACGAGTAGCATTCGAAATACAAGCCCTGTGTATATGGAATACCACTTTATAAGAGACTTACTAGTACATCAAATATGCCAATCTGTTATACACCAAAGTCGTCATGTTTTAAAGGAGAAAGCACATGCATTTTAGCACTAGTCAGCAGTGGTAAAGTGCTCAGAGTTCTAAAGCCAACAAAAAGAACGTCAGAAAAAGAGGAGAAGGAAGGCAAAAAGTTTGGGTTAACCCTGCAAAAAGCCTTTTTTAACACGACCCCTCCAGGGTAGCCTAATCAATACATTGATTGACTTCCCTGCTTTGGACAACAGAACCTGGAGAATGGCCCACTACTGTAGGGGTACTTGCCAGTTCAACGCCTCTCTGAACTCAGTTGGATCCCTCTGAGCATGCTCTTAGGGGCCACTGAGCTAACCGATGGGGAATCTTTCTCCTTACCTGTGGACCCCATCTGTGCAGCACCTAACGTTAACTTACTCACAGATGCATCCCAATAGGCAGATAGTACCACCATGGCCAACATAGTTATGTGGCTCGTTCCACCCCGTGGGGCTGACTTCTGTCCCCAACCCAAGGAAAACTCTGTCCACAAGGACAGCAACCAACGGGGCCACCGACAGCTGTTGGAGTCAAGAGCCACGCCCCAAACCATTCGGGGATACCTGGTTTCTCAGAGGGGGGGGCGATTGCCCAAGGTGCCTTATATCCTTTCTCCACTACACCTTCCACCAGATCAGGGGTGGATTCATGCAACTGGCCCTCCAACTCCGGGTCTGTACCCTTGGGCTGGACAGGAGTCGGGGTGGGGGGAGTCCTTCCTCTCGCTGCCCCTACATCTGGGGTTCAGTACCCTCTGGTTGGGAGTGGTATCCTCGGTTGTCCTGATACTGGGGGCAAATAATTCCCCAGAATGCAGTCAATGGGCATCTGGGTACTAACTAGGACACTTCTCTGGGTCACCTCCCCATCCCACTTTAGAGACACCAGGGCCATAGGGCGGAAAAAGTCCTGCCAATGGCTGGGGCCACTCTACACATCTCGCCCGTGTACTGCTCTGGGAAGACTAGCTCTTCCACAATCATGGTCCTGCTAGTCCGATTATCCCACAGAGCAGTGGTTGGGACCCTATCCAAGAGCAGGTCGAAACTGTCCTGTTTACCTGTAGGTTAAAGGATAATTTTGTGTCAATCAGTACTACCAGATTTTTTGCAGAGTCTGTTGGGGTGGGTAAAGTCCCTAACCTGTCTGGCCACCACAAATTGGACCATACAGAGGGCTGCCCGCCAAAAATCAGGTCCTCCATCTTGTCCCCATTTAAACGTAGGAAATTTCTCTCCATCCAAGTGGCAACTGCTTGTAGACAGATTTTAAAATTAGAGGCAGTTGCGTTGAGATCCTTTGAGATAGACACGATGATTTGGGTGTCATCAGCATAGGACAATGCTTGGAGACCAAAAGATTTAATGAGTTGTGCTAGTGGTGAGACATACAAATTAAAAAGGGTGTGGCTCAAGGAAGAGCCCGGCGGCACCCCACAAGGCAACCTTATGGAGTACGAGCTGTACAGTTCCACTATTATCATCTGAGATCCATTTCTGAGAAAAGATGCCAGGAGTTTGAGTGCAAAATCTGTAGCTCCTAGCTGCTGGAGGCGCTCTTCAAGCAGGGTCGGGGAGACTGTATCGAAAGCTGCAGATAGGTCCAAAAGGAACAGCACTGCAGCCTCCCCCGCATCCACCATGGAACGGATGTTTTTGACTGCAGATACTAATGACGTCTCTGTCCCATGGTTACTCCTATATCTAAATTGGGAAGCTTTTAGGAGTTGGAATGGTTCGTGATAATTCATAATTTGAGAATTCAGATGTTTCTCAAGGATTTTGGTGGGCATGGGCAGCAAGGAGATGGGGTGGTAGTCTTTAGGTTCTCCAGGATCCAAATTTTTCTTAAGCAATGGCTTAACTACCGCCTTTTGCCATATTGATGGAAAACATCCAGATGCAATGACTCTGTTGATAGTTTCCATAAGTCGAGGGACAATACTTTTGGCTCCTAGCTGCAAAATGTTAGGGGGACAGGCATCTAGTGGGCAGTGGCGGCATTTTAAAGTGGTGAGGGCGTACAACAGTTGTGGTACTTCACTGTGGCGAGCCAGTGTAGCGAGCGAGCCCGAGCCACCTACGGGCGGTTTGGGGGGGTTCTCCCCCCGAGAAAATTTTGAAAAAAGAGTGGGCAAATGGTGCATTTTCAAGCAAATTTGAGAAAGCAGGAAGGTGTCAACCACTCTGAGGTCTGATGACAAGGCACCAGAGCCAGACAGCAGGCAAAGCACTGCAAACAGTACGTGTCCTTGACCAAACCAACTTAAACAGGCAGCTCGAACATGATGTCACCCACTCTGCGGCACAATACTGCATCACTGCTAGAGAGACTCGGCATTTTGGTTTTCAGCGGGGGTCTATGGCACATCCCAGCTATTACATGTATCCCTAATTACACACATTTATTGATTCATACCGCCCTCCTGTATCCCATTACCTCTGTGCCTAACTACACCTCACAACTGATCCTTTTTTCCATACCTGTGCCTGGTGCCATTTTCTTCTCTTTTGCAATCACAAAAGCAATCAATTTCTCTACATTCCCACAATAATCAGTATTAAAACTAAATTATCAGTTATAAAAAGACACGCTTTCATAATTATTACATAATCACAATTCATATAAGCAAAAACGTGATACAGTCATCACATTTTTGCATAAACCACTTTAACACTCTTATTACAAGGAAAGAAGGGTAATTATAAGGTTGCTTCTTGTCAAGCAGGTTATGTGCTCAGGTTCTATAGCAGCTAGATTCTGACTTTGCTGAGCCATAAACCGATTCTGCACCTGCACCTCACCCCAAACACCACACCTCACATGTCTACCAATCCTCTGCGCTTTTTCTGTGCATGACGCTACTCTCTGGCACACACAGTTCACAAGTGATTCCAGACAGGCCCACCTTTCCAGGCTGCCCACCATTACAACAGAGTCTAACAAAACTGGCTCAGCAGTAAAACACTTCGGCCCAAACTAGGATCCCCTCGTCCACATTCAAGGCCCGTGAAGAAGGACTATGGTGAGATCCTCGGCTCAGAAACAGCCTATCTGTGGCAAAGAGCATCATGTCAAAACGATAAAAACGAAGGAATATGCAAGTGGTTCCAGACAGAAACAGCGTTAAAAAGACAAGGACACACATTTTCATTTAAAATTAAAATGTTCCATACATGAATGCATGCAGCATTATGCATCTTATCGCAGACAGCCGGTGGCAACAATACTCACTCAGGTGTAAACATCCCTCACTGGCTCCTGCTGGCGCAGAACAGCCTTATCCTCCCAGCTATTACCTGTGCCTCCCCCCCTCCATTCTCTCTCCCATCACTGGTCCTTACCTGTCTCTCCTCTCCACCTCTGGATCTCTATCGGGCTCAGGAGTTATGAGACACTAACAAAATAAGCGGCAAGCTGCGACAGGAACTGCGTCATATTGACGGGCAGTGACAGTCAGAATGGCTGGGTTCTAAAGGACCCAGTGCATGTCTACGTTCGCCCACGGCCCCGTGAAATACAGCGATTGTAGAGTGCCCCTTGCATGTGCAGTTTCTATACTTATAGAATGCCAATGGGTGTCCAGAATAATTGAGCAAGCGCTTTACGTCTAGGTTAATAGAGTCCAGGACGCATGCTTGGATTAAAATCTGCTTGTTATTAGAGTTCCAGTGCATGTCCATGGTCACGGTAACCCACAGCACCTATCTAAGTTCACAAAGCATACCTCGGTTTTGGTTTATCGATTCGTAGAATGTCAAGTACAAGTTCAGGTCCATCAAGTGCCCCAGTAACAGACAAGGTACAATTTTGCTCAGCGCATGCCTTGTTGTATAGAATGTCTAGTGCCTGCCTTTGCTCACAAATTGGACACAGAAAGCGTAGGTTTCTACAGTACTCAGCGCATGCCTAAATTGACAAACATGTTATTCCGCCTCTAGGTGAAGGCTAGGGTGCGGCACTGCCACTAGAATAACAGCTGCACCAGCACCTTGGGTGGCTGTTGGTGTTGCAGTAGGGCCTTCGGTGGTAATAGCAATACCAAACACGTCGCTACACCACCGGGTAGGGTGAGGTGGGTATTGCATGGCACATTGAGGTGAGAGCCTCAGCTTACTGCACCCCCAGGTGTCATCAAGACTTCAAGATAGAGCAAGGGGTGGAGGAACCAGGCTCTGGGTATGAGCAATGCCAGACAATTTGATGCATCACTCAGTGAGGTCGAAAGAGTAACGGACACAGTGGTGAGAGCAACACCCTTCCTATTACAGCACCTTTCCGTGAGTGGTAAGGGCGAGACAGGTCCGCATCCAGTCACCTTGTGTCAGCTTGGGGGCAGACGGCTGCCAAGGCGCAACTATCAAAAATACTTATCTTTTGGTCAAACATCTTGCATTGCTGCCAAGCCCGCCTGTGGAATGTAGATTCTGAGTTAATCAGTCAGTGAACTCTGTTACCGGCGGGGTTTGAACCCACTACACATGAGCCGTTACTCTGTTTTTCTGAGCCGCGCCCTCCCCCGCTCCTACTTTAGATATACAGCGCTTGAAAGCAGATAAAAATCACCACTTAATGTAGACTGACAACAGATTATTTATTCCAGGTACCCTCGGCGTAAATATGGAATAGACATAACCCTTTTGTGACTCTGGTGACAGTCCTAAAACCGCTGCCTTCAACCTCTAAACTTCTAGAACAGTCTCTCATGGAACCCTTAGAACCTCACACACAGAACCTCTACTACGCCACACACCTCTGTGGATTCTAAGAGTGGAAAACCACATGGGGCGAGCAGTCACGGGCGGGTGGGTTCGGGGGGGGGGAAGGAATCTATATATAATAAAAAAAAATAAAACATACCTTTCTCCGCGACCGCGCCGCCGCCTCCTGCCGCTCTGGAGTCCTGGTGCGTTGTAGGCAGCCTCCCTCCTCCTGCTCCCCTAAGCCAATCACAACGCTGCAATGGCAGCGTTGTGATTGGTGAGGCGCAGCGGAGAGCGCCCCAGCCGGGCCATTTTCTCTATGTAGGCTGCATGCAACAGCCTACATAGAGAACAAGCATTGGCATAGCCAATAGGTCTCGCCTTTGGGACCTTATGTGTTTAGCCAGAACTTTTGGCTATGTTGTAGAGCATTGTGGCTGCTGTGCATCATGTTGAAAAGTTATAATAAAAAGTGTTAAGCATTTTTGTTACCTTTATACAAACCAAGACGACATTATATACAACTGAACAACCTGATTAAAAAAAGATTGTAACATAAAAAATGCCTTCTAGTTTTTTTGTACTTGCACTGCTGGCAACTGCTTCCTGCCTGTTCTCATGCTTGTTTGTAATAATTTTTTTTGTTATGGGGAAGCGGGACATAAATAACGGGGGAGTGGAGGTTGGAAAACAGTAATTTAATTAGAACACTAGGAGCGGACGGACACTAGGGGAGAATCAACAGATGCCAGATTCCGAGGGCAGACTGACGTGATGCTTAGGTGATGTTTAGGTGATGCTTAGGTGGTGTGCTGATGCAAAATGGTGGTGGTGAGTGATGTTTTGTGCTCAGGTGGTGCCACTATATGGTGTGGATTGGAGGTACGTTGTGGATTGTGGAGTTGAAATATGTTGTTTGGTGTGTAATTATGTGGTGTGGATTGGAAATGTGTGGAGTTGAATTGTGTGGCCTGGAACTGTGGTGTTGAGTGAAATTATGCTTAGTGAAATTGTGTCATGGTGTGGAGTGCATTTATGTTGATTGGTGGTATGTGGCATAGAGTGCATTTATGTGGAGTGTATTTATGTTGCATTGAGTAGAGTGTAATTATGTGGCGTGTAATTATGTGGCACAGTGGTATTATGTGGAGTGTATTTATGTTGCATTGAGTAGAGTGTAATTATGTGGCGTGTTATTACGTGGCACTGAGTGGTATTATCTGGAGTGTATTTATGTTGCATTGAATAGTGTAATTAATTATGTGACGTTTAATTATGGGGTACTGAGTTGTATTATGTTGAGTGTATTTATGTTGCATTGAGTAGAGTAAATATGTGGCGTGTAATTATGTGGCACTGAGTGGTATTATATGGAGTGTATTTATGTTGCATTGAGTACAGTGTAATTATGTGGCACTGAGTGGTATTATGTGGAGTGTATTTATGTTGCATTGAGTAGAGTGTAATTATGTGGCTTGTAATTATGTGGTACTGAGTGGTATGTGGGGTGTATTTATGTTGCATTGAGTAGAGTGTAATTATGTGGTGTGTAACTATGTCACACTGAGTGGTATTATGTGGAGTGTATTTATATTGCATTGAGTAGAGTAATTATGTGACGTGTAATTATGTGGCACTGAGTGGTATTATTTGGAGTGTATGTTGCATTGAGTGCAGTGTAATTATGTAGCATATAATTATGTGGCACTGAGTGGTATGTGGAGTGTATTTATGTTGCATTGAGTAGAGTAATTATGTGGCGTGTAATTATGTGGCACTGAGTGGTATTATTTGGAGTGTATGTTGCATTGAGTGCAGTGTAATTATGTAGCATATAATTATGTGGCACTGAGTGGTATGTGGAGTGTATTTATGTTGCATTGAGTAGAGTGTAATTATGTGGCGTGTAATTTTGTGGAGTGTATTTATGTTGCATTGAGTAGAGTGTAATTATTTGGCGTGTAATTATGTGGTACTGAGTGGTATGTGGAGTGTATTTATGTTGCATTGAGTAGAGTGTAATTATGTGGCGTGTAATTATGTGGTACTGAGTGGTATGTGGAGTGTATTTATGTTGCATTGAGTAGTGTAATTATGTGGCGTGTAACTATGTCGCACTGAGTGGTATTTTGTGGAGTGTATTTATGTTGCATTGAGTAGTGTAATTATGTGGCGTGTAATTATGTGGCACAGTGGTATTTCCTCAGTGCGATGCCGGATATGCCCAGACATGGATCCCATGCTCACTATGCCACAGGATTCAAGCACCACCCTACTGGCAAGGCCCAAATGGGCTGAAACCAGTCTTGTGTTCCCGTCCTGAAGGGACCCGTCATGGCAGTTCAAACTGGACTGTTCCTACTGGAGCAGAACTAAAGATGATTTGCATTTGGCTGGTTCGGGTCTGATGTGGCCTGGTCAGCATAAAAACAATGGAGCCCAGAGTTATTACTTGCGGCTGAGATTAATTCAAGCAATACATCCATCACTTTTTTGTTTTACCATTGATATTATGTCAAAGGAATAATGTGGTGGGAATATAGTACCACGTAAGCATACCCAGCTGGCAGTGTGCTAGAGCAGCATTTCAACAAAAATGTGGGTCAAGACGATTTTTGGTGGGTCAGAAAAGTCCAAGCAATAATTATAGATGCCTTTAAATTCTGTGTTTATCTTGTCACATTTGCCTTTGCTTCAAAGACAGAGGCCAAATGTCAGGCTATGTCTTCTGAAAAATTACTGCTTATTCTTTTAAGATGGGATTAGTATTTACTTTTCTTTCTCTGACTGCAAAGTGAGAGGAGTTTTTGTAGAGTGAATTTTGTGACAATCTTGCTGGAGTACAGGGAGTGTGAACAGTAAGGCTGTAGGATGTCTTTTTTTTTGCAACACAACAAAATGTCTATGCAAAGTTAGTGGCCATTTCAATGAAAAATGTGTTGTCTGTAAATGACAATGCGCTACCACACAATACTTTAGTTACATTAAAAAAATCGCCCTTCATGTAAATAAACATAGGTGGGTTGCGAATGTTTGTTCTAAAAAGTGGGTCTTAACAAAAACAACTGTACCTCGGCACTCTTAAAATTTATATGTAACTATTTTAAATAGTGTAAGTGTTTACAATTTATCGACAGTTTGGCTGCTCACAGGAAAACAATTCAAGAGATAGCTTTTTGCAAAATTCTATTTAATAGCAGTTAACAACGATATATTTCAATCATAAAACCCAATATAAAAGGTGGAATCCAAAAGCAAGGGCATATATCATTTTTACAAAAGTGTTATTTTCACTAATTGTCCCACGGAGGTCCTGTTCATACAGCCTCCCTGTTGTAAATGATGGAAACAGCCTGATGGAAACAGCCGACACGTGTTTCGTTACATAAGTAACTTTCTCAAGGCTTGTACGTCTGAACTAGTTGCTCCGAGTGATTATGGAATGTCCGAAGTGCGAAAGAAACCCCGTTATAAACTTAATCGGAAATGGGGGACCATATATTTTGCAGTAGTCACCGGTCAATCAAATAGTCGATAGTATTTAGTGAAGGATGAAAGTAGTCTGTTCTCTGTCAGTGTCATTCATGTAGAAAAACGAGGGCTGTGATAAACCCCTCTAATCCCGGCGCATTAGCCGTGTTCATGCGGTGATGTCCCCTATCCGACAAACACTAAATACTATCGACTATTTGATTGACCGGTGACTACTGCAAAATATATGGTCCCCCATTTCCGATTAAGTTTATAACTGGGTTTCTTTCGCACTTCGGACATTCCATAATCACTCGGAGCAACTACTTCAGACGTACAAGCCTTGAGAAAGTTACTTATGTAACGAAACACGTGTCGGCTGTTTCCATCAGGCTGTTTCCATCATTTACAACAGGGAGGCTGTATGAACAGGACCTCCGTGGGACAATTAGTGAAAATAACACTTTTGTAAAAATGATATATGCCCTTGCTTTTGGATTCCACCTTTTATATTGGGTTTTATGATTGAAATATATCGTTGTTAGCTGCTATTAAATAGAATTTTGCAAAAAGTTATCTCTTGAATTGTTTTCCTGTGAGCAGCCAAACTGTCGATAAATTGTAAACACTTACACTATTTAAAATAGTTACATATAAATTTTAAGAGTGCCGAGGTACAGTTGTTTTTGTTAAGACTAGCACGGGAGTCCTTTGGTACTTCTGTGTGGTGACATCCATGGTAGTGGGGTGTTTTGTTACCTCGAGTGGCACCAATACTGATATTGGGTTATAGATAAGTTCGGATAATACATTGCTTGAGATTGATGTGCTACCCTGTATACCACCACTACCCCCCTTTTGTGTTTTGTGTCTAAAAAGTGGGTCATGGTTCTCAAATGTTTGGGAACCACTGTACTAGAAAATAATGTCCTCAGTGCAGTGTCGCTGAGAGGACTTTGTAGTCAGTCAGCCAGCACGCCTACATGAGCTGGGACCTCTACACTCTAGAAGGGCCTATAATCTCGCCCGTCCACTCAGGATCTGTGCAATATTTCTTTCTGTTAGCTCTACAAGCGACCCCCTCTCACCACCGTGCTTATTTAGACTGCAGTGCTTCAAATGGATATACATATGGGTAGGTGATCACTATTATAGAGCACCAATTTGCTCCTCGGATGTGTCAGTACTGTCCCATTCAAATTGTACTCCACCCTTGTTTTCAAAATAAAGAAATGCAGGTACTTGGTGACTGACAGTATGTGCCCTTTTAAAGCAGCTGAGCTGCGTGTCTGTAAGGTCTGCAAGGATCTCTCCCTCACCTCCTTTTGTCTGTGTATCCTCTCACCTCCTTTTGTCTGTGTAAGCGGTGTGCCTGTGAGGTCTGCAGGGGTCCTTTTGTCTGTGTAAGCTGTGTGCCTATAAGGTCTGCAGGGGTCGCCCTTCGGTCCCTCTTCGGGCCATCACCATGGTACCTCGGTCTCACCTCCTTGTATAAGCGGTGTGCCTGTAAGCTGTGCACACTTCCCCTCTCTCGCCCTTAGCTTGTACGAGTTTTTTTTTATTGCCTGGTCTGTGTTACCCTCTCCCACCCTCTGTGCCTGAGGCCTGTTCACTGTAAGCTCTGCAGAGAGCGGTACCTCGGTCCCTATGGCCAGATTACTTCTCTGCTGTAGAAGTGATGCCTCGAGCAAGAGTATAAAGCACTGGACACACACACAAGACAGTAATTCAACCCCTGCGTCTGTGTAGCCAACCCTGGGGGCAATGCTGGGCCTGCTGTGACAGTGACTAGAGAAGGCAGTAGGGTAGACGGGCGCAGTCCAATAAAATATATTTTTCCGTGTCAGCGTTCCTGGCGGACTAGTTTAAAAACCACTGACTGCTTCGGAGTTCCGCTCCCTCGGAGCATAAACACATTCCAGCCACATTACTAAATAACCGCCCTCGGCATGCGCTGGCAGCCCCTTAAAGATGCAGGTCACAGATGCAACTTGGTAAGGATAGAGGCAGTGAGCGTCGTTGAGGAGAGGAGCGCGTCTGGAGCGTATCGGAATGTGAAAAGTACTTCCTCTGAGCAACTTCCTGGTTCTATTATGGTTGTTTATGTGAGTACGGTGTTGTGTGTCAACACCTATAAGACTTTATCTAGTCAACTCTGAAACACATCCCTCATAAGCCATACAATAAACCGATACTGTTCTATTAATACACTTCCACCTAAAGTGCTTCGTAGCTCTGCCAGGGACATGGCGCGCTTTATAAATTCAGTTGCAGTACAATGCGGAAAGTATAAATCTGCATTTCAAAATAATTTTAATCTGCGCACTTTGGACGCGTCAATACTGTTAACAGAGACGTGGGGTGGGGGGCTGTAGATAGACCAGGACATGTACTTGTTAATCTTGGCCAGGGTTTTAAACAAGAAACTTGAATCTTAAGCTTACTGTTTTTGCAAGTGGGGGAGATGTGCTGTGTCTGCCTGCTGGAAATCAAAAACGTGCGGACGCGAAAGTGAAAGCGCTCACGCTGGGTAAACATAAGAACTGTAACGTGATCCTGGAATGCAGCCTGGAATGCAGCTGGCACACTGCGCGCCGCTGCTCACTCCGCTCGCTCCAGAGACACATAGGCTAGGGGAGTAAACATTTAAAGAAAAGGCGGGACATACCCACGCCTTTGGCCATTTGCGTGCTTTCATTTGTGAAAGCCAGACGCAATGGCCAATCAAATGTGTGGGTGTAAACAAATCCACACAGAAAAGTTGCAAGGAAGTTGGGAGTGCTTACAAGAAGCCTCCCATAGAGCAACGCATGCGCGCTGCGCTAGGCTCGACCTAAAAAGGGGGAGTGCGCATGACTGCTTTGTTCGGCCCTGGGGCCGACCAAACAGTCAGAACCCACAACAGTGGGCAAGCCACTCCCCCCCCTGCGCTCGAGCGGGACCGCCCACCCGCCCTCCCACAACCAGGCACTTCTGCTTTCTCGCAATGCGAGAAGCAGAAACATAAAATGGTAGTTTTACCATTTTATGTTTCTGCCTTCTCGCACTGCGAGAAAGCAGTGGGGCGACGCCCCCATGGTGGAGCCGCCACTGCTAGTGGGGAACCTTATTTGATATCAAGCAGATAACATTCTGTCTGGTGTTGTGTCAGTAAAGTAAACTGTGAAAGTCTTGCTGAGGAGTTATTTAGAATGGGCCGGTTGCATCGCAAGGTACGTGGTATCTGGGAATCTATATTTTAAATATTAGAGAAATTAAAGTTATGGAGCTCCAGAGATTTATATATATCCACCACTTTGGAATGGAAAAATTTAGCCATTCGGTCACAAAATTCTTGATAATTTTCTGTGTGCAGTGGAATTGAAGGGGCAGTTAAATGGCTAATTAACTTAAAAAGATCTTTGGAGGATCTAGCTGCGGTAGAAACACAATTTTTCCTCCTTGGTTACTGATTTGTATTCAGTCAATATAGCCTTATAGGCCATTTATTCAGAAAAAGGTAGGATTTACGCCATACTGCTTCCTGGCAACGACAGACTGTCTAAGGAGCCTAAGTCTTTCAGAAAACCATGGTGCTGTGGGCAATTTTCTTCTAGAATGAATTGCCTTAAATGGGGCCAAGATATCACTAGATGCTGTGAGCCATGAGAAGAATTCTCTGGCTGCTAGCTCATCGTCCTCCTGAGTGGTCAATTTGCAACTGTTCAAGGATGTGCACCAAGTCCCTTCCAATTTCTTTTGGGAGGCAAGTTTTTGCTATCAGCGGGAGAACTGTGGACGGGGAACCAGGAGAGAGAAAAAGGGACCGCAAGATGGTCAGTCCAAGTAAGGGGAAGAGGGCTAGCTGCTTTCAGCTGGGCATTGTTGGTGAAGATGCCATCCAGAGTATAGCCGGCTTTGTGAGTCGCAGCTGTGACTATTTGGAACAGCTCGCAACAGGCCATCACTTCTTTAATGACCAAGGTGTCCTTGGAGGTGTCACTTTCCAGATGAAAATTAAAATCTCCTAGCACTGTAAAGTTATTTTTCCCCAAATAGGGTTCTAATAGGCGAGTAAACATAGAGATGAAGGTAGACCTGGAGCCCGGTGGTCTATAAACTAAAATACCAGAGAAGTATTCATTAGGGCCATTTTTTAAAGACAAAAATAATTAGTATTAAGGTTCAGCTTATACATAAAGGAAACAAAACAATCCACCTGGTGTCTCAGGGCTTTTGGGGTTCCAGGAGTCTGGTAGGTCATGTCCGCTGATTATCGCTCCAAAAACCGGAGTCAGGACTTGAGTCCACAAGCTAGGATTGAGTTTAATTATGTCTGAGGAAAGGCCATTGGGGACTGGAAACCTGGAGCCTTTCAAACCTTTTATTTTTGCTTTAATACTACCAGGGCACGAGTCGGGGGTACACGCGGGTGGACGGGGGTACACGCGGGTGGACGGCGTCCACCCACTTTTTTCACAGGGTGGACGCCGTCCACCCTGCCTAGAAGTTGGGCCCCACTGATTAATGTGCTAAATTCGTCCCGGTGTAATTTTAAAACACCGGGACACATTCAGCAGCGCCTGCACGTTGTTGTCTGCTTTCGATCGGCAACACCTTGCAGGCGGGGACAGGGCTCTCTTATTTCAGACTCCTGCTGGGCCCATAACAAAGGCCGAATCTGAGGGGTCATCAGGCCTCCTTTTGTTCGAGTCTCTTGGCTGGCAGCAGTCAGGAGCCTCACACCTAGAAGCAAATGGAGCAGAGGAGAAACAAAGGCTCACACCTTGTTAGCACTTCACACATACTTAAGAGAGACAGCTTTTCACTATGTTCAGGCTCTGTTTAGGAGATTTGCATGCACTGTAAGAATATCAGATGTGTTGGTCTTTCCCAGTAGTTGCACAAAATAAATAGAATTATATAGAGCTTACTACCCTTGAGGAGGCCTTGTAATAATTTAAATATCACTATTTTTTCTTTTAAAGCACTATGGGTAGAGGAAGCTTTACGCTTTACACTGACAAAAGGTAACATTGGTTTACCTGAAGCTTACAAAAGTGTGAATCTTCTGCCTAAATCAGGAGGGTTTGCGTGTATGCTCGAAATGTACTCATGATAGACCTGCTAAACATATATGTGAGGGCTTAAGATCTGATGTCACTTCCAGTGATGTCACGCGCCGTGATGCCACTTGCATACTGATTAATTAGGTTAGTCCCCCCACTTCTTTTTTTAGGACTTGTGCCCTGAATTTTACTAACTGTGGGGGGCAGATGCTCTCTACCACCCCCTTCTCTGGGGGCCCCGACTGCATGAGCCCCCGAAAACAAGACTGTTTCCTTCTTTTAGTTTATACAATTTGGACATATACCTAACCCAAAATGTATTCGGGAACAGACGCGGCAACAGTTTTTTTAGACAACCCAAATATCAACCACGAAACACTTAGGGCAAATTCCGTTTGCAGATAAATGTATTTATTTCTCTTTAGATCCTATCCACAACCCGCAGGGATGAGCTCCAACGGCAACTTCCACTCTTTGAATCTCCTCCCAGGCCATTCAACTTCCATACCCCCGCGTCCACCTCGAAACGTTCCACGCCAAAGAAGACCCAACATGCTGCTCTTCGTTAGGACCGATGCACTCGGGTGTCTGTCTACGGCGCTACGCTTTGATTTTAAACCAACCCTCCATGTTTCTTTCCAGTGACCTGAGATGCTGTATTTTCTTCCGGCGAGTTACTTTAACTTCAGGCTGGAGAAAATCTTCTCCTGCATTTCACTTGGCGGATATTGTTCGTCACATAAGGAAATAAAGGTATTTCCAGCCGTAAACATATATTTTAGGCAAACAAATCTTTTGTAAATAAAGGACCATTATCCTTGAGCAAAGCTACTTCTCACCGTCCGTGGAAACACTGCCCTGCTCTTAACTGTGCAAGGCCCCTCCCTCCCCAGCTGTCACACGCAAAACCTACACCCACCATAACACTACACCTACGGAGAACCCACCTTCAACGAGTTCAGAGCTGGACTGAACTGTACGGCTTGTGTGACGTGCTTCCTTCCTAAGAACGCCTAGACGAGCTTTCCTCTAATGGGAACTAGACGCTCGCGTGACGGTATGTGGGGCGGAAGTGGGCGGACGGAAGTAGCGCCATCTTGCTCGGCGGCGGGGCCCGCAATCTCCACCTCTTGGAGTGACTGCGCGCTGGGGCGGCGGCCGCGGGGAGGGAGAAAGCGAGACAGCGCTTGGTAGTCGCCCCCCCAAAGAAGTGAAGGGGTGTTGGCGAAAGAGGGCTGCGAACGCGATGTCTTGTCGCTGAGTAAGTCAAGAGGTAGGATGGTTGTGACACTAGGTGACAGAAGGGCCGGGGGTGGGGTTGTTGAGACCACTACCTGGAAAATGGTAGGTGGCAGCACAGTTACAGGAGGGCAGTAATACATACAACCTGTGTTATTGGTAGGAGAGGGTGATCACATACTCGGTCTGTGTCACGGTTGGGTTGACAGCTTAACTAGGTGGGTGACTACCAATACAAACAGGGAACTGGGTGTGGGAGCGCAATCAGCCGAGATATCGGAGGGTGACAGCTCAGCCGGGGAGGTGGCTCAGTGTGATAAGAAAACTGTAAATGGACGGAGCGTGCAGTTGCTGACTGCACCATCGGGAAATCTGTGGGATAGTCGAAAGGGAAAGGATCTGGTCAGCTGAATTAAGTCGTCAGATGGAGACTGCAACCCAAAGAGGCAGATGCACGGATTGTAAACCGTGCCTAACTAGGTGGAGGGTGATTAAAACACGTTTATTTCTTAACCAGATGTGTGCACATAAATTTCAACAGGATTACAGAAACAAAACATCTAAAGGAACGTAGTACATCAAATCATAAAGTAATGTACGAATGAACACATCTTTGGAAGCTGCATTTTGTCTTCATATAGCGCTACTACCTTGATTTAAACGCACAGTACGTTGTTGCTTCATTTTGGCCTTGTTCTTATTTTTGCTTTTATCAGGACGAATTACAAAACATGGCACATATATTACTGTTTGTGCGTACAACCGAACGGGTGGAGAGGAGATATTTTAAAACCGACGCAGAACAGATTCAGCAGCAAGGATGCTCTTAATTCATGTGGTGTCTTGAATAGTAAATTGTTTAATTTGGGTTGTTCAGAGGAGCCTGTTAGTGAAATAAATACTCCAGTCTATCCATATCGTCACGTGTGACTATCTAAAAAGTGGTTTGGGTTGCCCTTTTTTATAAGCAAAAATGAAGCATCAAATGTAGGTTCTGTCGAGGACCATACGATTCGTATAGCTTAATTTTCGTAGTTAATTACCCCTTTTCACCTTTCCCTAAATTGTGATTATTAATGAACACTTATAGCGCCCATCGGACCCTTTTCGAAACGACTTCTGGTATGGGGATAAGAACATCAAGTTTGCGGAACCAACCTTTCGCTTTTTATGGGATATTTCTTGCTTCCTCCTATGTCAAATGACATCTTGTATTCTCTAATTCTGGTCGTGTCTTTCATCTCCAATGTTCCTCTTAACCTATTTGTTTGATAATGTCCTAAATATTGCAGGTTGTGGTATGTTCTTCTAGTTGTTGGGAGTTGTGCATCTCTTCGTTCAGATTTTTTTTTTTAGGATGCTATCTACCAGTCATTTGGTCAGAGAAATGCTGTTCACTTGAGCTATTCAGAGTCCTTGCCTCAAATTACTGTCATTTCGTTTGACTACAACAAATCAAGACTAGCTGGTCATGGCGAAAGCTACTTCATTTAAAATGTTGTATCATACTGCCCGTGTTAAAAATAAGACCTATCCAGCAAAGGACTGATTTCACTTTTGTTTTATTGTTTGCAGGCAAGAAATTTAAAACCACCTAGGACCAGTAAACCATACTGCCAAATTTCTCGTAGACCAGTAGATGGACGTGCCAAACCGAATGTCTGATGCTGCTTTCCTCAAAGGAACTGGACAAATTGCTTACTGAGCACAAGATAAGCCGCATTTTCCTGGTAGTTTGACTTTGTTTGTTCGCAAAGGATTTTCCTTTTGAGAATGATGTATTGAATGCTGCAACACTAGATGGTGAAACTGGACTTAAGAGACCTACATAGTATTGGATTTGCACTTTATAATGCAAAGGCACCTGAGGAATTTTGTTGTACAAAGAAACAGATAAAGCTGTGAGAAGAACAAGTACTGCTATCAGAAAACACCATTTTGAGTGGTGCAATGCTGGTTTTTAATCAATAAGATCTTCAAAGGATAAGGTAAGCTCACTGTTCTGTATAATATGCTTTGACATTCTAACCTGCCTTGGTGCAAATTATTTCTTTCACATTTCAGTACTAATACATTGCACTTATTATTTTTTACTTTAACTATTAGATAGTTCCGTAGAATTCGTTTTTTTTTTAATAGACCAATTTCATGTTTCTTGTCCAGTTACCTCTTGTTTTACATGTGTGTTTTTTAAACGGCTACCAGTTAAATGCTCAAGCTTTTGTACAGTTTTTCTCTGTACCTATGTATTCCTCTTTGACTTCATTTAAATAAGGTTCTGACCTTGTGGCTTGACATGGTCAAAACCTTATTTAAATTCCTATTTCCCCCTGTCCTTATAAACCGTGTGAGGGAGACTTTACCTCTTGAATACATGCACAAATAATATAGTGTACTGTTCTTGTGTATAACCTGAACAACGCTTGGCTAGAATTGAAAGTGGGAAGAGATCCTGTTCAGTTGTCATTGCAGTCAGTACGACCTCTCTTCGACTACCGAGCCCTACCCTGGTATCTGACAGTTAAGGAGGTCCAGAAAAGAAAGCTTTGCATCTCTGTACAGTTAAGGGGGTACAGAAATAGCTTTGCATCTCAGCATGGTTTACCCTTTAATCTAGAATCAGAAATTCAAATGAGAATAAAGCATATAGGTGTGAAAGCAGGTCAGTAATTGACTTTGTTAAATTCAGTTCTACTTTGATACTTCTTTAGTCAAGTAGCACACCAACCACAATATTTCATAATTTGTTACCACTAAATATTTGCAGTTTATTTTCCTGGCACTATAACTCCACTGGTCACCCACCATAGAAAAAAGAAAATATTTTTGATTTCAATCACAAGGTTGAGATGCATGTCTCGTCTTACAAGTGACTATCGAGTGAATATTCCCTACTATGGTTTTAGTTTAGTGTACAGCAGGGCTGTACGTTTTGCTAAATTTTAATCTAGGTTGATTTCTAAGCAATTAACCCTTCCTTGTTGGTCTTTAAATGTCTGCACTTGCTGGAACAACCGATTCTTTGGTAGGATCACACCTACCTTCCAAACACATTACTGTTCGTGTCACAAAAGATAAAGTAGAAGCAGTCACTGTAGAATTATTTGAATAGTGTAACTAGTCTTTGGGGAGTGGACTTCAATTATCCAATGGAGCTTGCATATACATTGCAAAATGTGTGAATTTCAGATCCATCTTTTGCATCATCTTTAACTTTAGTTATAAAACTGAGAGAAAGTGCATATTTGTGTATTATTTAATTTTCTTTGTTTCCCACTTAGAGTCCATGCAAACATTTAATGTATTTGTGCCCTTTTATTGTTTTAAACCTGGACACCGTGATTGATTTTTTTACAGAGCAGCTGTTATGCAGTCTTCTCAGCAACATTTTTGGTGTCACATTTAGCTTTAAAACATTATAAATGCTCTGTAGTTCCTGTTATCTTCATATTAGGTTGACTGGACCTCCTGCTGGATGACGGTCTGCTTCATCACAGCAACAGGAATGTGAAGTTATAATGTAGTGTGATATCGCACAGCCTCTCTTGTAAGCTCTTCTATCCTTTACTTAAGAATTCATGTGAGGGAGTTGGCAAATGTGGGAATTTAAGGTATTTCAGGAGGCGTTGGCTAGTAAGAATTGTGGAGTATTTTGAAAATTCATTTTAAACCTTTCCTTAGTTGGTAAAAGGAAGTCCTATGAAGGTTCCCCTGGATGGGTACCACATTTGAAAAGATCAAAACTCTTTAAAGTTCCGATCTAGGTTTCCCTATGCAGTGTTGCAACCTTTGGAGGGGTGAAACAGTTTGCTACCTTACTTGGGTGAAACAGATGTGAAAAGTGTGTTGCAATGATGATGCTGTGGTCTAGTCTTGGTGCCATTTTGAAAAAAATACCCCTTTGTGCCAATTCTGTCGTAAGTGAACTGAACGGTCAGTGGTAGGGGATGTATGTACGGGTAATGTGACAATCCTCTTAAGAGCCTGTGTTTTTGCATAATTAAGATCGATCTGTCCTTCACCATAGTTCTACCCAAGTCTTAACAGTAGGCATGTCTAACATCATAAAATGCAAATCTCACTGTATTATTTCTATTAAACAAATTTCACGTTTATCAGTATATCTTAATCAAAAAACAGGTAACATTCAGTAGCATTGTTGGAAAAAGGTGTACTCCATCGTTCAGTAGCGTTGCGGAACCCCTTTTAGCAGCAATAACTGGAAGTCAGAGTTTTTCAATATCGCATCACCTGGGAGTAATTCTGGCCAGTTCTTCTTTACAACATTGCTTAAGGTTGGTTGGTATTTGTGGCATTCATTTATGTTCATGCCTCTTTAGGTCCCGCCATAGCATCTTTTTTTGGGGGGGGGGGGAGAATCCTGATTCTTTTCTTTTTAAACAATTCTGTCATAGGTTTACTTGTGTGTTTTGTTTGGATCACTGTTCTGTTGTATGATCCACATCGGGCTACACTTTAGCTGGTAGACAAATGGTCTCAACATTTCCTATAAAATGCACTGGTATACAGAGAGAGTCATGGTGGGCTCTGATTATGAGTCCTCCAGGTCTTGCTGCTGCAAAGCAGGCCCAAATAATCATCCTTCCACCATCATGCTGTATGGTTGGTATGACTTGTGGTGATAGTGTTTGGTTTTCACCCAACTTGCCATTGTGCATTACAGTCCAGCAACTCCACTTTGTTCTGATCTCTCTAGAGGACTTTGTTTCACAATCTTGTACTTTATTCAGGAGCTGTTTTGCAAACCCAACCCGTACAACAATACTTTGTTTGTAGGGCTAGGGTTTTTGTCCCGACCGCCCTTCCCTAGCAGCCATATTTGTTCATTCTTTTCCTAATGGTAAAATCAAGAACTCTGTTTTACCATATTCTTAGAGGATTGTTACTTTGTATGAAGCTTTAGGATTCTGTGTCATTTCATGGAGCATTGTACAGTCTAGTTTTGGTGTAAATTTGCCAGAACACCCACTTCTAGGTAGATAGATTGCCTGTGGTGCTTTAAATTGTCACCGTTTGTTAATGATCTTTCTCATTTGGAATAATGGACTCCATCTTGTGGGGAAACAGCTATATAATCCATTTCAAACTAATGAGCAGCATCACTTCTTTCTCTGAAACTATCACAGATAGATCTCTTTTGACGCAGGCATGACGTGGTTCCTCAGACTTGACTGCTCCAGACCAAACTGTCAAAGTTTCCTGATTTTTCAATACAAGGCTTCTGAATGTTGGCTGGTATTTTTTGTTTAATAATGCATGGCAAAGTTAAATGTGTTACTTGTCGCAAGCTTAGATTTGTTTACTGTTTTGACCTGGTAAGTTCTATTTAAAGGTCTTCTGTGTCTTAAACCATATAATCTTAAAGTGAACATTCTTTTAACATGACTAAATCTGTGTGTGCTGCTAGTATTTTTGCAGCTAGTTACATATTAGCATCCGTTCTGAATCTTTTCATGAATCGCTGATTAACTGCTTAGCACTGATAAAAGTGGGGGGGACAGTTGAATGCTGGCCACTGCCAAAACTAGATATTGCACATGGTGCACAAGTTTGTCATAATTGATTCAGGGAGCCTATGTATGTCTTGCTCACTCTCATTAAGAGAAGTGTTTCTTAGAATACGCTCAGAAAGCCATGTGCAATTACAGACCTGAATCTGTAGCTTAGTATTTTTCCACAGACACATTCGCATTTAATCCTTCCAGCAGTTACCCGTAGCTGATTCCTGTTGAGTACAAAGAAAAGATTTGTGTTTAAAATTCCCCATTAATGTGTTTTTGGTTTTTATGATGCCTTTTCTGATTTCAATGTGCCATTACGACTGTGTATACTGTGTTCACTTTGACAACTTAGGAAAGGAAGTTAAGACTCTCCTATGATTTTTAAGTCTAAATTCAGTTAAAGGCCTCACAACATATTTCTGAATCACCTGCAAACTATAGGCATTGTGTTTTGATGCAGAATTCCCGTTTAATCTGGATGAATGTTCCAGAGCATAGGAATGTCCCACACAGAATATAAAGTATTATGAAGTGCCATCACTTGGTTGAACTCCTAAAATGCTATATCAAATGTTAGCAAGTCAAAGATGGTACCATGTTGCACCTTGGTTTCAACAGTTCTAACCATGATCAGCACCTTTGATGGTCCCACAGCATAAGCCAGTAAAACAAAACTGAATGGAACAGCCACAGGACTGGAAATTGGGCTTTAGCAGACTGAAAGCAACCAATGTCCAATTAAGCATTTAGCAAGTCCTGGCTCAAGAATGAGTTTCATTATTAGTATTAAAGCACTAAAGCCAGTAATAGGCCAGTCAAGAACTAAAAGTTTAAAAAAATTAAAATTGTAAAGATTTTATTATTTTTCTAAGGGTCAGAGGGGTATTGTTGGGCAAGGTTTTCATTGTTAGGCTACATATGCTGCTAAAGACCTGCCATCGGCCTCCAACTGGGTAAAATAAGGGGATATACTTCCACAACCCAGAATGACCACTGTCAAAGAAACATGGTTCAGTCTCTCTTTCAGCAATTACAGATGTGTTGCCGTTTACCTAATTGAAAATTAGTAAGGAATAGTAGTCTTCTGCCTATACCAAACTGTTAAGCATTGTCTTGTGGGATCATGAATACGGTGTCCGATATGGGCTCTCAAATAACACTATATGCAATACATTTCTCTTGGAGCCGTGTTGTCTTCAGTGGCCTCCACTCCCCCAATTTCTAGTAGGTTTGAAGTGTTTTTGTTATGGTAAACTGTATAAGTCTGTGTAACCAAGGCCTCACTGTTGAGTTATTCAGGGCACAGGAGAGCCCCAGGTAAAAATTAAGTATTTATCGTAGTAGGAAACTACAGACCACCAACCAACATCAGAGGCATCCTGGAATCAACTGATAATAATTCATATCTAAACTCTACAACAGATCATGCTCAGTACTCCAAGCTACAGATGACACATACAATGTTCTAAACTACATGACCCAACAGGATTCTAAGTTGCAAGGATGCTGGAGGTTTATAACACCATCATCCTTCCTCTACAGCTAAGCAACAAAAATAACAAAATAATGTTAGTAAAATACTTTGTTGATTGAATACAATGCCAAAATCAATTAACACAACATATATACAAAACCATTAAAATGTCCACAGTTCTTTGCATCCCAAACTGCTTTGACATTCCAAACATGGTGCAGAGAATCAATCCATTAGTAGTATAGTAACTTTATTAGACCAATTGGTGATCTTTAACAAAAAAAATACACAACAATCTTCGTTATAAAAATACATCTTACAATAATAAAAAAGTAGACATACCTTAAAAAGATCACAATTGTATATAATAAACATGATGTAAAATTGTATAATCATCAACACTAAAATTAAAGCCATGCCAATGGAACCTAGGTATCAATTTTCTTGTGGACCCTTAACCTGGTTCATCCAAAAATGTATCCAGTTTCTCATATATCCGTGCTCTTAGGTAAGTACATCCCTAGGATTAAGACCATATCTCAACAATTGTAACCTTTCCAAAAATATAATGTTTAACTCGGGTTATAATATTGTTTCTAAAAAAGCCACTCCTGGGAGCACTCGTGTTGAGGCCAAATTGCTTCGTAATGGTTATCTTCTTAATCCTAATGCGCCAGGCGTAGAGTAAGTATCTTGTTAGTGCAAACACTAGCCATTTGGTGGTGTCTGTTCTTAACGCTTGCAGAGCTTCTGCTGGTCACGTGAATGATTAAAGACGACATGCCGGAATTATCCACGTTTTCCTAACCTGTGCATGGATGGGACAAAAAAACATAAAATGGTCTATGGATTCAGGGCTGAGGCTACACGGGGCACAAAGGGGATACAGTAGCATGCTTCCATTTACTTCCCTGATTCAAGGGCAAAGTTCCATACCTAAATTGTAAATAAAGTGCACATGCATGTGGAGGTTCAATCTCGTCCATACCTGCCTCAAACAAGAATATACATTTAAAATCTGGGAATCTTTCGGTTATGATACAAGATACTACGGCATCAAAACGGGAATCCTGAATGCAGTTCCAAAACTTTTCTTTTAAAAGAGGTAACGTTTCTTTCGTCGGGGATTTAGGATCCTCCCACATGTCCCTCAGCCCCAATCTCAACAGCTATTGCCTGGCCTCCCTGAGCTACGTCACTCGTCCAGCTGCTTTATCAAGGATTTGTACTTCAGCTACAGCTTCTTTAACTGGGATCTGAGTTTTACTAGTCCATAGTCTAACCCAGAACACTAAAACCTTCAACTCCGCTATATTCTTAATGCTCTTTAACCCAAGATCTAGCCGAGCCGGTAGTAATGGCATGTTTATTGGAAGGTTTTATAATCTTATACATTTATTTTATGCTGGTTCTAAGCTCTTAGTCTGTTCCATTCCCCACAACTCCGCATCATAGAGAGCAACACCCAGCCCTCCAGCTTGATGAATTTCAATCGTTGGAGAAATGGGGCGATAGACAGATTAGTTGAGTTTTTTAACAATTGCAGTGTCTTCGTGCTGAAGTGCAAGACTACTTTTTTTTCCAAAACAAAATTTTATTGTCAACAGCCGTACCAAACCTGGCCAGTAGCACAATGTACAAAGTAGCGATAATGATGTCGACTTTTTGATTGCAATATAACAGTTGAAAATTCAATACAATCAAACCCATTCCTCCAACAGTAAACAAGAGTGTCATACATCTAAGATATAATACAATGCATGTCTTTTCCCGCCACCCCAGTCGCATAACTATATTTTGACAGCCATGTTTTCCCACCCACAGCACCGCCTTTTCAACCATCGCTAATCTAACGATACAGTTGAAATAGGTTCCAAGTATAATCCCCGATAGTCTGCCCATCTCCTCCAGATGTTGGGATGTCTGGGGGCATCCTCTCGCTTTATATATTGGTAGTCCCAGCCCCATGCAAAAATCAAGGCCCTTTTTCCATACCCCAACCCGTGGTGGGGAGGCATCTTTCCATGCCCTGGCTATGTCCCGTTTTGCCAGCGTGAGGCCCAGGAGCACTAGGTGGCATTTATATATGTTGCCCCTGATACCATCAGTAATGTGAAGCAAGGCTAGCCGAGGCGAGTAGGGGATATCCCAGCCCAAGACTTCTGACAAACATGTGATTACCCCCCGCCAGAACCTGGAAAGTGTACTACACTGCCAAACGGTGTGCATGAGGGTGCCGTCCATAGCTTAGCAGCGCAAGCAGAGAGGGGACTCAATTAGCCCGGCGCGCCAGAGCCTATACCTAGTATAATAAACCCGGTGTACGTATTTAAATTGTATGAACCTTAACCGTGCCGCAATAGCAGCGCCACGTGGGGACTCCAATGCCTCCGCCCAATCGTCTTCATCCAGGGGGCCCAGATCTTCCTGCCAAGCCTCGCGTGTTTTACTAAGTGAAGTGGGGCTATTTGTCACTAATGTACAATAGATCTTGGTGATCTTGTGCGCACCGAGTTCCCCCATAAACACTTTAGCCTCTATGGGATTGAAATCAGACAGAGCTTCCTGGTGTGCGAGATATGGGGAGAAGGCATGACGAAATTGGAGGTACTTATAGAACTGTGTCTGGGGCATTTCATATTCTCGCTGCAGTTCCTGGAAGGACTTTAAGGTCCGACCGTGAAGAACCTCTCCTATTGTAGATATACCTATAGCCTCTCAGCCCGAAAAACCAGATAGCCCCATCAGCTGAGGCAGAAGACCATTATGCCAGAGGGGTGTCTCCTTCGTTAGCCTACCCCACCACCCCATGTGGTGTAGTGACCGTCTCCAGATCTTGAAGACAACGGCAGTCGTCTGGCGGCAGCGCTTTCAAAGTCGAGTGTGTATAAAGGAAAGACTACTCTTTTGAATTTGGTCAGACCATGTCAAGTTACTAGTCAATCTAACCCCTAGGTAATCAAAAACCTTGACTTGTTCGAGGATATTTGAACCCAGCCTCAACTTCCCTTTAAAGGATCTGTGGGGGTTAAAGGCCATAAATATAGTCTGTGCAATTGATCTCAAGGCCAAAATCGATACAAGCTGTTGCAAACCTATTTAATACATTCTGCATACCCGTTGGTGTTTTTGCAATCAACGGTGTATCCTCCGTAAATAAGAGTGAAGGAATTTGTCTGCCCGTAAGTTAGGGAGGGTCGCCTCCACGGTCAAATAATGCATTGATTAGCCCATTCATGTATAAAGTAAATAAAGTTGGAGCTAAAACACAACCATGGCGAACTCCTTTATGCACACTTATCTTCCCAGTGAGTTCACCACCTTGGGGCCACCAAACCTGTGCATAGTTATCTTGGTGCAAACGCACTATGAGTTGTAACGAACCATTGGGGGTTGTGTGACCTTACAACGCATTCCGTTGCAACACATGCCTTAACCATGCATGCGTGACAGCGCGAATGCCATAACCATGCGTAACCTTTACCATGCGTAACCTTTACCACGCATAACCTTTACCACGAATATGCCTTTACCACGCATACCGTTACAACGAATTTCGTTGTAAAACCATACATTGTAAGGGCATATTCATGGTAAAGGTTATCTCGGACCCCTGCCCCAAGTCCCATAACTAGTCCCTTGTGCCCCCCACCCCCCCTCCAGCCCTTAGATCTTTTATCAAAAATACCCCTCCCCTGTGCGACCCCCCCGTCCATCTCCCAATCCTTGTAAGAAATACCCCTCCCCTGAACCCTAAAAATTGCGTCATTCCCGCACCCCCAAACCCTTCTAACAAATACCCCTCCCCTGCCTTGAACCCTAAAAATCGAACCCTGCGCGATTTCCCCACCCCAAAACCTTCTAACAAATACCCCCCCTTCACCTAACCCGTCTAATTAATAAATAAACCTGCCCTGAACTCTAGAAACAGCCCCCTGCGTGACCCAACCCCCCAGCACTTAATTACAAATATTAATTTTATTTATAAAGTAAAATCCCCCTTACCTCTCCATCATGTCTCCTCTCCAAGCTCTTCTGAGATGCGGTGCATGTCGTAAAGAGGAAGCAGAAGGGTCTTTTCGTTTCCTCTAACGACGCCAATAGCCTCCACCACCCTTACCACACATGCACATTCAACACACATGCCTTTACTACGTATTTCGTTGTAAAGGCATGCGTGGTAAATGCTATGCGTGGTAACAGTGTTTACCTGTCACACACATACCTTTACCACACATACATTTACAACTTAATTGTAAAGGTATGCGTTGTAAAGTCTATGCGTGGTAACCACGCATGCGTTGTAACGCATGTGTGGTTAGGGAAACCGCGTTGTAGTGGCTGTTTCCCACCATTGGGCAACCCTAGATCCTTCAGATCGGCCCATAGTTTAGTGCGATTTATGGAGTAAATGCTTGTTTAAGATCCACGAACACAACGTAGAGATGACCCTTCCTAATAGTAACATTCTTCCAAATGAGCAATAGAAATCGAAACACCTGGTCCAGAGTGCTTGTGGATGCCCTAAAACCTGCTTGCAGATGTGACAGTTATTTTCCTCAATCCAGGTGTGTAAATGTGTCCAGATCAATTTGCAAAATACTTTTTGTGCAGTGTGTATATGGCTAATTTGCCTATAATTGGAAGGGCCCCCTTTCTTAAATATAGGGATGATTTCGGCACCCTTACATGTGCATGGGAAATCCCCCCCTTCCCCCCCCCCCCCATGGGCAATAGCATTAAACGCTGAGTGAAGTATGAATGCCCATATATTGGGCTCAGATCGATAGAGGTCTCCAGGTATTCTATCTAGCCCTGGCGCTTTGCCCTTTCCCAGGCTGTCAATTACAGACACGGTTTCTTCCCATGTAAAACTAACTACATTGCCGCCTTCTATTGGTTGATTTGGCCCGTCCTTAATAATCTCAATTTCTGTTTCCTTCTCCTCCTCTGAGTACAATTGCATAAAATGATCTTCCCAGACATGTCTTTAAATAAAAAAGACTTCTTCTTTTACCATATGCACGGCTCCTTTGTCCAGTAGATGCCAGAATAACTTGCAGTCTTTCATTCTAGATGTCTCAACTAGGGTGTGCCAATTTCCTTTCTTGACCTCTAGCTGTATCTTACCGTAGACCCTTCTTCTCTAAGCTATGACCGTGCTATTCCCATTCTTCACTGCAATGACTAGTGGAGTTCTAGCCTGTTTACAGTTCCTATTATACCAGGGCACGTCTTTCCTCCTAAGATAGACACTTTGAGATTGTCTGCAGAAATAGCTCTTAATGGCCTTAAGAAGATGGGAGAAACTAATCATAGTTTTTGGATCGTCGCAACCAGAATCTCTCAAAATAAGGAGAGTTGAGACTACTTTGGCATATATATAGCGGCTAAAGAATTCTAGTCTGTTACTACATAACTCCATTTAATCCGCCTGTCATTATTTGTAGTGACTCCGGGCATGGCCACGCTATCAGTATAGTTTGTCAGATAAGGGATGTCAGCCCCATAACCAATGCATTGTGATCACTATCCTGTCTAGATATAACAGTCATATCATGTACTTTGTGCCACAAATCTAGATCAACCATTATATAATCGATCCTGCTTCGTGCGTTCGCCCTTTTGAAGGTAAGGGATGCGTCTGGGTCAGATGGCGTCCACCCATAACAAGCACGGACTCCGTAGGTTAGGGTAAAGGACAAAACTTGCTGACCCACCTTTGTGCCTTTCTTAAGGGGAGGTAACTCTTCCTCTTGAATGAGATCCTGTACATAGTCCACTGGTTCATAAGTTACATTGAAATCTTCTGCTACGATAAGGTAATGCCCCCTCTCTGAATTCTTTAAGAAATTACTCAAAGATGATATTGTGGCAGACTCTTGATTTTGTTTGCTGAAGCGGTTGTATATATTAATTACCCTTAAGTCAAACTTCCTTTTAGGGATTTGAGGTCAATTCCTAATATATCAGCTGACTCAATGTTTAGCCTGCGGACTTTACAGGCCAAACCTGTCTTGACCCAAATAAGTAATCCACGAGCCGGATGACCTGCCGGTGATGGTCTAGCTTTGACACTATAGTTAGTGTACCTCACCTAAAGATTGGGTCAGTCGCCCAAGTTTCCTGAAACAGACATATGTGACGCCCATCTACTAGGTTGGTCCAGTTGGATTCAGACAGTTTTGACCTTAACCATGCAATATTCCGGGAGATCACTTTAGTTCGTTGTTCATGACTTGTGTACTCCTGAATTATCGGGCCCTCTGATATCTTCACCCCCTCCTAGGGTAGGGCCTGGCTCAGGTTGGACTTGATGTTGAAGTGAGATAATTTGCTGGTTGTTTGGAATATTAACTCTATAAGGCCTAACTAACCCTCTGTGGACGACTTATTGATTCTTTAGGTGGTTTCTTTTTAAATTCATCAATGCCATTCAGGAGTCAATCTAAACTGTGAAGTTCAGAGAGTGGCTGAAACCTATTACGATTTGCTATTACATAGGTCTGATGGCCCCAATGTGTTTTCTCGGTTGAACAACCGCTGTCAGACGTAGTTGTGCGAGTATGCATAAGATGTCTATAAAAGTACCCCAAGGGCATAATGCTGATCCCGTGACCTGTACCCTCCTGACATAACTTATCACCACATGTAATCAGTTGTTCAGCAAGATCAGGGAATCTGCAGTTGATCACAATGCAATCACCCTGTGTGTGTTTTCTAGAGATTCCGACCCAACCCACTCTTTTAGCAAATAAAATATCTTGGTAGCTAGATATTGTAAAATCTGTATTACGTGATAACCAGTGGCAGACTGTATTTTTCAATTGACCCGTCGACTCATTCTTATTAGCAGGTAGGTAGGGAACATTAGTTAAAATTGACACATAAGGACAGCACTCAGATGGAAGATCCAGCTTCGCCTGATTGGGAATGACTTTTGTTCTATTATCTACTTGGAGGAATTCACCTAAATTTGGTCTTGCATCACTTCCTCTACGTCTTTGTTGGACCTAATCCTCCGTACCCCGGGATCCCTTTATATTAGAGTCATCAACTCCAAAGACGCTACCTTTTGTTGTTCCTTCATCCCCAACCACTCCCACCTCTATATCGTGAGCCCTTATATGAGTAATAGCAGGTGGAATGGGGAAACATCAACTCGAGACTTTTTTTCAAATCTGTATGTTAGGTCTACCGGCCTCACATTCACCTTCAATTGTGCTACAACTCCGCGGTGCTGACCTCCCTATGCTAACATGCACTCTGATACTATCTAATGAGTTTTGTAATTTTATCACAGAATCCTCAATCACCAAGTCTATCCAATAGAGTTAAAAGACTAGTGCTCAGTACAGACTCAAGTTAACTGATTATTATGTCCAGTTTTGACCGTATCTTGGGATCAGAGGTAGAGGTCAGAGTCTTATCTGTGCAGGATAACGAGGTTAAATCGTTTTGTTGTACATTTAAGGTCGTCTTTGATCTAGTGCTTGTTACTTAGTTTGAACCCATGTGTTTGGTTTTCTTCTTCCTCTTCGTTGGAGGCCCGCCAGCCGTTAATGAGGATAGATTAGGTGGTGTTAGAACAATTATCGAGTCCCCGATGGCAGTTTCTGCCTGTTGAATGGTTTCATTTTGCGCAATTACAGGATCATTACAAGAATTAGTGACTGCAAGAGGTAAATCATTCTCTCCCATCTCCATTTATAATTGACGTTCTGTCATAATTTTATTGTCAAGAACCCTTGCGGCATCAGCAAGGAATCAAGGGTGGTACCTTGCGGTTTCTTAGGGGAGCCCTCCTTATCCCCCATAATTTTTCTTTTTACCATCTTTTGAGTAGATGAATAATCAAATACCGTTAAAAAGTGAACAGACCTACCACCTGTATTTGGAAACTGCAACCAAGGGGGGTGGCCTGGCCACGGATGGGCCCGGTCTTGGACTGGGCCACGCCTGGGCGCATCCCGCGCTGCCGGACACCTTTGATTATATGGCGCTCCGGCGCCACTGCAGAACGCTGCAGCCCTCCTCTGGGCCGGAGCAGGTGGGTAATGTAGTTCCTATCCCCCTGCGGCAACACAAAGCAGATTTTATTCTTATTTTCCCAGAAGTTCCCACATTATCATAACTCTCATTATCATCACTCGCATTTCTGGATGGAGTTTCTCCACCAAATGCTTCCCATGAGTACACACCTTGTCATTTAACTTAACCAACCAAGACTTATTCCACACACCTCCAGAATCGAGTATCACAGTAGACTTCTTCACTTTGTGAATGATAAATGGACCCATGAATGTAGAGAGCTCCTTTTGACCAACCCAGGTTTTTTAATGAAACCTTTGTCCCCTACATTCCAATTACTGTCCTGCACGGAGTTTTTGACATTAAATCTGGACTTATTTTCATTTATAAACTTTCCAACAGGCACATAAATCTTTTTTAGATTGTGCATCTTTCAGTTACACTCTGATTCAACCATGTTAGATTAAGTTTATCGTGTGACTTATGACCTCTCATGGAAAAGAAAGAACCCGAGCTAACACTATTGGGTGTATTATGGTGAGCCCTCTGTGTCTCTCTCAAAACCTCTTTCAGGGCTTGTAGAGATTGCTTTCTGAACACAGCTTTACACAATTCTATTCATAAACTCAACTAGACTATTTTCCTGTGGCGAATTAAGAGACGTTCTTTGAACAATGAAAAGTTCCTTTAAGAAGAAAAACATTTCACAGGAAACAAATCTGGCACCATTGTCCTTGATTAAATACTTTAGAATCCCTTTGTGAGAGAATACCTCCTTGAAAAAATCAGTTCTAGTGTTGACAGAAGCAACACACACGGTGTAACCACCCATTTTGAGGTATAATCAACCATCAGCTAAACATAACACTCACTAGGAGCCATCAAGTTTAATGATCTGGATACTTCCAGACCGAACTTAGTCTGAGACTCCAATGGAACATCAACAGGTGACAAAAGAGTAGTCCGTGTGAACTGGAACTTTTAATTATTTGTATGCTGCTAACAGTCTTTCACCACACGCTCTACCTTGTGATCCATCCTAGGCCACCAATACCACTCACGTAATCTAGCGTCGTTTAAACTTCTACTGAGATGTCCCTCATGAGCCAAATTAGTTATTTTTCCTCTTAAATCATCAGGTGGTACCACCCATTCACCTCAGTAAATGTTACCATTTTCCATGCAAAGCTCATTTTATACATTCCAAAATCCTCTCAGCCTATCAATAACATTTTGCTAGCTTTTCACTATATATTCCTCTAATGTAAAGAAATCCTCATCCTTAGAACTAGCAACCAGCTACTCTCTATCATCAGTTGCACTTTCACACACGTTTATCAAAAAACTATCACAATTCAGAGTTATTGTTGAAGGGCATACGTGACAATACACTATGCAATTTTTTTGATCCAGGTATGTATCCAGCACCAAAATTCTAGTCTGATAATCCTTCTATCCATTTCTTGATTCTGGGAGATAAATCCTTGGCACATTTGTGAGAGTGGACAGTGGTCTGATCTGACTGTAAATTTTACCCCCCCCCCCCTCCGAAAAATGTAGAGTGAATAATAGCCCAATACACTGCCAATGCCTCACGTTCAATGACTGAGTACCTTTCTTCCACCGCACCCTTCAGTGAGCGTGAGGCAAAAGCTACCACTCTTGGCTCATCCTCAACCATTTGGAAAAGAACCTCACAGAGACTCACATCAGTTGACAAATGTTTTTTTTGCAGGCATCAAAATGTCCTAATGTAGGCACTGTACCAATATTCTGTTTGATACTTTTAAAAGCAACATCCCACATCAGTCCACACAAACTTCAAACCATTTTTAAGGAGGAGTCTCAAAGATTGAGTTAAGATGGCAAATTTAGAGATGAACTTTGGAAAAAAATTCTGCCAATTCTTAAAAAGAGCGTTTCTTATATTTGTTTCCAGTAGTTGCTCTTGACCAGATCCAATTTTGGGTTTATACCATCCCTCGAAATAGTATGCCCATGGTAAGTCGCCGTAGTCACTCTAAGCTTACATTTTTCCTTCTTTAAAACAAGGCCTGCATTTTGCAACTGTCTCAACACTTTAAATAACATTTCAGCATGTTCTTTTTGACTCTCGCCATAAACCCAAGATGTCATTGTGGAAAAAAAGAACCTTTGGCAGAGCATCTAAAACCTTCATTACCTTCTGGAAGCAAGCAGATGCCAATCCAAAAGGCATGCAAATAAATCTATAAGTTCCCAAAGGAGTCACAAAGCATGTTAGGTGTCTAAATACGGCATGCAACAGAACCTGATGGTACGTAGAGGATAAATCCAAGACACTAAACAATTGCGCATATTTTATCAAGGCCAGCGTTTCCGAAATCTTGGGTAAGGGCTGCCTTTTAACCCAAATGTTATTCAACCCATGTAGATCAATACACATTCTTATCTTCTTACCACCTTCATTTGGTTTCAAAACTACAGGGGCAAGCCATTCCGATGATTCTGTTTCCTCAATTACACCCAACCTCAACAACTTGTTTAACTTCTCCCTCAAAGGATCTAGCATCAAATTTGGAACCCTCTTTACCTTACACACACACGGTACAGAATTATCTTTCAAGGTAATTCTATGTTCAAAATTTCTAAGTAATCCAAGCTCAACTTGGAATACCTCTGGTAACTCGGAATAGATCACTCGATAAATCACTCTCTGATAACAATGAAACCTCATGTGAATTGGCATTTAAGGTTATTCCCATATCTCTCGGATGCCTCCAACCTAAAAGGATGTCACCCCTTTTTGCAACCTAAACCTTACCAACCATTTCACAGTCTCTAAATTGAATTCTTATGACAGAATACCCAAGGACAGCAATTCTTATTCCAACATATCCCACAGGATTATCAGGTGAAAGTAACAGTACTGTCTTTACCAAATATGTCATCCCAATTCTTGTCGCCATTGTGCTTGCTGATATTGGATTGCCATATACTAACACAGGCAACCCCCTCCTGAAAATACACACACTTTGATTTCACATTCAGGCATTTCCAACGGATCACTGTCAACAAGACTATTCTCTTATTCTCATAATACATCTAGGTCTGTTTGAAAGATGTCCTTCACTGCCACACCTAAACACTTTAATCTAACGTTTTTACCTCCATTCGCAGTCTCATCACAAGTGAACTTCCTAGATTCCTAAATTTTAATCACATCTTTGGATACGTCCTTGTCTTCTTAATCTCATTCATAGAACCCCCCTTCTCCCATGCATCACTCACCTAATCCTGTCTCATCTCCTCCGCACACATACTCATGCTGTCCATTCCTTACGCAATATCTATAGTTTCCTTCAGATCAGGATGTTTTGTGAGCAGCGTCTCCTGAACATTTACCTTATTGGTACATCTAAAAATCTGATCTCTGACAAAAGAGTCAGTGAGGTGACCAATATCAGGTACGTGCCATAGTCTTCAATGCTGCTATGTAACTCCTAATCTTCTCAAATTTCCCTAGTATCCTGGTAAAAAAAAAAAAGTATGTCTTTCAATGACAATATAAATAAGAGATCCAAACTATCTCTCCAACATCATTAAAGACCTGTCATACTGCTTGTTAGGTTCACCTTCTCCTTGTCCAATAAGAATTTCATTCAAACTCTCATAGCCATTTCTTCCTTCCACCCCTAAGTTATTCAACAATATAGCTTGCATCTTTATAGCAGAAATGTTTCCCCCAGTATTTGCGGGTAAATAGGAATCAAACAACTGTTTCCATTTTTTCCAAGGTAATGCAGGTTCTCCTTGCCATATGAAAATTGTGGTGGTTGTGGCATGCTGGCAGCCGCCATGATTCCCCCAACAGAATAACAGAATGTGAAAGAAAGAATGTTTCTCAAAAACGTAAATAAACAGATTATAATCAATCACAGGGATTTCCCTTGAACAGTGCAGTACTTTTATAAAAGGACGATTATCACAGTTGATCCTAGGGGATCCACTCGATATAGTCATGAAATCCTTCAAACCGACTCAGACGCAGTGAAATTCGGTCTAAATTGTCAAGAAATCCTTGAAATTGACGCCAACACAGTGAGCTTCCAAACCCAATTCAAAATGACCACTGTTAACACAAGCTGACGTTAGAACGCCTTCTCCACAAATCTAATTTACTCGGCGATAGTTGCACCTCCCAAGTTAAGACAGCCAACAGATAACATTGATCAGCATCAACCAAAATGGACGCCATGCAGCACCACTCTGCGACGGACAGGCACAACACTTCCCAAGGCAAGATGGTGCCGCGCTGCATCACGTGGCACCAGGTCAGCATCCAAACAGATGTTGGGAAGTGTCACTCGACGTCAGACAGCCGCAACACTTCCCAAAACAAGATGGACGTCGCACTGCAACACTGTCAGGTGTCCGCTACACTTCCCAAGGCAAAATGGATGCTGCACTGATGTGAAACAAGGAATAACCGTTGACTACTAATGCAGGAACAAAGAAGTGAAACTCGCCTAATGCATTCTGCAATCCCTCCCCAGTACCACAGCTCCTGAAACCTCCGCTCAGCGTTCAGCTCAGCAAGAAAGCAAGCAGATTACACTTTGTTACATAGCACAGAGCCAGACAGGGAGCCCAGTCCTCTGCTGATCGGAACACCGGTTCGCGGGGAAGTTGGTGGTCACGCCTGTCCTCTTTAGTGGCTTTTCGCCAGTGTGCAGTTATTCGGTACACAGGAGCGCTCCAAGTAAAATGTATGTATTTATTGTATTCAGAAACTATAGATCACCAACCAACATCAAAGGCATCCTGGCATCAACTGACGTCAATTCATATCTAAACTGTAGAACAGATCATGCACAGTATTCCAAGCCACAGGTGACACATACAATGTTCTAAACTATATGACCTAACAGCATTCTAAGTTGCAAGGATGGTAGAGATGAAAGCAGCAGTAGCACTGGTTATAACACTCGCACAAGCAGAGATTCACCACTTTTTTATACAACTACTGGCAACTTTTAACTTCTCCCAGCATGCTGAGACACAGCCTTTCCGCAAGTGCAACATTCATCAACCACCTTTGTTGTGAATTTTATGAGAGTCAGTATAGTGTCCTAAGATGTAGATAAGTGATCCCATTTTTAAATATTTGTTTTCGACGTAGAATTTGCTTTCTGCAGTTTATAGAGCATGTGCATTTTTTTCAGAGGTGTTGGAACAATTTGAGTGTTGCATTAATGTATTTCTGCACCAATAATTGATTTAGCTATAGCACCCAGATGTTGCTCGCTTATTAAATGACATGAATGAAAAAACATAACTTGACTCTGAAATGCATTATATGTTGTGCATGGGACAGATTGGTTTCTTAAGAAGTCGTGCATGTCTGCAGAGAGACTCTACTATGTCATCTGCGTTAGAGGTAAACGCTAAGGTTTTGTGTTGGGCAAAGCACCTAAATGATCACGTCTCCTTCTGTGCTACAGATTTAAAAATTATGAATTTGAAGTTGGTTTTACAGTACAGCATTCTTTGGTATAGCCTATTTGGTTAGTGTTATTACAGAAGGTACAATAAATTATGAAAATAAATATAAAATGAATGATTGTGGTCCATAAAGACCCCGCTCTATATTGTCTTAACTGAGGATGTGGCAGGTGTATTATGCATCTTCACTATATGTGATGACTCTGTTATTTCATTTGTTTCCATCATGCCTCTATTGGGGTGAGAGACAGACTGCTTGTTCCAGTGTTCACCGCTATGTTTTAGTTTGTGCATTGTCTTTTAAGTTATTGCTTCTCTCATTTGCTGCACACACATTTGAATATGACACTGGAATATTCCTTGGTGCTGAGTGGCAAGGCGTGAGACCTTGTTATTAGCGGGTGTTGCATAGCTTTAAATTTAAATCTGAGGGCATTGCTCCCTTTCTCAAACATTAGATTTTTATAGATTATGCCATCTTTTCATAAAGAAGACATTATTACTACCTCCAACAGTATCCTCGAGACCTGCATTTCACCAAAAAGGCACTAGATGATTAACTTCTCCCTCATGGCAGGAATATTCCCACACTGTCTGAAAAGAGTTTTGGTCAAGCCGCTGCTAAAGAAGCCATTTTCTGCATAGAATTTCTCAGTAACTTCAGACCAGTAACTGTGCTTCCCTTAATGGGTAAAACATTAGAAAATATCATAAACATGCAATTGAAAGATAATTTAAACAGAACAAGCTTACTAGACTTACACCAATCTGGCTTCAGGGTGGTTGTAGCTCAGAAATAGCAACACCAGCTATGAATGAGGATGTCCTTATGACCATGGACAAAGGAGAGTTTTGTGTTCATTGTCCATCTTGACCTATAATAGCATTTGATATAGTACACCTCAAAACCCTACTTAAGACTCGGGCAATGTCTTAAATTGATGTAGATCTTAATTGAGTTACAGGTCTAAAATAATTGAGATTGATCTCCTCTCCTCCGTTCTCCCATAGGGTCCAGCAGGATTCCATTTTGCCTGAAACTGTTCAACCTATATGTGAAACTGTTCAATGAGGAATTGATCGATCAGGTGTGAATGTGTATCAAAATTCTCAGTTTTATTAGAAAAAAAGAAGGTCCCAATGCAAGCCCTAAATGATGACATTGAAAGGATTTAATTGTAGCGCTCTGATCGCTTCCTCAAACTAAATTCAGACAAGACAAAGTTCTACGCCAGAAATTGGTTAGCAAAAAAGACCTTTTCACTTAATGTGTTCATCGACCCATATCCTTGTAGAACAAACCTGTAATTGTAAGCAACGGTAAACCTTTGAGACACGCATTGAAAGTGCCATAAAAAGTGTCTTAAAGTTGGGTGATCTGTTACTTTGGAAATATGGATTTTCGTTTTCATTATGTAACAAGGTGTAGTTGTCTTGTAGGATTTTTTTTGGCAGTCTTTTTCCTCATTGTGTGATATTTTTCCAATGCTTTCACAACCTATATCATAGGAGAAATAACTCTTGTGACTGAACCTCTCTAGTACCTCCTTTAGAAAAAATGGAAAGGAGTGGGCTAGATGGTTTTATAAAAAGACCCTCACTCACCAGTACCACTGGTGGCATGCTTCATCCTCGTGTCCTCACCCAATACCCCCAGTGTGTATGGGTGGGCTCGGCGCCGTTGATTTAGCAGAGCTATTTTTAGAGGATGCAATGGCATCTATGTTTAAAATTGCCTGCAGGTTACCCCTATTTATTTGGTGATTTGCTTTATTCAGGGTACCTTTGGCCTGGTTAAAAACCTAAAAAGATGTCCTCAGAGTATTCAATGTATTCCAACATCCAAGGTAGACCTGTTTCAGCCAATAATAATTGCCTGATAAGGTGGTATGGCTTTCTACAGGACCGAGGTGAAAAAGATCCCTAAATACTTATATCTACCCAACACTATTTGTGAGCCTATTTGGCCATGGCAATTCCACATGTCTATTTAATGCATGTCAATACAAACCATACAAAGGGGACTTCCCTCAGTATTGTATCTGAAAAGATAGGTAAAAAGAAGTTGGTTACAACTCTTACTTACTGTCACTTCAAAATGTGATCACTCGTGGAGCATTCTGCACACAGGAATAGTGGTGTATATGTTCATTCAGCTTTTTTCACTATTATTTCACATAGTAAGGGCAAGCACGCACTGCCCGAATGCTAAGGTGAGAACAAAAATAAGTTTCACATTTGTGCTATACACTTTTGTGTGACAAACCACAGCAGTCTTCTTCTCTTGCGGGGGGGGCAACGCTGCCATAACGCTGCCGTGAAGGGAACGGCCAACGCTACAGAATCTTTCCCATATCTGCCGTGAGGGGAACGGCCCTTTTGGACTACACCTCCCAGCATCTCTTGCCCTGTCGCCTACCTTGACGCTTCGCAGCGCGCCCGGAGGCGCGATAAAACCGCTGTTGGCCTCCCGCAGCGCGGGACGCGCGCGGGCAGCGCCCGGGCGAAGCCCGGGCCAAGGGCGGGCCCGCCTTGCCCGTCCGTGACAGGTAGAGGCAGGGCTGGGCCACCCCCCTTACATCTTACAGCGGATGTAGCAAAACAAGGTACTGTGCATCCTGGACATTTTATATCTGAGGAGATTTGCCAATGTTCATTTATCTAGCATTATTTGGACATTGTTCTTGATGGTGGTTGATCCCCTTTGTTTTACAGGGGATCGTATGGGATTGCGTAGCGCCTTTTTATCACTATTTGTCTTATTATTGTGTGTTTTTTTTTTTATCCTTTTGTTATTAATTATAGGTACATTTATTTGTCTAGCTTGTTTGAACTGTGGGCACCTATTAGTAACACTACTGGAGTTATTTGGTAATTTGGGATGGGGAAGCGAAAAATCATGGAGGGAACTGGGGGAAACGGGGTAGGTAGGCCAATTAAAGGGAAAAGGGCCAGAAAGTCCCTCAAACATCCAGGCAGTAATTGCGTACTTGATAGGATAGATATCCTAATAAGCGAGTGTGAGGGAATTTTGGAATGTAATCAACCGGTATCCCCAACTCATGAGGGTTTGGCTGAGAGATCATCTCCAAATCCAAGCTTGAGAAGGGCCTGTTCGCCCGTCATCCCAACGATGTTCCAAAAGCCGCACCTAAAAAGCTACCAATGAAGCCCAAGGAACCTGCTCTTCTCGTTTTAGATTCAGCTCAACTTTCTATTTCCCCCTGCCAGCATTAGCATTAGCGCATCCCCAGAAACCCACGAATTAGAACCTACCATTCCTTGTTCGAATAGATTTTTACCCCTCCAGGTAATCGATGATGAGTTTAGTGCTAAAACTCCCCAGCCATCGCTGCCAGATATGCTAGATATTACTGGGGCGTGTGGCATAGCTAATCAAGTCAAGCCTATAGATGTAGCTTCTGGATATTAATTCATTAAGAGCAGAGATTGGTGTGCTGAAAAGGATGGTAGAGGACCTTACAACCCTAGTTACATCCATAGCGAGGAAGGTCGTGCCTCGTAACGAGGATGTTACTGCTGTACAATATCATTGCCCGCAGCTCGCCAATAGTCGTCCTAAACAATTAACTCCATCAATCTCTAGCATGAAAATTCCCACCCACGATCTCAATGTTCAGCAATCAGACACTCTTGCACCTTCGATTTCCAAGTTCATCCCTAATGAATCTAGGATTCAGGGTATTAATAAGCCTTTTAGCCACATACAAGATAGGCTCCAGAGGCTGGCAGTTTCACAAACCCTACAGACTTCCGAAACAAATTATATTGCCCAATTGCAACAGGCACAACCAACTATACAACATCTTACTTATGGTAATCGTGACCTGCAGACTCCTTTAGTTGCTGCAACCATTGGTAATGGATCTCATTCTGGGAAAATTTATATGACTAATGTTCCAAGATTGAAAACCGTTCCCAATGGTATTGTAGAGAATGAAGAATCCCTAATTAACAAAGTGATTTATTGGATCCGTTCCACTAGGGGTTGCAAATCGGTGATCAGGGACGATATACTCATGGCACGAAGGCGCCCCGCTCCCTTTACACAATTGGATGACATTGAAATCACCTTGAAAGGAAGTGAGATCGCGGGGAATCTTCTGGCCCTAGAGTTTCGCACCTGCCCTCCAGATGGTTCTTCCATCCAGTTCAGACATCAACCTTTGCATGAACAGGGTAGACCACAACACACGCAAGCAATAATACACCTAGCGAGCTCCTCTTCTTTGGAGTCTAATGATTGACTGCAAGATCCATTGCACTTGTCGTCCCCAAACTGCTTAAACCATTTCAGGCAAAGTTCCCAAACTTCGATGGGCACAAATGGGGCGAATCTCATTACAGATGGGAACCTCGCCGCTGATATGCACTTGTCTTTAGACTTGCCACCTCTAGCTTTATCTCCAGGTTCTTTTTCAGAAAATATTTCTACCTCTTCACAATGTATAGCCCCTATGCTGAGCCATCAATTGAAGGTTGTATCTTGGAACGTGGCGGGATTGAGTAGTAAACTTCCTCTTCCTCATTGGAATGATTTTGTAGGGAACTTTGACATTTGTATTTTCCAGGAGACATGGAGTTTGGTTCCCCTATATAAACCTGGCTACACCTGTCATTTTATCCCTGCGACAACTGTGGGAAGAGGTCGCCCTTCAGGGGGTTTGATTGTTTGGATGAGCGTCGCTCTAGATTGTCGAGTAGTTCCCCAGTCAAGCCTTAGTCCAGATATCCTTTGGCTCAGTATAAGGGGTCCAAGGGGTGGTAGTCAAATCGAACTTTTTAATGTCTATGCAAGAGGGACAAATTATGGCAGGCCTTCGAACATAATTTCTGTTTTAGAGGATTGTTTAGATAAATGTTCACCATTTGCAAGAATAATAGTCGCAGGTGACTTTAATTGCACTTACGAACCCCTGGCTACAGAGGACTTGATGGAAATTGAACCTCAAGATGTTAGGTGGGCAATACCTCAGCTTGATCTCCCCCGATTAAAAGATGGACCCAGCAGGCTCTCCAGTTGAATTCCATTACTACGGAATATGGCCTAAGAGCAATTAATGGTAGGTCTAATTCTGATAAGCACGGGGCTAATACTTATAATAGGGCCAGTTGCCCATCTCGGATCGATTATATCCTCCTTGATATTAGGCTATGGGGGTATTTGATTGATATGTTAGTGGGCTCAACTACAGAGAGTGATCATAATCCCCTGTGCTTATCTCTGAAACCACTCTGGGAAGCAGATTGCTACGCACAGAATATCCATCCTCAGGTAGCTACTAGAGAGATCACACAGTCAAATTGCAAAAGGACCCTGAAGTGGAAAAGGTTAGCACTAAATGAGGGCAAGTTGAATGGGATAAGTCGAGAGTTAGCCTCTGGCACGGCCAAGCTTCAAGTTGTGGCACACACTGTAACAAGTTCCTCAGATGTGTCCAGGGTTCATGAGCACACATTCTCACAAATTATGGCATATTTCTTGACCCCAGTTCAAAAGTAAAAGCTTGTAATTCCTTGAGGGACACATATTCTTGGTTCAACAAAGAATGTAGGGAAAAAAGGTCTGCTTTAATCAAGGCGATTAAGGGGAAAGATAAATTACAAATTAAAATCGCAAGAAATTCTTATAAAGTGGCTCAGCGAGAGGCAAAGGCTTCTTGGGATGCATCAAGATGGGAGCAATTAACAGATGCATGCACATCTAAGGATAACAACCTTTTCTGGAAATTGGTCACTTGGGGTAGTAGGTCAGGTTCATGTCCACCCCCGAATCACATCACTAGTCAAGTTTGGTTTGACCACTTCAAAGGGCTTTATTCCGTTGAGGAGGATACTCAAGAAGGGAAGTAATAGAGTACTCTGGGCACTTGAATAAGGAGGAGCATTTTACAATTCTGGAGGTAGAAGCTGCAATCAACAAAATAGTCCTCACGAAAGCTGCAGGCCCGGATGGCCTGCCCGGTGATTTATTTTTGGCTGATTGCACCCAATGGGCACGTTACATCTTGCTGCTAACAAATGCCATAGCCGAGGGAGCACCGGTCCCGTTGTCTTGGAAATCTGCGGAAATAGTCCCCATATATAAAAGGGAGCAAGAGATGACCCTGCCAATTACAGACCTATAAGTCTGATTGATGCTGTGCAGAAGGTCCTTGGTCGGATGCTACTGCACAGGATACAGACTTGGACTGAGGATGGGGATATCCTTTCACAATTTCAGGCAGGCTTCAGGACAAAGACAGGGACAATGGACCAGGTATTTAGATTCCTCTTAATATACTGGAAGGTTGTGATAAGAGGCAGTCTGTATTTAGCATTCATCGATTTAAAGACTGCCTTTGATTTGGTTCCCAGATCCAAGTTATGGGTCCTGCTTGGCGAGATGGGTATACCTCACTTTGTTCTTAACTTATTAGTTCGGCTGCACGAGGGAAATTTCGCCCAGGTCAGGTGGGGTGAGCAGGGTCAACTTACAGAGCGCATCCCTGTCAAGAGAGGAGTAAGGCAGGGATGCGTCTTGGCTCCAACACTCTTTTCCCTATATATGAATGGAGTCGTGGATTTTCTCTTGGAAGAGCCGGCCGACTTTCCCGTTTTGGGGGCAAAAGATACCGACCCTGTTGTTTGCAGACGACACGTTATTGATATCCAAGACCCAAGTTGGGTTGCAGCGCCTAACTGATAGATTCCATTTATTTTGTGAGAACCGAGGTCTGGTCATAAACGCCAATAAAACCAAATTTATGGCCTTCAACCCCCATAGAACATGTAGGAATGGCCCTCTCTTGGGCGGGATTCCCCTTGAAAAGGTTGCTTCTTTTGACTACCTTGGCGTAAGATTCTCTGATAAAATGTCATGGAAACCCCATCTAGGCAAGATGTTGGTGGCCCATAAACGTCTGGCTGGTGCAATAGCAAGAGAACATCGTCTCTCCCACACTAGGCCTGTTGCTCCAGCCCTCCAGATATATGACTCCAAGGCTGTCAGTGCCGCTCTCACGGAGCTGAGGTTTGGGGTTTGACAATCTTGATGAGCTCCGGAGATCGGAATATAAATTTTTAAGAGATCTAGTCACAGCACCAAAATATATTCCTCTCACACCACTACTAATGGATATGGGTAGGCGGTCAATTAGTGACGTAGCTAGGCTGCGTCCTCTCCTCTTTGGGCCCGCATTAGGAGGACCCCTGAGCTTTCTCACTATGCAGAGGCCCTCACTGAGGTTATTAGGCTCGATACTGGGGGAAAATAGGTTGGCTACGCGACATAAAGAAAATGTTATCTGCAATTGGGCTTTGTGATTGCTGGACCAGCCAGGATCCCCCAAGGAGAGAAGATCTCAATCGTCTGTATTGGGAATGGGTGGACCAATGTGCAATCAGCAGATCTGACGCGGGTAGATTGTCAACTGAGTTTTATTACCATAAACAATGTAGATATTACGAGCCTTACCTTGATCAGATTACAGTTCCCAGAGACAGAATTCTCTACATGCATTTTAGGTTTGGCTCTTTACCGGTGGGCGAAGTGATAGCAAAATGGTCCGCCGTTAATGGAAAACATTGCCCCAGCTGCCAAGCCCCTGTGGAAAGCATTGCCCATTTATTGTTCGTTTGTCCAGCCTACAAAACCCCACGGAGAAAATGGCTGAGTCCGATTTGTCGACAACTTGGTACACGGAGCACCAAGTTGCACTCCGCATTCTTAAGGCAGATTCCGGACCTTTTTATCTTGTTGTATAGCGAAGTATTTGGGGCAGGCATGGCAAATTCGGTGGAAAGCGCTTGCAAGAAAGCCATAGCCTTTATGAATTGATGAATTGATAATGTTTTAATAGTATTTTTGTTAAAATTTCTATGCACGAGCTTTTTAGTCTTTTTAATTAATGAACTCTCCCTTGTATTGAATTGTTTATAAACAAAATGATGAAATGCTGCCAGTTTTTAACCAAAATCAAATCAAATCCAGGATAATTGAGTGTATATTTATTAATGTATTTTTTATATCTATATCAATTTTATTAGTCATGTTGTTGTTGTTTCATGATGCTTTTATGACTTTTACGTCGAAATAAAGCTTGTGATTGATTGATTGACAAACCATGCAAAAATATCAAATCTTAGGAACTACATTTATTAAGTATGTGTTGGACTTGGTCTTTTCTGCAGGGTCATCCCCAAACTTTTTGCCTTCACCCTCTGGTTTTCTGAACCCGTTTTTGTTGGCTTTTGGGACTCTGTGCACTTTAGCACTGTTCACCAGTCCTAAAGTACTTGTGCTCTTTTTTAAAACATGGTAAAATTGGCTTATACCCACTTGGCATGTTTAAGTTACTTACAAGTCCCTAGTAAAGTGGTACTATGTGTCCCTGGGTTTTGTAAATTAAATGCTACTGGTGGGCCTGCAGCACAGATTGTGCCACACACTTAGGTAGTCCTGTAAACATGTCTCAGGCCTGCCTTTGCAGCCTCTGTGTGCAGGTGCAATCCTTCGGTGCCCTCCGGAGAAAACCGTAGTCACAGGGACGCGAGACAGTGCGGCTGAGACCCGGGCCCTTGGGTTGCGGCCCTTCCCCCATCGGATCTCTGCTGTGGGCGCGCCCGGCCGAGGGCACCGGACCAGCTGTGAGCGGCCCCCTCCGTCCTCACATCAAGCCAGCTGGATCGTGGGTGCAACGGAAGTACGACGAAGCGGTCGCGGCTCGGCCGAGTGCCCCGCTGCTGCATAGACGCCGCATCGGTCCTGTTATGTTATGTTATCACAACTTCTATAGCGCACAACTACCCTTAGGTGTCCTGCGTTACTCCGGGATCGAGCCCACACACGGACCCAGGTAGGCTGCTTATGCCTAATAATCCCCGGAACCCCTCAGACAGTGTGCCTTATATTGGTAATTTATTTTATTTATTTGCAAAGTTTTATATAGCGCTGGCTAGACCCGGAGGTATCAGAGCGCTTTACACGAGGATCAGCGAGTTACAGGTTACATAGTTACATAGCCAAGTATAGACCCAGGAGGAAAAAAAAAAATGAGATTACACAATAATGTGAGTTCTTAGCGCTTACACGTCTTATGCGGAGGGAAAAGGTAGAGGGGGAATGGTGAACAGGGGTAAGGGAAGCAGGTAGGAAACACAACGGGGAGGCGAGGAAAACAATGTCCGATGTCCGGCTGGGTAGGTGACGGCCGAGGGGTGAACCAGAGCCAAACTCCTCTATAGCTGCATAGGACAGCTCCACCAGGCATCGGTCAAGGTTGCTCGGGCATCGCGGTAAGTACAGACAGTTAGGTTTCCGCCCAGAGGGCATCGTCAAAGTTACTTCGAGATCACCGGTCACGGTGTTGCTGGGAAGCTCCCGCCTCATCCTCCTGCTCGCCCCCAGGTCAAGGGTCAAATAGTGATGCCGCTATCCGGACAGAGGTCCGCTGTCGTTAGAGCCTCCTTGCCTCCACCAGGAACCGGGGTCTCGGAGCTCTGGCACTCGGAGGTCAGATTTTCATCCCCAAGCACCCCCCACAGAGCAGGATCATTTGAACTGCCTCATAGCGGCCTGGGACTCCATTCCTTGAAAAGCCGACATCATCAACACAGTGATTCTCATGAGTGCAGAGCCTGACCTTAAGATGGCGCCCGTGTTTTAGAACTTGGCGCATTTAACGAGTGATATGACCGTCTGCAACTATTTCTTGCTTGGCACTGATTATTGCTGATGCGGTGCCTGTTGATAATAAGGAGCGCTTCAGTTTAAGGCCGACTTCATCACCACGGCGATCTTTATTTGAGCAGTGACTGTCCCCAAAATGGCGCCCGTGACTCAGACCCAAAACAGTCCCCGGAGACCAGGCCTTTCATCAGGGACGGAGTCCGTGACTGGGAGGTATGTTAGACATTTGCAGCAGCTGCGCACTGTCCCTCTGTATACAAAACACCCCTCTGAGCGAGATGACCCCTTTCCAGTCGCCGCCAGGGTATTTCTCCTATGCCGCCGCCAGCGATCTCCACCTCTGACCTCTGGGAGCTCTGAGACCCCGGTTCCTGGTGGAGGCAAGGAGGCTTTAACGACAGCGGACCTCTGTCCGGATAGCGGCATCACTATTTGACCCTTGACCCTTGACCTGGGGGCGAGCAGGAGGATGAGGCGGGAGCTTCCCAGCAACACCGTGACCGGTGATCTCGAAGTAACTTTGACGATGCCCTCTGGGCGGAAACCTAACTGTCTGTACTTACCGCGATGCCCGAGCAACCTTGACCGATGCCTGGTGGAGCTGTCCTATGCAGCTATAAGTGTTTTCGCTGCCAGATAGATGGGGAAGGCGGGTGGCATCATACTTTTTTTGCATTTTCAGGACTCAGGTTTTTTTGGGAGGCAGTTTTCTCGGACATTAAGCAAGCAATCGGAAAGAGTATTTCGCTCGAGGCCGAAGCTGCTTTGTTTGGAATCTGCAGAGATTAAACGATGCTATCCGAACCCGAAAAAGCCTTTGTATTTATTTCTTGCACGGTGGCTCGCTCTCTAATTTTGCAAAATTGGAAATCTAGGGAAGCCCCTTCTCACTTGAAATGGTTCAATAAAATGAAAAGAACACGAAAATTCGAAGTAGCCTATGCTAGGAGGGTAGGAGCTACTAAAAATTTGAAAAAAATTGGAAGTTTTTTAATGAACTTGAAAAGTTTAAAGAGTTCATAACACTAGTTGATAAATCATTGTAGCAGCTTTTACTAAAATGCATTTGCACATTCTCTTATTGCACTTCAGTAGCAAAAGCACTTTCATAGTTTTTTCACTTTATAGAATGATGTATTTTGTAGTTTGGCCAATGATGTAATGAGCCGCTATAGCCAAAAGTTCTCGTTTTTTAATAAAATGTTGTAATCATGATGGCTCTAGGTGATAAGATGGCACTAGCACTTTATTGGCACTGCACTTTAGACGTATCAGGAATTTTCTTCTTTGCTGCTATGTTATAAGATAAATTTGTACTTGTTTTGTGTTTTTATTATTCATTATGTATTGAGAAGCTGACATTTTGATCTTTTGTAGAAACTGGTTTTAATGATAATGTTTTTAAGTATGCTATGTACTTCATGAACCTAATGCTCTGCTCAATAAAATTTTTAAAAAAACAGCTATAGAGGAGTTTGGCTCTGGTTCACCCCTCGGCTGTCACCTACCCAGCCGGACATCGGACATTGTTTTCCTCGCCTCCCCGTTGTGTTTCCTACCTGCTTCCCTTACCCCTGTTCACCATTCCCCCTCTACCTTTTCCCTCCGCATAAGACGTGTAAGCGCTAAGAACTCACATTATTGTGTAATCTCATATTTTTTTTTCCTCCTGTGTCTATATTTGGCTATGTAACTATGTAACCTGTAACTCGCTGATCCTCGTGTAAAGCGCTCTGATACCTCCGGGTCTAGCCAGCGCTATATAAAACTTTGCAAATAAAAATAAATATATATATATATATATATATATTTTTTTTTACATTTTACGAATGTTTACTTATTAGTGCTAAGATCCCAGCATCTCAACCACACATTTGCCCTGTACAACAGGGCTAATCCTCAAGATTGTGTAATCTGAAATTAAAAACGGTTGTTTGATTATTCCCAGTAGCTATGAGTTTTCTCCGTGGTCAATTCAATTGCTGATCCAACCAAACTTTGGTGTCTAATTCCTCCAGATGCATATCCCTGATAACATGCTGTTAGGCAGATTTGTCAGTGGTTATTATTATGGATGATTGCCAACTACTTTTCATTAAAAGTCCTCACCTGGCTCCCTCATTCTTAATTCCTCAAGTAACCAAGCGTCTTTAGCATTTTAACAGGGGGAAAAATCAACATTAGTGCGTTTGCCGTCCTAGGATTTGTGTAACATTGCATATAACTAATTGATATTCACACAACAAATAAAATGTGAAACTAACGTCAACGGTGCATAAAAAAGGTAACATATTATTGCATAAATAAACTATATTTTGTGGGTTTGAGACAGTTGTCTGCGAGGAGATGCAATCCCCCCCCCCAACTAATAGTTATTTTAATGTAGAACCCGAATGTCCACGACAAACGCTTGTCAGAAGCAATGATCAATAGATCATTTGACCCTGTCCTCAGTTGACGCGGACTTTGCTTTAATGCCACAGTCGAGCGGGTGATGTTTTGAGGAAGTGCCCGTGGGGGCGTCGGCCTTGCTGCCTTCCACGAATCGGCTGTCTGTAATTGCTGATATGGTCTTCTAGGCACTGGAACGCCACCGTTTTTGTTGTACCCGCTCTGAACACGGCTTCCTAGAAAATGCAGCTGCCTTAGCCCGTATAGTCATGTTGAATGAAGAAGAGGGGTCCCATTGAGTACTATTCCTTGGTAAATTAAGTTGCGTGTGTGAGATAATGCACACTTATTAATACCGCTTACACTCAGCCGCTCGAGTTTAGTTTGATTTATATTGAAGCATGTCTTTCTGAAAGAATGTGCACACTATTGCAGTGCCAGAATAAAACGTATCAATTATGGAGCTTTACCGCTCGCATCTTCTCTGCTCCTACCCTCCCCCTCCAAGCGAGCCTCCCCTTCAGATACAACCCCGTCGCCTATTGGGAGTGCCTTTCTCGTTCTTTGACCTGGATTTTTTTAAAAGGCGTTGACCATCTGCCAAGAGCCTTCTTTTCATGTCAACACTGAGTCCTTCTGCCCTTCTCGCTTTATTATGGTAGTAATCCTTCCTGTTGCTCTGATTATTTTACTGTATCTAACGATGGAATCCTACCATTTGTCGTTTTTTCAGGGAGGAAAGGGTCTGGGTGCTGCTATTGTACTCCATTTTCACCACGAATTAGAGTTTGGGTTTTATCTCGGATTGAAAAACGGAAAAATTGATTTACATGTAGTGTACGTTTATTTCTTCTTGTTTTGCTTTTCAGTGCCTACACGATCTTTCACAAAATAACCTCTTTAATAGCCTTGGAAAGTATATATTTTAAATAAAAGGTGTCCGTACGTGTTTTTAGCATCACAACTTTGTTCTTTAGATGTTATATGTTCTTTGTGTTAGAACGCGTGCGATGTTGTGACTTCTGGATAGGAACACAAAAAGCACAGAATAAATGGCCTACAGGGTCGGACTGGAACGCAAAATAGGCCCAAAATAAAATTAGCCTCTTTTAATGTATCGGGTATGTTTTGAACTTGTAAAGACAAGTTATATAGGTGTATTGCAATGTAGGGGAGACTGAATGCATTTGTGCTTGATGCAGGCAATGTTTGTGGTAAAGAGAAATCAACAGTAACCAGCATTTGCAATGTAATAGGTCTTGCATTTGCGAGAGTTAGAGCTATTGGTGTTGTAAATGCCTATGTTTTGCTTTGGAGTGGACATATAAACTAGAATTTGCAATGCAGTCGGTTTCGCATTTGTGAAAGAGCTCTTGGCATTGAAAATGTTTTTTACTTTTGTTTTCTTGTATGCAGAGGGGTGATGTTATTTGCATGGTCCTATTGCCATTCGTATGACCTTGCGAGGCTGGAGAACCAGAAAATAGGAAATTGGTTATGAGGGAGGGGAGACGAGAGTAATATGCTGGCTTAAAAAAAAAAAAAAATTACTAACGTCCTGGAAATAGCAAACACGCCTAGTCAATGCAAGATTAAGTAAAGCGAAGTGTAATCAGGAACAACATAGTTGCCTTAACGCTTTTACACTTATTATTCAGAATCAGTGTTTTTGCCTGAAAAGTTAAGAACATGACTACAGGCACCTGTTTCAATGTCCATTTTTAGGTCTCGCCTAGCGACGCAGCGCATGCGCTGCTCGCTTGCGAGATCTATTGTCGTCGATTTTGCTTCCGAAGCGGGGACAGGAGATGTGCACGCGTAGGGCTCGCGGCGTTTCTGCACAGCGCGCGCATGGCGCGCTTTCACTTTCCCTCCCTCGGCGTTTCAGCACAGCGCGCGCATGGCGCGCTTTCACTTTCCCTCCCTCCCTCCCCCCGTCGGCTCCAGATCATCTCTGAAGCTCCCGGGGACCCTGCACGGCGTCGGCAGTCTCTGAGTCGGCAGTCTCGGAGTCGGCAGTCTCGGAGTCGGCTCACCGTTCTTTTATTGTGGGCAAGTCACTAATGCCCGTCTCTTCCGCCTTGTTTCATGTAGTTTTCGGAGTCGATATGTCTGTTCTGCCTCCATTTGAAAAGAATCATCTGTATGTGCTGGTGACCTTCTGAAATTGTGTTCCAGAAGCCTGTATTCCAAACGTGGGCGTAGATGCCACGACTGCGAACTGCCTTTTAGACTGTTTTGTGTATCACACTCTTAATTCTGATACACAAAGCTCCGAGTCTGGGATTTGCTACAATTACTGATTTAAGTGATCCCGTGTAGGCAGAGCAGGAGTTGGTTGGCTCCCTGACTGGAAGTACCACAACTGTGGATGCTTATCGTTTTCTACACCTTTTTGATCAACAGGGATTCAGTAACTTCACCCAGTCCATCTTTCTCTATGGAAAACGAATGGGATGGGTTACAGGGTCATGGCTTGTTAAGTGTAATGGTAGTCGTCATCCTGCTGCCCAGATGCCCCCTTTGTCTTTAAAAAGCGAGGAAAGCAATGCGGTGCTTTGCAGAAATTACAGGCCAGTGAGGGTCCATCTCCTTGTTGAGGCTGCTCTGCAGTTTTTGAAAAAGGAGTGTTCAGTTTGGGTCATCCCGCTACAATACATATCTAGCGAGTATTTATGAAGGTCTTTAAAGTACTTTGGAGTTACCCAGGAGCCGGAGGATCCCTCTAGACCACATACTACTTAGCTTTTCGTTCCCTCTATCTTGAGTATTGCTTAAGACCTCTGATCTCACCCTTTGAAGTTGATAACTGAGCGAATATCAAATCCTACTAATGAAAGTAACTTTTCTAGAGGCCATTTCATCCACTAGGATGTTTGTAGCTGTGGGAACCACTACTCTTTCAAGATTAATTTTATTGATATATCCTTAGACAGTGTGCCCTGGACTAGACCCCATCCTTTTAACCAAAAAGCTATTGACCTAGCACACCTCTCAGGATGTAGTACTGCCAGACTTGTTTTCTTATCGTCTCCTCTAGGAGAGAAACCACCCCAAATGCTCCTTGCCAAAAATGTGGTTTTGTTTGCAGAGAAATGTCAGATCTGTTTAGGCAGTTTGAACATTAGTCAGCCTTAGGGGAATCGGTTCTTGAATTCTCCCACTTTCCCTGTGAGCCATTGTATTAGAGCCACCATTGGTTTCAAGTATTGATAGATATGTTTCCTTTACTCGGAGATCCAAGATAAGAGATATTGTATATGGTGGTGGGCGTTGCAAGTGGCGTGCAAGAGCTTGAGTGGCATTGTCAGGGAAACATTTGGAACTTCTCCCATAGATTTGCTTCCTCTGAGGGTTGCATTTTCTATGTTCAGAATCTGCTGCTTTGTGGGAATTTGTTCTCTTGGGGGCGGAGTGATTTATTATTTCTGATGATTACAATAACATAGGTTCAACAGCACTTATTCCATTCTTTTGTGTTATCCGTGCAAGTCGAAACTTGGTTCCCCTTTTACATTCCTGACAAGTTAGGTATTTCTTAAATTATCTATGTGAATTACAGGAAGAGGGGATTCTTACCAGTAATCTGTGGTAATTCCAGTCTCGGATGAGGGAATCTCTCACCCTAAAGAGAATACATACTTGTTTGGGAGGCAGAAAGCACCTTACAAATAAAAATTTGTATCAGGAAGAAAGCTAGTGATGTGAGAAATCCCTGTGATAAAGAATCTTGACAAAGTTATTAACTTGCTAGGTGTCCCAGACCGTGTATAAACAAATAGTAGCTCATTGTCAGTGGTGTGAACTGTTTTGTTTTTATTTATTTTTAAATTTGGACTCTGCTTCCAACTAATAAATCACAAGTTATTGTACATGTGTTGGAGTCTATGTAATGAACAGTGAGAGAGAAAAAAATGCAGTGTTGAATTCTTTTCTAATTTATATGTCAGTTTAATTGCTCTATTGAAAAGCATCTTTCCTTAAACACTGCATTAGCAAACAAGGCGTCGGATAGTCTAGATCTTTCTCTGGCTCCAAGGCCCAAAACTACTGAAATCTACTTGCTATGGTAAGTAACACCCACAGCTTATACTATAACTTGTGCTGCCGGTCATGTTGTCTTGTTCATTTTTGCTTTTTTATTTCTGCTGGTAAACAAAATGTTTTGAACCTGGCAGATGGTGCAAGTTATGGTATGTGTTGTTTGCACTACTAAGTGTAACTGTCATGTTTCAGTGGTTTTGGACATTTGAGCCAGAACCATAACTCGATTTTAAATGCGTTTTTTTCTAGTGAAACTAATTATGCTTTTTTTTATGATGTCCTCACATTTCCAACTCCTCTGCGCCTTTGGCCACATGCAGAAAGGCCTAGCCTGTGCATATTCCACTGCAGGGGTTTGCCCACATGATCCGGCCTTCGCCCTGGTCCTGTGCCCAACTCTGTGGGCAGCCAATCCCTGCTGTGCATAGTAGGAGTTGGCCCCACCCATTGGTGGCTGGCAGGTATCTCCCACCCTGCACCTAACCTCCCTAAATAGCTGACCATTTCATGATTTTTCTGCTGTTCTCTTTGATTTTTTTAAAACATTTTTTTTTTTTTACCTTCAGCTGTTTTGCTTTCATAAAATGGCAGCCACTTAAAATCATGATTCATTTTGCATCTAAACCACATTTTGTTTCCCTTGGATTTTTGGTATTTTTTTACACACCACTCAGCACTCCTTTGGGATTGGCCTCTTCCCATGGTAACACTATAGCTGTCAAACTTTTTTTCAACAGCGCAAAATTTTCAATTTATTTGTTTAAATTTTGATTTTCAACATGGCCAAACAATAAAATATATTTTGAACCCTTCTCCAACCAAGCACATTTGATAAGAGGAATATTTAGACCAACAGATATACAAAAGTGTTAATCCTTTCAAGCCAACCAGCAATTTTTTTTAAAGAGTTAGGTCTCAAAAACTACTGAACAGATTTACACTAAATCAATGAAAGCACATCTTCTGCTTAAAGTTCCACTTTCATGCCACGGTTGACTTGAATTTATTCAGAAATTGCAACTGAACCCTAACTAATTGGTGGTGACCCCCATTGTGTAAAATGCATGTGTGCACCCTAAATGTCTTATTTAGTGTTTTGTTACAAAATTGGATTATGATCAACCAACTTGGCAAACTGTTGCAATGCACTGAGCCACATGTTGGGGTGAAAGTCGCTCCTGTTGACAAACATCTTTTATTGTGTAGTTTTTCAGTGTGGCTGATTTTTTTTTAAATTTTTTTTATTTTTTTTTATTTTATTCATTTCAATAATACAAAACAGACAAAATCATAAAAATCATAGTAATAGAAATTAAACGGAGAAAAAAAAAGGAAAATTAAGACCAGGCTCTTCACAATAACATGACAATGAGGTCTAAATAAACAATCATCATGAATATTCCTTCCGACCAAAATGCAAATAATACTCCAATACAGCAATTCACAGTGAACAACCAGTGTATCCAATGCTTGACTTTGCTGTGGATGTGATTTCTGCAGCCCATCAAGGTCATCCTCTCAGTATCACCTTTGTGTGTGCAAATACATCACCCTTTTCAGCTTATGTACATATGTACCAGGTAAGGAATTTGTGTCTATTGCGACTGTGGCTGCCCCTCCGTCAGTGGGGTTGTGATTGAGTGTGCTGATGTTCGAGTCTCAATGTAAGTGGCATACAGGTGTGGTAAATTAAATTTACTTATTACCTCATTTCTGAATTTCTATGCTTAATAAATCATAATTTCTTGTCAATGCAAAGCGAGGAGTCCGTGGTGCTCAAATGAAGGAGGAGAAGACCAATAACTCGAGTTAAAGGGAGCGCTTCCAGCACCAAGCGGGCACAGGAGCAATCTCTCAAGTCCCTCTCTTTAAGTGGGGGTTCTTTATTTTCAACAGCAGAATATTTATACAGTCTTGGTCACGAGGCAAAATAGAGGAACAAACAGGTCGTGGCAGATAGAGGAACAAAGATTCAGCAAGAGGAGCAGAGTGTGAAGAAATGGGGGCGTGTCTTAGGCTTCGTGAGGGGACTTGCGATGTGAAATAGTCTGACAGTTGGAAGGGGAAGGCTTCCTCATTTGGGGGTTTGTGCTCGTGCTTCATGTCAGAAACATGAACCATCTCTGCGGGGGAGCAGGAACTCATGTACTGGTTTCCCGGACTTGGCAGAAACCACAGAGACAGATGGTGAAAATGAGGAAAACCAGGTGCAGGGGTGTCGTGCTCGTGCTCGGGGTCTTGGGACACCAAAGGGTGAATTAAAAACAAAATGGTGTCGGCTTTTAATGTGGGCAATTATTAATCGCGCAAAGGGGATCGCGCAAAGGGGCATAATTAGATCGCGCAGAGGGCAGCGAAGGGGCATAATTATAGATTTTATTTCCACATTCCCTCCTTGCCCCAGAGTGTACCTACATTATATCTCAATTTGCATGAGATCATTTATACATTCTTGTAACATGATTCTTTCCCTTTCTCTCTGCTGGACAAGTGGTTTAGGAATGCATTTTGCAGCGCATAGACCGCATAGGGCAGGACCACATTGGATGCAAAGGCAGCATCCAGTTATCAGGAATATTATGCCTGCTGCTGACAGCAGTTGCCATCCCCAGGACGATATTATCTTCCAGAACCAGTCAGACCACGTCCAAGTGCCAGGTTCTTGATGTAAACTTACGGCTATCTTGTGTAATTTTGTTATGGCCGTGTATACAGATGGGGAATTATCAGGAATAAATATACAGCAGCTAGAGCCTATAATTTTACAGGCTCCGCCTCTGTCAGCCAAGATGATGTCAAGGACAAGGCGATTTTGGAGAGTAACCAATCGTATGGCAGACTGCTCCTGGGTTAAGCTCCCCAGGGCAGACGCCGTCTGGTTTACTACAGCCTCTAAGGTCCTTGTCAACCTGCGTATAAGCTTGCTGTTCTGTACAGGGCCAACAAAGAAGAAGAACCCTTTGTTAAAATCTGTATACTGTTCCCATGAGGTTTCCGTTTGGTCAACCAAGGAGGTATCGATCGTTCTTTTATGTCTGACATGGGGCACTAGGAGGTCTCTGTGGTAAGTGGATGGGGTCACAAAGACAGGGGGTAACAGGAATGCTATATAGCAAGTTCCCCCAGTTCAAGGGCAGCTGCACATAGGCCGTTTGGCCACAGATGAAATAAGTATGGCGAGATGCTAGAAATGAGGACTTTCCTCTGTCTTCAAAACTTATAGTGGTATGACAGTCACTGTGTCCTAATGGAACAGAGCCATTTTTCTGGATGCACAGGTGTCCTTTTACTGGTGAGACCGAGATGGAAGGGGAACCAGCATTCTTTTTAGGTTTGGTATTTAACATCTTGTAGGACATGGTCATGTTCCCTTGCTTGTATTCTTCACTTTCTAGGACTGTACCGGTCGCCTGAGGATCTCCCTCCTTATTAGGGTAACAGGCAGTATTGAGTACCTTGTTTAAATCCCCCCAAGGCCACCCATTCTTGCATGAATTATTTCCGTCAGGGCAGGAGGTGGGGGTAGTAGCGTCAGCTGTTATTAGGGCGAACCAGGCTTCACAAGTTCCATTATAAGAGAATGGGAAAGAAAAAAGAGGCATCCCTCCCTTTTTCTGATGAGGTGGGATGCGGCCACATATCCAACAATTGGTGCTATTACTGGCTTGCTGAGTGTGGTGTAGCATCTGTATGAAGGTATTGTTTCGCAAGGCTAGTCTATGGGCTTGTTCATGAGGGGTAGGTCGTGATAGGTGTGTTCCTGAGTGCTGTTGGGTGTATGAGAGGTGTGTTGTGTTGGGGGAAAAACAGTGTGGAGAATCCAACCAAGACACGTCATAACTGCCATGAGGAAAAATAATACTGTCAAACATATAATAGGACCATTGTCTTTTTCTAGAGTTCATTTTTTTTTTCTCCCACATAGTCAAGGTGTTAAAATCCATTCCCATGCTCCAACCGCTTCACCACTGGACCGACGCCCAATGGACTTAATTAGCCAGAGTCCGAATGGCAGACCTTAACTTTGATTTGTAATCCTGTTGTGGGGTTAGTTCCAAAGGCAATAAAGATTGTTCAGTCACAATGTCAGTGGGATTGGCAGGGCCATCAGCAACAGTGTCTTTTTGTCCAAAATGTTTCCGGCAGTGGCTTGCGTGGAGCCAGCCCTTCCTGCCCTCGACCTTCACTGCTGTCCGTGTTGTTAGTAGTACGAGTCTTGGCTTCTTCCACCTGGGCTGGAGGGGACTGGTCCGGTCGAAGTTCCTCACGAGGACCCAGTCCCCGGGTCGGATGGCGTGTTCTTCCGGGTTGGTTTTGTCAGGGAAGGTGGCAGCAACCTGAGAACGACAAGATTGGAGTGCAGACATCAAGGAAGCCAGGTAGTCAGTCAGCATAGTACTGTCAACATCAGTTATTCTTTTAGGCCTTGGCGTACTCCCACATATTTGGTGGTCTGCCAAAGACCACTTCATATGGAGATAAGCCAGTTCTGGAATGGGCTACCATACGCATGTAGAAGAGGGCAACCGGTAAGGCTACCATCCAATCCACGCCTTTGTCAGTGCATATCTTGGCCAATTTTGTCTTCAAAGTTTGGTTGTGCCTTTCTACTAGACCTGCTGCATGAGGATGTCTTACACAGTGAAACTTCCAAGTGTACCCTAACAGAAGAGACACTTGCTTCATGAGTTCAGAGGAAAAAGGTTGGCCGTTATCTGAGTAGATGACACGGGGCAACCCATACCTCGGAAAAACTCTCTAACTAATTGTTTAGCAGTTGTCGTTGCAGTGTAATCTGGGACGGGATAGGCTTCTGTCCATCTGGTCAGAGCACACACTACAACTAGCACATACTTGTGACCCTCTACATCTCTCCATCTGGATATAGTCCATCTGGAGAACTTCAAATGGATGGTCAGGGGTTGGAATCCTCCCTGTTCCACCTTTGTGCCTTTTCCTGGGTTGAACTGATTACAAATCATGCACGTTTTAACTTTTTGTTTGGCTGCAGCTCTCAAATGTTTGTTGTGCCATATATTCTGTATGCTGTCTAACATTGCTTTTTCTCCCAGATGTGCTGGTCCATGTATGGTGTTTACCATAACTTGTACCATGGCATCCGGTAGAAACCATACTGCTCTTTCAGGTGTCATCCAGCCTTGATCTGTAAGGACCCCTCCTTTTTCCTTCCATTCTAGCAGTTCCTGTGGTGTGGCGTGACTTTGGACATCCTGGATGTCAGAAAAGGGGTCTCGTATTGTATATTGGCGGTGTGGTATACTTAATTCTGTGTTTGTTGCTAACTTGGCTGCACTGTCTGCAGAATCATTTCCTTTTGATATTTCATCTGTTCCTTTTGTGTGCGCTTTACATTTTAGCACTGCGATTTTCTCTGGTAACTGACTGGCCTCTAAGAGGGCAGTGATGAGTGTAGCATGCTGTATTCTGAACCCATGTGATGTGAGAAATCCTCTCTTTCCATAATGTACCGAAGTTGTGTACAACTCCAAAGGCATATTGTGAATCAGTGTAGATGTTAACTGACTTTCCTTTTGCTAAGTGACATGCTCGTGTTAGGGCTATGAGTTCTGCTGCCTGTGCCGACAGTATCTCTATCTTGTGTGCTTCTAAAGTGTCTGTACCATTTGTGACGGCATAGGCTGCTGCTAATTCTCCTGTGGGGAGTCTCATACATGAACCATCAACAAAGAGTGTCATTTCTGCCTTAGCAAGGGAGTATCTTGTAAATCTGGTCTTGGTTTGGTCACTAAATCAATTATGTCAATACAATCGTGAATTTCTTCAGTAGGAGAGGTCAGTGGCAACAGTGTTGCTGGGTTTAAAATGTTGCGTCTAATCTCAATGTGTGGCTGAAAAAGTGTCATCTCATATCCGGTGAGTCTGGCTATTGTCAGATGCTGTGTTTGTGTTCTGTTTAACAGAAGTTCTACAGCGTGTGGGACCTGAACTATCAGATGATGTCCCAATACAATAGAATCGCTTTGTCTAATAGCTTGTGCAGTAGCTGCTACTGATTTTAGACATGCAGGCAATGCTTGTGCTACTGGATCTAATGTGCTTGAAAAATAACCACATGGTTTATGTTTGTCTGCTTGAAGTTGGGTCAGAACTGATAGTGCTGTACCTGAGTTTTCTGTTACAAATAATGTAAAATCTTTGGTGTAATTAGGTGTTGCCAGCACTGGGGCTTGACACATAGCTTTTTTAAGAGACTGAAAGGCTTGCGTGTGTTCATCTGTCCAGGGTAATTGTGGAGTAGCGCCAGCTTCGAGTGTTGTCAGCTGCACTAACGGTTTGGAAATGAGTGCAAATTGTGGGATCCACTGTCTACAATATGAGGTGAGACCAACAAAGGCTCGAACTTGTTTCTGTGTTGTTGGTTGTGGTATTTGTTGTATGAGTTGGATGCGTTCCTGTGTAAGCTGCCTACCCTCCTTTGAGAGCAAGTGCCCTAAGTATGCCACTTGCTGTAAACAAAATTGGAGCTTACCAGGGGAAACTTTATGGCCATTTGCAGCTAGGAATTCTAGTACTAGTAGTGATGCTTCAGCACATGCTGCGTCAGATCTGGCCGTAATGAGGATATCATCAACATATTGTAGTATGGCTGTATCCGTGGGCATTTGAACAGTATCTAGTTGTCTTTTTAATGCTTGGCTATATACGCTTGGACTCTCTGTGAAACCTTGAGGAGCTCTTGTGAATTGGAAACTTCGTCCTTGTAAGGAGAAGCCAAAAGGTATTGACTGTCTGGGTGAATAGGTATGCTAAAGAATGCGTTTTCAAGTCAATGACTGAAAAATGCGTTAGCTTCCGCATCTATGGCTGTGAGTAGGGTGGAGATGTCTGGAACCACAGGGTGTTGTGGAACGACACATTTATTGAGCTCTCTCAAATCCACCACTAGTCTGTAGACAGGTGGTGTTCCTGGTTCCACTTTTTTATGAACTGGTAAAACAGGGGAATTGCAAATGTTAGAAGTTGTTTCCTTAATCACACCTGACTGTATTAGGTCCTGAATAATTAACATTAATGCTTGTTCAGCCTGAGGTGGAATTTTGTATTGCCTTATGCGTGGTAGTTGGGCTCCCTCTTTCAGTGTAACCTTGTGAGGTGTTATTTCCATACGTCCTACTGTGGTGGAATCAGTGGCTCACAGGGTGTGTGGCAAATCTTTCAAACGCTCATCTAATTCTCTACTTGTGTAGTGGCCCTTGAAATCTCGCAGAAATAGTCTGACATCTGTAGGTGAGCAAACAATGACAGCTCCTAATTCTTTCAATGTTTTTATACCAAGCAAGTTTTCTGGACATGATTTTGTCAATATAAGATCTGTAGTTGTCATGAGGGGACCAACCTGCAAGGGCAGTGGCTTTGACGTGACGTTTGTCACAGGTTGTCCCGAGAAACCCAGAGAAATACTTTTTGAACCCGAGAGAGGAGCCTCTGGGACCTCTTGATGGCTTATTGTTGTTTTACTGGCCCCAGTGTCTAGTAGAAACTTCCTATCCTCCCCAAGAAGTCGGACCTCTATAAATGGACCTGTCTGATCTACTGGAATGGGGATTAGGGGCAGTTTGTCATCTTCTCTCTCTGGGCAACATCATGAGAAATCTGGGTAATATTCAGTGTAGGCGCTGTCTATAATATTCATTTGGGCCATTTGTGTTGTCAGTGGAACTGAAGGTGTTGAACTGTCTAGGGAATCATTCTGTTTTGGCTGATATGGGCGTGACTGGGTCTTACCAGTAGCCAAATTGTGCTTTAAGACAGGGCAATCTTTAACGAAGTGTCCCATCTTTTGCAATAATTACAAGTGCTTTTTATATTTGTCTGGCTACTTGGTGTCTGTTGACGCTGGAGTGCAGTTTGGGCTACTAATGCTTTCATCTTTGTGTCTTTCATGCGTTTCTTATCATTTTCTTCTTCATCCCTAATGCGATTCTGGTGATATTGTAGCATTTGTAACACCTGTGGAGGTGTATGTGCTTGCCAGGTACTTTCTACTTTTAGTACTCTGTCCTTAATGGCTGGCAAGGCGTTATCTACTAATTTGGAAACAAACAGATGCGGGTAAGCTTCACTTGTTGGCGTAAGGCCGCTATTTACCGCAAAACACTTTTCAAGTCTAGTGTAATAATCTCCTATGTCTTCACCATGTTTCTGTTTGCAGGAGGAAATGGCATCCCAGTCCTCCTTTTTCACTGTTAGTAACTGTGGTAGCACCTTTAAAATAGTGCCAGGAAGTGCTTTTAGTTTGTCTCCTATACCTTGACCTGCTACTCTAGTATTTTCGTCATTCTGAAGTTCAGTCCATTTAATGTGTTCACCTGCTACTTCCCAATCTTTTTCTCTTAGTTTGTCATATATACCTGATGGCAACAATAATTTCAGAATTGCTGTGATATCAGAAAGAGTATATGTTCCCATCATTAATACATCTCCTAATTCCTTAAAGAATCCAGCAGGATCCTTTGAGTGGGAGGGAACCATCTCTTTCATCCTTAGTAACTCAAGTTTTGTCAAGGGTACATAAATGAAGACGCGTTGTAGCGCGCCATTCGTGTCAGCTCTGGGGTGGACCTCTCTCATGGGGAACTGACGTGTTTGAGGAAGTCTATTAGTTGATCCACACGTATTATGGGGAGATCTATATCCAGTCACTTTCTGGTATTTCTGTCTAAAATCTATAAATGTGTTAAGAAAAACTGAACTATTGTGGAGGAACATGTTATCAGCGCAGTCAGACAGAAAATCTTCGAGTCTTGGATCATGTTTAAAATGAGTGTCATTGAGTGTGATGAGATGTTGTACCATGTAGAGACTTGCTAATCTTTGATGAGAGCGTGGTAATGCTAGAAAAAGCTGGGCTATGAGATCATTGTCATATATCTTATATTGAGAGACCCATAGGGTCGCAGTTCTGGCTATTTCCTCCTCCTCCGGTGTAAGCGGAGGTTCCTGGTCTAACCAGTAGTCTAATGCATTGGATGTATTTTCAAATAACTCATCTGGAGATGACCGTTCAGAGTGACCTTGGAGGAATGTAGGCGGGGGTGTTCGTGAATTAGGGGCGGAAGAACGAACGGGTAGGACTTTTTCAGTAGGTTCAGTAATTTCCTCCTCAAGTTTCTTATTCTCTTCATTTGTTTGCAAGTTTTGCAGAATACGGGTCACATTACGGGTGAACCTGTCTAGTGCATCATTTATAAGTTCTAGACTAGCGTGGTCGGATGCGGAATCTAATAAGTCAAAAAGTGAAACTGGTACATTTCTTTCCTCTGCTTGTATGTGTTTTATGAAACAGCAAAGGAGGAACCTATACATGTGCATTTTTACAGGATGTGATCTTCTTGTAGTCATAGCGTTAATGGCTCGTGAGTTTTCTCCAGTACGAAGAAACTCAGAGGCCGCTTGAAGAAACGTGTCAATTGCTGGTAGATGTCTTATTTCTTCCCAGGAGTCATGAAGTATTTTACTTATTCGGCCCGCCTCCCCTGTGTTGCTCGGAGTCGGGTCATAGGGGCAGTCGGGAATTGTTTTACCTGGGTCTGGACCTACGGCACCCCCTTCTGGAGTGAGAGGTGGTGCGTTATGTTGTGAAAGGGTGGCGGAGGCAGAGGGTGTTGAATGACTGGAACTTCATAGGGTGGTGGAGTATCTAAGAGAAAATTAGTAAAAGTATCTTCTGGTGGTGGGGCTGTAGGCTGTGCTGATGCAATGTTAAGGTTTTCAGGTGCAGATGGCAATACAGGATAAAAACCAGTAGAAATGGCTGATTGTTCCCTTTTATTCCTTTCACTAACTACTTCTTTCCCTATTTCTTGTAACTGTTCTTTCTTGGCCTGCTCTGACATTCTCTTACCCTTTTCAACTTTATGCAATTCCTTCTGTTGCCTCCTATGGGCTTCTTTTCTCCATAATTCTACTGAGTCACTCTGTGACTGGCGGACTCTCTTTTTCTTCCATAACTGTTCCTCTAATTTCATAATACACTCCGTATCAAAACTACCATTTTCAGGCCATCTATATCTGAGTTCTAGGTCTTTAGTATATTCTACCCATAGATCACAATAAATAAGTGCACCGACACCATGTTTTGCATACATGAAGTGTCCTGGAGTATCCCGAGGAGGAAGGGGAATTTCCTTCTCAAGAATACTCCTTTTGGTTGCCATCTTCACGTATTTTCGAGAAAATAGGCATGATGGCAAGACTTTCAAAGATTTTAGAAGTGAGAAAAACAGAACAAATATCTTTACCGTACCCACGAAAGAGGTGAGTCCGTCTTTTATACTAGTTTAGTAGTCCTCACAAAATAAGTGAGAAACCCACAAAAAACATGTATCTTTACCGTGCCCACAAGGTAGTGAGTCCGTCTTTTATACTAGTTTTAGTAGTCCTCACCAAAGATAGGTGAGAAACCAAAAAACGCGTATCTTTACCGCCCCACAAAAGCTGTGGGTTCGTTTTTATACTTTTCAGCAGTACTCACCGAAAAGTAACTGGAAGGCCTCTTGAAGATTTTGGGAAAACGCGGCGCGCAGTTTCAAGGTGGGATTTGTAGAACCTCGGACTCGTCTGCTTCGCAGGTTGGGCTTTGGTTCAGGACGTTCCGCTATTTCCTCACCGCCTCGTGTGGATGCTGGGCCGCAGTCGGTCCCCCTCTTCGCCTCGAGGGAGTTAGCGGGAATTCCCCGCGTTGTGCACTTTTGAAGTCCGTCAACGGTCAGGAGGGGACAGTACCGGGTCCAATATCGCCGGCGCGTGGGGAAAGGGAAGGTCCCTATTCGGGCGCCAATTACTGTGGTAAATTAAATTTACTTATTACCTCATTTCTGATTTTCTATGCTTAATAAATCATAATTTCTTGTCAATGCAAAGCGAGGAGTCCGTGGTGCTCAAATGAAGGAGGAGAAGACCAATAACTCGAGTTAAAGGGAGCGCTTCCAGCACCAAGCGGGCACAGGAGCAATCTCTCAAGTCCCTCTCTTTAAGTGGGGGTTCTTTATTTTCAACAGCAGAATATTTATACAGTCTTGGTCACGAGGCAAAATAGAGGAACAAACAGGTCGTGGCAGATAGAGGAACAAAGATTCAGCAAGAGGAGCAGAGTGTGAAGAAATGGGGCGTGTCTTAGGCTTCGTGAGGGGACTTGCGATGTGAAATAGTCTGACAGTTGGAAGGGGAAGGCTTCCTCATTTGGGGGTTTGTGCTCATGCTTCATGTCAGAAACATGAACCATCTCTCGTGGGGAGCAGGAACTCATGTACTGGTTTCCCGGACTTGGCAGAAACCAGATGGTGAAAATGAGGAAAACCAGGTGCAGGGGTGTCGTGCTCGTGCTCAGGGTCTTGGGACACCAAAGGGTGAATTAAAAACAAAATGGTGTCGGCTTTTAATGTGGGCAATTATTAATCGCGCAAAGGGGATCGCGCAAAGGGGCATAATTAGATCGCGCAGAGGGCAGCGAAGGGGCATAATTATAGATTTTATTTCCACACAGGGACCAAAAGTTCTTCGGGCGGTTTCTAGGGGGGAGGAGCTCACTGTATATTTCCATTTGCGTATTGCATTACAACATATCCCTGGACCAGTGCCTCAATGTGGGGGTGGGGGGGCCTCTGAGCCAATGCATCGCCAAGACCCTTTTGGCGACTAGCAGTGCCATATCAACCAGGCGCCGAATGGGCTTCTGTATTTGTTTTGAATATCCCAGGATTGCCAGTAGTGGGTCTGGGCTAATGTCCACCTGTGTTATCATCTGGAGTTCTGCAAATATCTGTGTCCAGTAATTTGCTATAGGTGGGCAGAGCCACGCCAGGTGCAGGAAGTCGGCCTCAGGGGCCCCACAGCGGTCACAGTTCGACGCCTCACGAAGCCCATATTTCTGGAGGCGTATCGGCGTATGGTAGATGCAATTTAAAAATTTAAACTGTATAAGCCTATGTCTGCCGTTGAGCGAGATGCGTTTAGTTGCTTCACAGCAGTACCTCCACATGTTATCATCTATTGTCACTTCCAGGTCCGCCTGCCACTCCAGCCTGGCCTTATTGTGACGGTCCCTACTCAGCTCTTGTGTCTGGGAGTACAGCCTTGCAACTAAGTGTTTAGGAGATGTTGCCTGAATCAACTCAGTGAATGAGCGCACCTCCGGAGGTTCCAGCATCTCGTCTCCTAGCATCTGTCTCAGCGCACTCCGGGCTCTGAAATAATGAAACGTAACCAAAGGTGAGGGCTGTGGATCCCTTTCCAAGAAATCAGTCCATTGCCTGCCCCGTCCCTCACTGAAGAAATCTCCTATCGTGTCTAGGCCAAGGGCGTTCAATGCCGCTAGCATTTCTGGGGAAGTTAGGGTCGGCAGCCATTCACACCAGGCTATAGGAGTGTTAGGTGAATATAATACGGTTGCCGCTTGTCTATTTACCAGGTTGTGTCATGCATGTACCGTGGTGTTAATCGAATCTAGAATAATAGTGGTTCTACTTGGCGGGTGGTGCAGGGCGGTCGCCAAGTGGGCCGGAGCCTGTGCGATGCGCTCCATGTGTAGATGTGGTGGGGGAGTCTGCTGGTGCAGCCAAAAATAGGCATGTGAAGCCTGAGCTGCTCGATAATAGAGTTCGAGATCCGGCGCACCCAACCCGCCCATCGGCCTCCAGCTCGCACGAGGCTGTTTGTTAGCCCATGCCAATTTAATTAGCAATGAACGAAGATGTTTGAAGAATTGAGCAAGCAGGACCATAGGTATGTTGATGAAAAGGAATAAAAAGCGGGGCAAAACAACCATTTTCATTAATGATATTCTACCCAAAAGGGAGAGAGGGAGGCGGATCCAGCGCGCCACATCGTCTTCTAACTTAGTAATTGCGCGTCCATAGTTTTCGCGGAAAACCAGGTCAGAATCTGTGTGTAGTTGGATCCCCAGATAGCGTATCGGATCCGTAGTCCATTGTAACGGGAAGTCTAGTTCCACAGGAGAAGTCTCTGGAGTGAGGGGGAATATCACAGACTTCGACCAATTTATTTTGAGTCCCGATAATTCTCCGAATCGTACTATTTCACGCAACACAGGAGACACATTATTGGCCGGATCCCTGATGTACAAGAGAGTATCATCTGCGTATGTGGACACAATGAGATTATAGCCCGGAAATCGTATCCCCCTATTGCCATGATACTCAGTGCGCACACCAGTGGTTCAGCCACTAAGGCATACAGCAGCGGCGACAGGGGGCAGCCCTGCCTGGTGCCCAATTGAGCAGTTATCGCGTAGCCCACTTTCACTCTAGCTGTGGGATTCGCATAGAGCGTGCCAATTAAACTTAGATAGGCGCTGCCCAGCCCCATGCATTCCAAAGTCTGCATCATAAACCTCCATTCCACCGAATCGAATGCTTTTTCAGCATCTAAAAAGATTGCCGCCGCTTTAGTAGCAGGGGCAGTATGTTGTATAGCACCAAAGACAGTGCGCAGATTATGCGTAAGAGTGCGTCCTGGTATAAAACCCGCCTGTTCTGCTCCCACCAAAGTTGGCATTAACGGGGCAAGTCTATTTGCTAGCACCTTGGCAAAAATCTTTGTGTCAACATTCAATAAAGAAAGCGGGCGGTAGGAGGAGCAACTATTTGGGGGCCTGCCAGGTTTCAGTATAACCACCAGGAGCGCCTCTCTCATTGTGGGCGGCATCGTGCCATCTGCAGCCATTTCTTCAAATAGCGTCAATAAATGCGGGATCAGCAATTCCTGGAAGCTTTGTAGAACCCCACTGTGAGTCAGTCTTGTCCTGGCGCACTACCAGAACGCATTGCAGAAATAGCAGCTTTTATTTCCCACGTCTCCAGCGGGCACATCAAGTATTCTCTATGATTATCTAGTAGCCAGGGTAGTTTAATATACTCTAGATAGTCCCGTATATCAGTTTGGGTAGTATTAGACATAGATTGGTAAAGGTCGGCATAATACTTCCGAAAGCATTCCGCCACCATCTCTGTATCCGTCAGCGCCTCCCCACAATCAGACGTCAATTCTGTAGGGTGTGATGTCTCTCTACGGCCTTTCATTAGGTTGGCGAGGGTGGCGCCTGGGCGTTCACCCTCTCCATATACCCTTGCCACTGCATATTTACCTAGGAGTTTTACCTCCCTATCCGCCTCCGTGTGGTATTCTGCCAGAGTGGTTTTTAGCGTGTCGTGTGTAGTAGGATTGTCGTTAGCCAAGGCCTCTCTTTCCAACCCCGCTAGTGTTCGTTCTAAACTCTTCAATCGGTCTCTAATCGATTTAAGCACTCCAGAGTGTTTAGAGATCGCTACGCCCCTTACATATACTTTAAAAGTCTCCCAAACCGTGGCAAAGTGTGGAACAGAGCCTATATTTGTCTCGAAGAAGGTTTCCATAACGTCTAACATCTCGGCCCTAAACAACTCATCTAGTAATGCGTTGGGGGGGAAATTGCCAAGTGAACGGGGGGGTCGTTTGGCGGGGATGGACAAAGCCAGGAGCACCGGGGAATGGTCAGAGTAGGTTCGGGGGAACACCTCACACTCTCTAATTGAGTTTTGTAATGACCTAGTGAGAAACCAGTAATCTATTCTGGTGTGGAGGTTGTGAGGGGCAGAGTAATGCGTGAAGCCACCAACCAGGGGGGAACGGAAACGCCAAGCATCAACCAGATTTAATTCCGTAAGAGCATCTAAAATTGTCTCCGCTGCCTTTGTGCGGCGTCGCGGTGGGCCTCCAGAGCGGTCAAGTGCGGGGTGTAGCGTGCAGTTAAAATCACCCCCCCAAATCTGTGGTGTGTCAGGCAAGTGTCTAGCTAGTGCCAGGAGGTCAGAGTAAAATTGTGGGCAGTCGTAGTTAGGGCCATATACATTTACCAGTAAATAGTCAGCGCCTAGCCCCCTGCATCTGGACACTGCATATCGACCATTGACATCTGTATACAATTCTTCAAGCGTCAGTCTGGATGCTGGATTGACCCACGTCAATACTCCTCGGGCATGAGAAGTAAATCCTGCTGCGTGTATCACACCCCTAATCCTACTTCTAGTTTGGGAGAGTTCTGCCGCAGGTAGATGCGTCTCCTGGAGTAGAGCCACATCCACGTTGTGTCTTTTGAGATAGGACATAACCTTCCTGGTCTTTCGTTGATCGTTTAGGCCTCTGACGTTCCACGTCAGGAGCCTCAGTTTAGTTTCCACTGACTATGGTGACGCAACAGCATTCTGCAAATAGTGATACCTTGATGTACATGCTTGTACCTGTTTACTACGTATTATGAGCATGCTGTGTCCTCTGTGTCATGCAGGGCCTGTCATTGTGTCGCGAAGGACAAATTATATAAAGAAGTCTATGTGTAGAATAAAGAAAGGTCAAAGGAACTATATTAAAAGCAAAAATACCAATACCCACATACAATCCCTCCTCCCGCCTCCCACACCATGCCATCCCCAACTGGGCATCGTTAAATGTCGCCTCCCCCCTCCCAAATTGAGAATTATCCCCTTGAACAACCATGTAGTGTGTAACACGCAGGGGCGGATGTTACCTAAGCTCCATGATGGACCCATCGGCGATCAACCACTTATAGATCAAAAACAGTAACTTGTCATCTAACCTTTTTGAAACCTTAAACTAATTGTTACATATATACTCCTTACAGACGGACCACCCGTATGCACTATTCTAATCATCCCACCGCGGGGCGGCTCCTCCCCATAACCTTAACTGACATTGTTCTCAAATATTGCAAGCTGTTCTATTTTACTTGCGATTGGTTTAGGTGAGCTCTGGCATCCATATTCCATTCAGCTTTATACCAATGTCCGTGGTGATAAGAGCGCCAAGGCACCCCACGCACCAGGTCTCCATTACAGCTAAGATGTCACAGCTCCCGGAGATCGCAAGTGCATGTTGATGGAAGCGAATAGGCAGAGGTCTAGTCATTGTCCTCTAGTGTACTCCCTCCTGCCTCCGCTCCCTCCGCCACCGCATCGTCCTGTTGCGTTTCCTGTCGCACTTTTTTGAGCACATCTTTCATTGCTTTTTGCAGTGACTTTGGATCTGTGAAGATGCATGTGGAGCCGTTTAGGTTGACCCTCAGCTTGGCTGGGTAGAGCATGGCGTACGTGATGTTGTGATCCCGGAGTTGTCGTTTGAGGGGATTAAATTGGCGGCGAGCCTCCTGTACTCGTGCCGTGAAGTCTGGATAGAGGGAGATGGCAGATCCCTCGTATCGAAGTTCGCTGAGTTCTCTGGCACGCCTCAAGGCCGAGTCGCGGTCCCGGTAGTTCAGAAGTTTAGCGATCACCGGGCGCGGTGGGGCACCCGGGGCGGTCCTTGGCCCCAGCGAGCGGTGAGCTCTTTCGACTACAAACATGTCCGAGAATGTCTGGCGGCCTAACAGAGGTCAGGAACTTTTCGATGAATTGTTCTACATTCCCCATCAAGGTCGTTTCCGGAAGGCCCGTGATGCGTAGATTGCTACGGCGCGAGCGGGCTTCTAAATCCTCCGTCTTGTCTTGGATGTCCATGATAGTTTTAGCCATTTGTCTCTGCATTTGGTCCGCTGCAGTTTGAGCCTCTTCAACCTCCGTGATCCGTCTCTCCGCCATGTCTGTGCGTTCCGCTTGCTTGTCAAGCCTCTCTGTCATTCTGTCCATACGGTAGGCCAGAGAGTCTATTTTCCCATCCATTGTCATCAGGCTTTTTTGAATAGTGGCAAACATTTGCTTCACGTCGCCAGCCTCCTCCTCCGGTGTATCCGTCCTGGTATCAGCAGATCGCGCCCTGTCCATGTCTTTATGTCTGGTGGCTTTGGCGTCGAACGGTAGCTTAGTTTGTGTTTTGTCAACTCTGCCCATGGCTCTGACTTTTGGCCCCACAGTTTAAGTATGCGTGTCTCAAGGCGCCAGAGAAATAGTCACCGCGCCTGGGCGAAATCCCAGGTAGGCCTCACCAGCTAGTGTGTTGACCTGGCTTGATGCGCCCCCGTCAGGGGACGAGCGAGTCGCGCGCCCAGGGCCCCCCCTCCCGGCAGGCCTCTGTAGCAGCAATATCAGCAGTCAGGCTGGTGGTCAAGGGCTCGGTCAGTCTTTCTCGGGAGCTCCCAGGCTTGAGAGCAACCCCCAAAGTCCCCACCCCTGCTTGGGCAACAGTACGAAATCGCCCAGCAGTGTTCAGTGCACGGGGCCCCCGCTCCACTCCAGTGCCCCGGTGTCAGGCGAGCAGGCTCTGCACTCCAGCGGGGGCGCCCCTCCCGACGCCGCTTATCTATCGTATCTCTAGGCGCACCGGGGTAGCGGAGTGCTCCTCACTCACTCGCAGGCACCCGGCAGAGGATCCGGCGGCCAGATGGTGTACGCTCGCACTGGCCCAGATCTGTGCAGTAGGCTACCTTCAGGGAGCGCCGGCCCAAACTCACCACAGGGCAGCAGCCGTCCGTCTTAGGAGCGCCCTCGCGATCCACAGCCCCGAGCGAGGCCTGGGGCGCGCAACCGCTCACGATCTCCAGGCAGCAGCAGCAGCAGCTTCCGCAGTGCGAGTGCAGCGCTCCGTGTCCAGGAGAGAGGGCGGTAAAGGCCGCTCTATTACTTCACCCTCCGCCGCGCCGCCGCAGCGAGTGCAGGCCGTGCTCTGCTAGCAGTCCGGTCTCTGCAGGGTCGTAGCTACTTCTCACCCACCTCACAGCAGGCTTCAGGCGTGTCTGGGCGTTCCGACCTCGCTCACATCCAGGCCCAGGTATCGTTCTTCTAGTGCCCCTGTATGCAGGCTCCGTCTCCAGCTCCTAGTCAGGGCCTCAGCTATGGGCCGCGAGGCGTCCGGGCGCTCTGCTTCCAAACTCGGCGGTCAGGCCTCCCCTCGCGTCATCGCTTCTGCAGTCATTCCATCGGCCCCAAATCGCCTCAATCTGCAGCGCCGCTTCCAGGGAGCATTTCGTCGTAGTTTTTATTACCAGATGCCGGTTAGCTGACAGGATAGTTCTGAAGTGGCGCCGATGGCTCGCGGAGCTCTCTTTCTACGCGGCCATCTTGCTGCACGGCAAGCTCCGCCCCCAGTGTGGGCTGATTTAGTAGCAAACAAGGTGGTGGAATGCACACCTTCCTTAACAAACTGTTTCCCAGATTATCCAAGATGATCAAAGAACGCGTGCTTACTGGCTGTGCCTTGCCCAATTGGCACAAAATGATAATCCTGCTGTGTGGAGCGACATTTCGCTTCAAACCAGTTGCACAATGAAAGCGTAAATATACGATGCTGCTTTTTCATATAAACTCGTCCATTTTCCTCCATTGAATCCATTGTAAGTTCTATTTTAAACACTTTTAGTTATGCTTCTAATCCCACATGTAAAGTATCATGCTTATTTTCAAAAGCTTCTGATGCTCAAGATGTGCCCTCCGGACCTCTTTCAAGAACACGACGAAATCACATGATTAGTCCAAGGCAGAATTCTTTATTTTTACGACCCAATGCATTTCGGGCTAACATTAGCCCTTCGTCAGGGGTAACTGCAAATTATAATTTAAAAAAACACCATTATAGCACCGTTCTTATATATCACATGTAAAATCAATCATGCTTCCATATTTCATTCATGATACAATGCTTAACCGAATCCCTTGCCTTTCAGTGCAAATTTAAAACCAATCCGAAACAAAAATCAATCTGCCTCAATACCAACCTAATCTATTTCCACCCGAAACTATACTCATAATAAATTAGCCATCCAGTATCCCTGCTTACTACCATACATCTATCTTTAAACAAAAAACCCCGTGTAAACCCCTCACCTCTTCTGTGTTTTCTCACTCTTCACTATCGTGCTCTGTTATCCATCATCCTAACCACACTCTCTTCGCTCTCCCAGCACAATCTCAAAACTCTCACACACTCTCCTATTACCCCCTGCATCCACATTTCGATTTAATCAACACTAACACACGCACAACATACTCCCACCGCCCGACCACCACTAAACACGTACCTGCAAAAACTCCATTCCTCTTTCCACTCGTCATCCACCTCCATAAAAAAGTCTAACCCTCCCCACCTAAAGCATCTATTTTAAACTACGTACTCAAAGCCAAGCTCCTCCCTCCTACGTGCAAAATAATTAGTCACCTAACACTCGTGCCGTTCCCTAAAGCCACACCTACCCCACATACTTCAACTCCCATAACCCACTTGGTTTACATAAATAACGTAAACAAAAATAAAATAAAACGCTTCTTGATACAAAATACCATTGCGTGAAAAAAGGACAATACACAATATTAATCACACATGTAGAACTCAAGTATCCAGAACTTAATTGTAAATACTGTGGCATTTTTCAAAATAACAACAGTTTGCGCTATGGACCGAGATTTTGCGCTTTACATGTGGCATATCTACAATTTTAATCCAATTAATCCTCGATTTTCCTGTTGGGTGCAAACCATCAATAAAGGGCAATGTCATATAATATCAAACAAGGTGGTGGAATGCACACCTTCCTTAACAAACTGTTTCCCAGATTATCCAAGATGATGATCAAAGAACGCGTGCTTACTGGCTGTGCCTTGCCCAATTGGCACAAAATGATAATCCTGCTGTGTGGAGCGACATTTCGCCCCAAACCAGTTGCACAGCGAAAGCGTAAATATACGATGCTGCTTTTTCATAATAAACTCGTCCATTAGCCAGTAAGCACGCGTTCTTTGATCATCATCTTGGATAATCTGGGAAACAGTTTGTTAAGGAAGGTGTGCATTCCACCACCTTGTTTGATATTATATGACATTGCCCTTTATTGATGGTTTGCACCCAAAAGGAAAATCGAGGATTAATTGGATTAAAATTGTAGATATGCCACATGTAAAGCGCAAAATCTCGGTCCATAGCGCAAACTGTTGTTATTTTGAAAAATGCCACAGTATTTACAATTAAGTTCTGGATACTTGAGTTCTACGTATGTGATTAATATTGTGTATTGTCCTTTTTTCACGCAATGGTATTTTGTATCAAGAAGCGTTTTATTTTATTTTTGTTTACGTTATTTATGTAAACCAAGTGGGTTATGGGAGTTGAAGTATGTGGGGTAGGTGTTGCTTTAGGGAACGGCACGAGTGTTAGGTGACTAATTATTTTGCACGTAGGAGGGAGGAGCTTGGCTTTGAGTACGTAGTTTAAAATAGATGCTTTAGGTGGGGAGGGTTAGACTTTTTTATGGAGGTGGATGACGGGTGGAAAGAGGAATGGAGTTTTGGCAGGTACGTGTTTAGTGGTGGTCGGGGCGGTGGGAGTATGTTGTGCGTGTGTTAGTGTTGATTAAATCTAAATGTGGATGCAGGGGTAATAGGAGAGTGTGTGAGAGTTTTGAGATTGTGCTGGGAGAGCGAAGAGAGTGTGGTTAGGATGATGGATAACAGAGCGCGATAGTGAAGAGTGAGAAAACACAGAAGAGGTGAGGGGTTTACACGAGGGTTTTTGTTCAAAGATAGATGTATGGTAATAAGCAGGGATACGGGATGGCTAATTTATTATGGTATAGTTTCGGGTGAAATAGATTAGGTTGGTATTGGGGCAGATTGATTTTTGTTTCTGATTTGTTTTAAATTTGCACTGAAAGGCAAGGGGTTCAGGTTAAGCATTGTATCATGAATGAAATATGGGAAGCATGATTGATTTTACATGTGATATATAAGAACGGTGCTATAATTGTGTTTTTAAAATTGTAATTTGCAGTTACCCCTGACGAAGGGCTAATGTTAGCCCGAAATGCATTGGGTCGTAAAATAAAGAATTCTGCCTTGGACTAATCATGTGATTTCGTCGTGTTCTTGAAAGAGGTCCGGAGGGCACATCTTGAGCATCAGAAGCTTTTGAAAATAAGCATGATACTTTACATGTGGGATTAAGAAGCATAACTAAAAGTGTTTAAAATAGAACTTACAATGGATTCAATGGAGGAAAATGGACGCGTTTATTATGAAAAAGCAGCATCGTATATTTACGCTTTCGCTGTGCAACTGGTTTGGGGCGAAATGTCGCTCCACACAGCAGGCTGATTTAGTAGCACCCATGTGCTGTCCTTGTTTGGATTGGGGAAACTGACCTTGTCATGAAATTAGCTAAGAAAATGCTGTCCAGCTGTTTGTTGGGAGTGGACCATAAATGATGACTCTTTACTGGGTGATTTCCTCTCCCAGAGGTACATGCCCATTACAAGGAGAGGACTTTTCCATCTCAACAATTTCCTTTTCTATATCAGCACTACAGACCGCTTTAGCTGTGCCTCCCACCTCATGTAATAATGAACCAAGAACTGCATACACTTATACATATACATATATAGAGGGGCTTTGTGTAAAACCTCTTCATCCATTAGTCTGCTCACTTTCCCTTCTGCCCACCACAGCATTCAGCCAGTGGTGTAACAAAGACCCCCGCAGCACCTGTGGTGTGGGTGGGGGGGGGGGGCAGGCTCCAGGGGGACCCCTCAGCACAGTACCCTGGCCTGAGCGCTCCCGAGTCGGTCCAGAGGAGGTTCCTCAGTGTACTGTTCAGGGTGTCCACCTCACGTTTAGTTACTCCACTGCATTCAGCATGGGGTGGTGGGTCAGCTCAATTTAGCTATTGCCTCTCTTGCACTGTGGTTTACTGCATTTTGCCTAATGACGTTCACGTCCTCCTTAATAGAAGTGCACTTCAGTGTCAGGCTGGCGGGCCAATGCTTTACTTTGTCAATGCGTTTTTCCTTCCAATCTTATCTTTTTAAAGTGTTTAAATTGTCTTCAGGTTACGGTCCCAGGGAAAAGACAGTAAATCTTTTGGGACTTAGTAAAGTTAATCCGATCTAGGAACTCTTCCATCATTCCCCCTCTCCAAAATAACATCTGAGGTGCGGACTGGGTTACCCACTTTGCTTCCATCTACCACATGAAGGATGAGCCAATTACGTCTGTTACTCTCCTCAAAAGACTGCAGAACTTCCCCCCCCCCCCCCCGTCCCCCTCCTATTCTATTAATTTTGGAGGAAGTTGAGTCGCCCATCCACCATAGTAAGGGTGGGAAAGCCAGACGGGGTACCGATGGGTTTGGTGAAATCTATGCCCGAAATATGAGGTCCCCTCATCACGAACACATTTAACATCTCCCTATCTACAACTATTCCCCCATCATGGTCTACCGCAACAATAGTACCAATATTTAACAAGCATTTGCAATGCAATATGTCTCACATTTACGCAAGTTTGAGCTATTGGCATTGTAAATGACAATGCCTTTTATTTATCTTTTGTTTTTTAAAACATAAATAAAATGCATTGTCATTTACAATGCCAATAGCTTAAACTCGCGTAAATGCGAGACCTATTGCATTGCAAATGCTTGTTTATATGCTTAGAATCATAAGCAGTATGTTTTAAAAAGCCACATCCCTGAATACAGAGCCGCAGTACACATCATAAAAACTCATATAAGGAAAACCGCTGATAAGGATCTCATTAAACGTTTTCCACTGTATGCATCAACAAGATATTGCAGTATCTCCAGGAATGGAGATACTGCAAAAAAAGAGGAGAAAACGAAAGTAGTGCTTCACTGGCAGACTCTGTTAGGTGGCGCTAATGTGTGTGGTTGTGAATAAAACCAATCTAGCCATTTTGCAGCCACTCCGTATTGCTTTATTTAGTTTTTTTTGTTTTGTATTTTGAATCCTTTTTTGTTCTCCTTCCCAAGGCTGCTTTTTGGAATAGAAAAATGTCGGAAAAAGACGACATTTGCAGCCAAAGTGTTTTTCTTTTTTGGATCCATTTCACAGGGAAACAAATTAAGCAAGGGAGAGGAAAAAGAGCGTAAGAGCTGTTTGTTAAAGTCATAGTTTTTAGCAAGTCAGGAGGAGCGAGACAAAGAGGGAATAAGAGGAAGAGAGCGAGGGGGGGCAGCTGCCAGCGGCAGAGCAGAAGTGAACAATGTAGGGAGGTAGGTGGTGTGAGATGAGTGTGGTGAGGGGTGGGTGGGTGGGGTTCATCATATTTAGAAGGGGGCCTGTTAGAAATGGGGGGTCTCTAGTTGGCAATGGTTTGCACCTTCTCCAAGTAGAGACCCTTTCTTCTAGTCAGGATAAGGGAGTTACACTCCTAAAATAACCCCTGCTTACCCCCTGGGTAGCTTGGCACGAGCAGTCAGGCTTATCTTGGAGGCAGTGTGTAAAGAATTTGCACATAACCAACAGTAATACAGTGTAAGCACTACAAAAGGACGCCACACCAGTTTAGAAAAATATCCAATGTTTTTATATACTTAAGACAAGACCAAAAACGATAAAAATCCACAATACAGTACTTAGAAATCTTCAGTTATCAAAATAACCTTGAAATACAGTTCCTTGAAGTAGATGGCTCCGTCCGGGGCTATCAAGGCGTTGTGAACAAACAAATCCAAACAGTTCTGGCTGACTGCGGCGTCGCGGGCCAACTACGGTGTCAGGAAGACCCGCAAAACAGTATCTTTAGAAATGCAGGGCGTCAGCGGCCTCTCGTTGAGCTCCGAAAGCACGGCGTTTGCAAGCGTCTGTTCCGGAGATCGGTGCAGGAGTCGTCGGACCCTTGAAGTCACACGTGTTGCAGATCGAACTCCTCGCGGTTGAAGTCAGGAGCGCTGGCGTCCTCAGGCGTCGGGTGCTGTGGTGCAAAGTGCAGCGGTGCGGCGTTTGATGCCCTCAATTCTCGATGTGAGCAGCGGCTCGGTGGCGGCGTCGGTGAGACCAGGGTCACGATGCGAAGTGATGCGGTGCTCGTCGCGGTGCTGGCAGTTCACAGTGCAGTCAGCGGCATTGTCGTTGCTGAAGTGCTGTCGTCGGCTGACGAACTGGAGTCGATGGCGTCGGTAGGCCAAGGCTGTGGTGCAGGATGAGGGCGGTGCGTCGTGTAACTTACGCGCGGTGCCTTCAAACCACGGTGCAAGCAGCGTCGTCTATTTCGGTGTGGTGCGTCGTCGGGGATACCAAGGCGGCGTCTTGAAGCGAGGCGGTGGAAAGTGCAGTGCCCACAGGTCGCGGTGCAAGCAGCCGCTCGGTGGCGGCGTGAGATGGCGTCGTCGGTGAGACCAGGGTCGCGTTGCGGTGGTGCCCTCTGCTGTGCCTTCAGAACACTGGGTCGGCAGCGGCGTTGGGTTGCTTTTTCTTCTGTTGCAGCACAAAACACACAGTCCTCAGTGTTGCTAGTAGAAGAACTTGAAGTCTTTGCTGTTTCTGAGACTTCTTGAACAGGGGGCAAGCTCTACCTCAAGCCCTTGGAGATACTCAAAGAAAGAAGTTACAGAAAGTTCAGTCCAGTCCTTTCACTGCCCAAGACAGAAGCAGCCACTGCAGGCCAACACAGCAAAGCACTCAGCAAAGTGGTAGTTCCTCCTCACAGCTTCTCCAGCTCTTCTTCTTGGCAGTCTTCTTGGTCCAAAAGAGTTCTAAAGTTCAGGGGTTTGGGCCCCACTTTTTATAGCCCAAAATCCTTTGCTCTCTCAGGCAGAGAGTGTCTGTGCCCAGCCAGAACCAGTTCTGTCCTCTCTGGTGTAGCTTCCTGGCAGGAGGTGGAGACAGCCTTGTGAGAGGCAGACCAGGCCCATTCAGGTGAAAGGAAATCTCCTCCCCCCTACGCTAAATGCAGCCCAGGTCTATTCAGCCCTTTCCTGACCCACCTAGACTCTCTGGAGCCACTGCTCCTCTGTTATGTTACAAGTTTTGTAAAGCGCGCAGCTGCCCCAGCAAAGGGGCGTCCCAGCGCTAACAGACGGAAGATGGGAAGCTACTAACAAAGGCAAGGCCTAAAGCAAAGGAAAAAGATATGTTTTAATGGCCTTGCGGAATGCCAGATAGTTGTCAATGCTACGGATGTACGCATGGAGGGAATTCCACAGTTTTGCAGCCAGGGTGCGGAAGGAGCGCCCTCCTGCACGCACCCTCCTCACCCGAGGGACAACCGCCAGATGCTGGCCCCTAGAACGAAGTAGGCGAGTAGGCGAGTAGGGCAGTAGGGTGAAAGCAAGTTCACCAAGATATCTGGGGAGTAGGAGTTAATGATTTTGAAGGCAATGCAGAGGGACTTGAACTCGATGCGCCTTGCCACCGGCAACCAATGTAGTCGACGGATGGCGTTGGTCGTAGGGCAAGTTCTAGGGAGGCCAAGAAGAGTTCTAGCAGCCGCATTTTGGACCCTCTGCAGGTGGAGGATTTCGGCCTTATTAACCCCCAGGTAGAGTGAACTGGCATAGTCCAGCCTAGACATGATGGAAGCCTGGATGATGACTTGACGGACTGTGGGATCAAAAAACCCCAACAGCGGTTTGAGCCCTCGCAAAAGTCCGAAGCAAGTCCCCGCGACTTTTTTTAGTTTGGACCTGAAAACTGAGGGTCGAGTCAACCCATACACCCAGGTTTTTAACCACCTGTTTGGGGGAGGGTGCACAGCCCAGAGTTTCCGGCCACCAGCTCTCACTCCACAGCTCAGGATCTCTCCCTACTAGCAAAATCTCAGATTTGCTAGCGTTGAGCTGGAGACAGTTGGCAGTCATCCACTCCGCGACGGCAGCAAGATCGCTCCTAAACTTAGGAGCATCCTGCGTAGAGTCATCAGAGAGAGCCACTACCAACTGAGTATCATCAGCATATGATACCACCGTTAGTCGTCTGCTCCTGGCCACTGCTGCTAAAGGTTGGACATACAAGTTAAATAGCGTAGGGCTCAATGCTGAGCCCTGGGGAACCCCTTGTTTAATAGCATGTATCCGGGAGGCGAAGGGGGGGGGGGGGAACTGTCACCTGGAAGGTTCTCTCAAAGAGAAAAGAGGCGAACCAACCCAGGGCCAGGCCCTCAATGCCAGCCTCCTCCAACCGTTGCAGCAGGATCTGATGTGATACCGCGTTGAACGCAGCGCTGAGATCTAATAGTATCAGCGCCGAAGTGCGTCCGGCTTCTAAGGCCTCCCTTAGATATTCAGTTACGGCTAGGAGGGCCCTCTCCGTGCTGTGACCCGGGCGGAAACCATTCTGAGAGGAGTCAAGGATGTTGTTATTTTCCAAGTGTCCAGTCAGAATGGAGTTAATGTGAGCCTCGGTGATCTTGGACACACATGGCAGGAGAGAGATGGGACGAAAATTTTCCGGTTTGGTGGCATCCAATTAGGGTTTTTTTAACAAAGGGACCACCATGGCTTGTTTCCAAGCCCTAGGGACAGCCGCCGTGGACAGAGACAGATTAATCAACTGACACAGGTGTAAGGAGTAAAGGCAAAGATTTTAGAAATTGCTCGGGTTTAAGAGGATCTACAGGGGAATCTGATTTGACCCTACTGCATAACATACGCATCTCATCTTGAGAGATCGAAGGGAAGACAGCAAGTGTGGAGGTGGAGCAGGGTCTATGAGCAGTACCTGGTCTAATCAAGGTGGGGGTGAAGGACCTATAGATGTTATCCACCTTTTTAATAAAGAAGGCAGCCAGATCCTCCCATTGCTGGTCAGAGGAAATCGGCGGCGCTATAGGAGACCCTGCCGCTCTGAGATCTTTAATTATTGAAAAAATACTTTTAGCGGGATTGCTGCTGCTTCTAATTTCAACAGCAAAGTAGGCCGCCCTTTCCTTCTGGATGGCCCTATGATAGTTCTTGATGGCTGCTTGATAATGCCCCTTCAAGACCGGGTCATAGTCCTGTCTCCATGCCAGTTCCAGCCTTTTGCATGCTTTCCGGATATTAGCAAGCTTACTATTGTAGGAGAGAGCGGCAAAACTTGACCGCCCCCTCCGACCCCGGAAGTATGTCACCAACAGGGCAGGGCCGAAAGTGAAAGAAAACGCCCTCCACGCAATCGGCACACAACCGCGGTGGAACAGGGCCAAGTACGAGCACACAAAGGTAAGAAATGCCAGGAGTGCAGTACAAATTAAGACTAAAAGGTGAAAGTAATATCGCGCTTCAGCGAACACACATTAAAATCCCACGTAGTACAAGTAAAGCACAAGCAGCTTCACCATCAGCCGCGGTCATCCAAAACCCAGACAGTCAATCCACAAACACAGCAGAGGCCTACTGGATGAGCTGAGCAAGAAAATACCTACTTTCTAAAAGTGGTATTTTCAAACATAGAATGTAAAAATCACCTTCACTAAAAGATGCATCTTTAGATTCTTAGTTCAGGCATACTAAACTTTATTTCTCTACCTAGTTCCCAGGGCCAGTTATGTTTATAAGATGTTATAAACAAACTCCCCATTCTGTCCTATGGGAACAGGTAGCCTTGCAATAGTGAAAAAACGAAATTGGCAGTAATTCACTATCAGGACATGCCACACACACACCAGGGCATGTCCTACCTTTCACATACACTGTACCCTGCCCAAAGGGGTACCTTGGGCCTACCTGAGGGGTGACTGACATGCAAGAGAAGGTTAGGGCCTGGCAAGTGGGTACACTTGCCAAGTCGACATGGCAGCCCCAGACTGCACACAGGCTCTGCAATGGCGGGCCAGAGTTACATTTACAGGCTACTTGTGTGGGTGGCACAATCCAGTGCTGCAGCCCACTAGCAGCATTTGATTTACAGGCCCTGGCACACTCAGTGTACTTTACTAGGGACTGACAAGTAAATCAAATATTCAAATCATGGAAACACCAATCCATAACACAATTTATAACAGGAGCACTTGCACTTTAACACTGATCAGCTGTGAGAGAGTGCGCAGAGAGACTAAATCAGCAAAAACAGAGTCAAAACCGGGAGGTCAGAAAGCAAAAAGTCAGGGGAAACACCCCTAAAGATGCCAGGTCTAACAGGGCCCCTACACCATGGTGAGTCAGATAAATCTATGCGATTGGTGGTTTTATTGCAATTGGACCAAAGACGAGCTCAGGAGCAAGCGTGAACGTTTTTCACTGTACGCATCAACAAGGTATTACAGTACCTCCCAGGAATGGTGTACTTCCCTCACCTGGGGGGAAAAAAATGTTGTTCACAGAAAGACGAGAAAACAAAAGTAGCGCTTCACTGGCAAACCCTGTAAAGTGGCGCTAATGTGTGGTTGTGAATAAAACCAATCTGGCCATTTTGCGAACAGTCGGTCTTGCTTTATTTAGTGTTTTTTATTTTTCGTATTTTGAAACTTTTTTTTCCCTCTCTGTCTTGAGGCTGCTTTTTGGAATAGAAAAATGTCTGATAAAGACTGCATTTGCAGCTAAAGTTTTTTTGTTTGTTTTTTGGATCCATTTCACAGGGGAACAAATAAAGGAAAGGAGAGGAAGAGAGGGTAAGAGCCATTTGTTAAAGTCATAGTTTTCAGCAAGTGAGGAGAAGCAAGACCGAGACAGCAAGAGAGGGCATAAGAGGAAGAGAGGGGGGAGGGGCAGTGGCAGAGCAGGAGAAGTGAACTTACACTTGTTCAAAGAAAGAAGAGAAAACTAAAGTAGTGCCTCGCTGGCAAACTTTGTAAAGTGGCGCTAATATGTTTGGTTGTGAATAAAACCAACTTGCCACTTTTTGTATTTTGAACCTTTTTTTTCTCTCCGTTCCGAGGCTGCACTTTGGAATAGAAAAATACCAGAAAAAAGAGGACATTTGCAGCCAAAGTTTCTTTCTTTTTTGGGTCCATTTCTCAGGGGAACAAATGGGCAAACCACTCGACCATTTCGACCCCCAACCTGCTCGCAGCAACCTCCCGCCAATACATGAGGCCCATCACTGGCGCGCCTAGGATACTTCTTCCTATCATCACTTCTAGCATACCCTCTACTAGCCCTCATTCTCTAGCCACCTCCCCTATCACATACCTCACTACCTACGATCCTCCTGGTTTGAAGATCACTACCGCCACCCTTAAGGGACCACAGTCCTCCGTTCCTAGGAGACACTACACTCCCATCTGTATTATTGACCCTTCTATCCGTGAGGATAAACACGCTTATCTTAAGCAAGACCTTCAGCTAGTTAAAGCTGATTGCTAGAACCGTATACACATCACCTCGTACCTCCAGAAGCTTTGAATTCCTAACCTAGCCACTTGGACTAATAGCACCCCACATACCAAACTTTATAATCTACTCTCAAGGGGTCAGGATGAATTACTCCGGGCATGAGACATCGATCACTGAGAGCTCACCTAACTTGCAGTTATGGGGTTCTCGACCCCCGTCTTAATCCCTCCTCCAGACCCCCAGAGGATTACAGACCATTTATCTGATGATTACATTCGCTCCCTTCTGTTACAATATTCCACTACACATAAGAACTCATCACCATTGCCAGTCCCTATCCAGACTATTCCGTCCAACCCGCTCATAGAACTCCGCCTCAACTATAGAACCACAAATAAGCACAGTCCCCATAACACTCCAAGAGGCATTAGTAACAAAATCTCATATCAAGGCTATGCTTCTTAATTGCCGGTCAGCGGTAAAACATGCAGCTGACATCACTGATCTTATCCTCGCACAAAACCATGCCCTCCTAGTCTAATTTGAAATGTGGCTTGATACCTCCTCACCCATTCTGAACATCCTAGTTCCTCCCAGCTATGACCTTAACAGAATGAATAGTACTGGAAGAGTTGAGGGCAGCGTAGGATGCATTTACCACTTACTGCTCACCTTGAAACATGCACATACTGCTCCAATACTCTTGGGAATACCTAAATATTGAACAATGTCAAGATTGTGTGCAAACTCCACACGATTTACAACCCCCAGGGAAATAACCTACCTTTCATCAAACAAATAATGGAGACCATCTCTAACTCGGACTAACACACCGCGCAGATCTTCCTTGGGGATTTCAACATTCATTGCGACGACTCACATGACCCCAAACTGTACATCCTCAAGGCCTTCCTTTCGGACCTCAACCTTACTCCGTCATGTAATGGCCCAACACACATTAGAGGCTCCTCCTGCTCGACGCAATTCTTGCCAAGGATAATGTCATACAATTTGATTCCATATCACCCTGTGATTGGTCAGATCGCTACCTAATCTTCTTCCTCATCTTGGAAAATGTGCTGATTAGATCGAGCCAACTTTTTAAATCCAGACAGTGGTCAAGAGACTTGAGAAATATTAATCTAACCAATCTAACTTCTATTAGCAACAACCTCCTACAGCAAACATGTCAAATGTGAATTGTCTTACTGAATATTACATCCAATCCATGTCAGACATACTTGATACAATTGCTCCTGTAGAAGTTAAAAATAATAGTCCGTAGACACTCCAAACCCTGGTTCAACGGCAACTTTAACGAGAAACGGTGCAACTTGCCTCGCTGAGAGAGCAGCTCTCCCTCCATTGCTCACCTCAAGCACTTGAGGTCGACAAGAAGCGCTTACAACAAATACATCCGAAGCTCAAAAGCAGATTACTTTAGGCTGCAACTTAACAGTGGCAGAAACAGCCCCAAGTTTGGACGCGGCCCGCAGTGCATGACTTGCCTGGGCCAGGGGCAGGCCCATCCACGCCCGTGAGAGCCCAGCTGCTGATTTTTCTCTTGTTTGGCAGAATATCTGTAAGATCATGGGCAAATGGAAGGCCAACGAACTGGAACAGGGGGCGATATATTAAACACCCACTACTTGTTCCTGATGAGGGCTTCCAACGTGTTGACTAAAGAAATTAAACTAACTGAACGTGGCCTCTCCTTGAAGGAAGTAAGAATTGATGTGGACGCAAACGAGGCTTCCCAAATTGAGGATTCCACAAAATCAGTTGGAGGGGCAAGGCGGGGGGCCTCTCTAATCAGACTGAGTAGTCTTCATTCTAGGTTGTTTCATCCACAAGGACCGCATCAACAAACCGGGTGGAAGCATCGTACACACCACCCGTTCGGATGACCACATGACCAACATGGAGCACCTCCATTTTTCCCCCAACCCGAACATCACCCTCAGAGGCTCACGCATCTACAGACCCCCCCCGTACCCAGTCCACCCTTCAGCGATTCCATCATTGACTTCATCGCACCCCACGCTCTGGCCTCCTCAGACTACATCCTCGGTGACCTCCACTTTCACCTCGACCGCCCCAGTGACAAGAACACATCGTCCCTGCTGGAAAACCTCGCCACCATTGGATTCAAACAACGGGTCACCTCCCCAACCCACTCAGGGCGCACGCTCGACCCCATCTTCTCCGCCAGCGATAACCTCACCTTCAGTCACACCTCCGAGCTGCTTTGGATCGAGCACTGCTGTGTCCACTTCTCCTTCACCAAACCCACCGCCACGCTGACCGCTACCCCCACAGAAGATGGAACAAGGTCACTGAAGAATAGCTCACAACCTCCCTCAGCAAAACCCCACCTCCAACTTCCGCGGCGCTAATACCTCAGTACGCAACCTCCACCGATGGATCTCCAACGGCGCTGACACACTGGCTCCCCTCAAGAAAGCACCAGGCAAGCCACACTCCAAAAAAGCCAGCTGGTTCTCTCCCATCCTTCATGAGTCCAGGCACACCTGTAGATGGCTCGAGAAGAGATTGAGGAACAGCGAGACCCCAGAAGACTTCTCAGCCTTCAAAACCGCTGTCACCGCACATCACCACCTCATTAGAACAAAAAAAGAAAGCTTCCCTACAAGAAAGGATCAAGGCCAATGCACTCAATAGCAAAGAACTGCTCGCCGTAGTCCAAGAATTCGCCAAACCCAGCACAGAGACACCAGACATCTTACTCTCCCAAGATCTCTGCAACAACCTCAGCACTGTCTTCCAACACAAGATTAAGGAGATCTACGACAGCTTCAACAGCCCCAATACCCAAGACCTTCTCACCCCACTCACAACCACCGCACCCAACACCCAACAACGCTGGACCCCAGCAGACCCTGCTCAGCTGGACTCCCCTCACAGCTGACGACACCCTCAAGATCATGAAGAGCATCCACTCCGGAGCACCCGAAGTCTGCCTAACCATCAACTGCTCCATCAACTCCACCACATTGCCGGAAGACTGGAAACACGCAGAGATCAACCCCTTGCTGAAGAAACCCTCTGCCGACCCGAAGGACTTCAAGAACTTCGGACCCATCTCTCTGCTCCCCTTCCCAGCGAAGGTCATCGAGAAGGCCACCAACGCGCAACTCTGAGTTCATTGAAGCGAACCACATCCGGGACCACTCTCAATCCGGCTCCTGAAGCAACCACAGTACCAAGACTTCCCTCCTCGCCACCACAGACTACATCCGCACCCACCTCGACCGAGGTGAAACTGCAGCCCTCATCCTCCTGGACCTCTCGGCTGCCTTAGACACAGTCTCCCACTGCACCCTATGCACAAGACTCCACAACGCCGGCATCTGCCATGGAATTGATCTGCTCCTTCTTCACAGGCCGAACACAGAGAATCCGACTACCACCGTTCCACTCTGGACCCACAGAGATCAGCTGCGAAGTGCCTCAGGGCTCCTGAGCCCTACACTCTTCAACATCTACATGGCCCCACTCGCAGTCATCGTCCGGAGCCACGGACTCAACATAGTCTCTTACACCAACGACACACAGCTGATCCTCTCCCTCACCAACGAACCCAGTCGCCAAGAGCAAATTCCACGACGGGATGAAGGCTGTCGCCACCTGGATGAAGGGGAGTTACCTTAAGCTAAACTCAGAGAAGACCGAAGTCCTTACCCTGAGCTCCACCCCCACCGCCAAAACTCCTGGTGGCCCGCAGCACTTCTAAACCCCGCCCACACCCACAGACCACACACGGAACCTCAACATCATGCTGGACTCCTTGTTCACCATGAGCCACCAGATCAACGCAGTCTCATCATCCTGCTTCCACACGCTATGCGTTCTTCAAAAGATCTTCAAGTAGATCCCCATCGAATCTAGAAAGACTGTCACCTACACACTCATCAGCAGCAGTATTGACTACGGCAACGTACTCTACGCTGGCATCACCCAGTAACTCCTCAAGAAACTGCAGAACATTCAGAACGACTCCGCCAGACTTCTCCTCAATATCCCCTGCCACAGCCACATCACCAGCCACCTGAGAGACATCCACTGGCTCCCAGTCAACAAAAGAATCAACTTCAAGCTCCTCACACACGCCTACAAAGCCCTACTCGACACAGGACCTGCAAACCTCAACCACCGCCTCGCATTCCACTCACCCACCAGAGAACTCCGCTCCGCCCATCTGGCCCTGGCTGCCGCCTCATGTATCAGCAAGAGCACGGCAGAGGGAAGATCCATCTCCTACCTTGCAGCAAAAACCTGGTACACCCTGCCTCGCCACCTCAGGCAATCACCGTCACTGCCCTAATTCAGGAAGGACCTCAAGACCTGGCTCTTCGACTGAACCACAGTGCCTTTGACAGATCAGCAGTCCCCCCACCACACCATGCCCCCGCGCCTTGAGAACCTTACGGGTGAGTAGTCACACTTTACAAGTCACTTGATCGATTGATTTGATGGTAAACACAAACGGAAAAATATGGTAAGCACCAGAGCCCTTTTATTAGTAAAAAGTATAGGGCTATCTTTAGTTTTTATCAAGAAACTTGGGGCAAAACCCATTTTAGATATAAAAAAGGTGTACGTGGCATACTATTTCAATTGCCAATTACGGGGCAGAGCTCTGGGGGATGATGGATATAAATTCCTTGCAATGCATAAAGGATGGCTTTTATAAAAAGCTGTTAGCCCTCCCCGTAGCCACTCTAATTTCAATTGCCATGTTGAACTCAATGGCCCATACCTATAAGACAGTGCGTTTAGCTCCCATCTTATTGTGGCATTCAATATGGAGGAGGGAGACTGTTAACTTGAAACAGATCATTCTGAGAGATTGTTTAAAACTGGACTTTGCACACAAGATTAAGTGGCTGCAATATATAAAGTGCACACTCAGGTCATTGGGTTTACAGGAATTATTTGAGAACCCAGAGTTGTGCACTATTATCTAAGGCGAGAATCAAGGTAGTTTTCTTATTACAGGCAGCCAGAGAGCGAAGGAAGTTTAACTGCACTAAGGTTACTGTGAAGTTGTATCAGTTGTCCTCTCCCATCACACAGGATGCACATTCCTATTCAGCCACATTGTCTAACCTCCAACACGGTTTTATTTTAGTGAGGTTTTGCCTAAACTGTATTCCGCTGATGCTGGGCTATCCCAGTAATGTTCTCTCTGCTGGAGATCTGACGTTATGTCCGTGTGATAGGTTGTCTTCTCAGACTGATTTGGGACGAATTAGTGTTATATAAAACTCTACAAATAAATATATTATTCTTTTGTAGTTTTTATAAAGTGCAAAGGAAAAGATTTATTCTCCCGCTTTTGCGTAAACACATGCGAATTCCTTTGTTTGTTACTCTCTGACGTCATTCCTTTGGTCATCCCTGAAGTGTAGGAGATTGTTTATAGACCCATATCACAAAGGGAGAGGGGCAGGAGAGAGCACCCACGCGTTCCTCCTGTACATAAATTATCACAAAAAGCAGGGTGCCAGTATCGTGGATACAAAAAAAGACTCTGTTCTGTGTGCTGGGGGGGCCCTATCCGTAACAATTACATAGGAAAAGGGTTGACTGTCACATGAGGGAAGCCCTCCTTAATGGAAGATGTCTCTCACACACATTCGTGTCATGCTTCATTATAGACATCCTCTCCCCACCCTGGTAAGATGGTACTACCAGGGCAGACTCAGACCTCCACGAAGACTCGGCGGAAGGAGGGAGTTCTTACATAAAACTTACTGGATAGAAACGGGATCCAGATACTCTAAAAATACCTCCAAGTTCCTTGGTTGTCACCTTTATTCGTGAGTACTTTGGGTATGGTTAAAAACAAATCGTTGAACGGGTATATTGAGCTCAATGGTTCTAACCCGTCTAGTAATCGCCAACATGTTTCTGCCTACTCGAAAGCCTAACTGGTCTGGGGCTTTCTTCAGGGCTGCAGGATCCCTATCTTAGATTAGCCACTGGGCTTGTGCAGATATATGCGTTAGTGAGGGAATATTGTCACCCACCCTATTACCTAAGGTGAATCCTACCTGGTAACCATTAAAAAAATTCACGTAGAAGACCTACATAGAACAGAGAAATGAAAGAAAGATGGTAAAAACTGGTCAGAGGAAGGAATTAATACATTTGCTCCTCCAACCTGCATCTTGGTACAAGATTAACTTTTTATGTAATGTTTTTTATGTTTCATTTACATAAAGTGAGCTTCCCCATTGCTCACACTGGGTGAGCAAACATCACCACACGCGTGAGTGTCACTGAAAAAGGGAGAGAAAGTGACACATAATACTCCTAGGTGTCGCTTCTAGTGCGTGGTGAAATATAACCCTATTATCACATGCGATTTAAACTTTGTAAAATAACATAAGCTATTAGCTTGATATGCCAAAACAGGATACACAAAAAAACCTTTTTGGTAAACTACCCATTGGGCGTTATGTATTGTTAAATAGCATAAGTACAACAAATACTGATAACCATCTTACCCTAAACTTTAGGGGATACCACTACATCGGTCAAGGAGGGTGGGACGTCCTTTATAGTCTCGCTCTAGGTGTTTGGTTCGGAACAAGGAGAGAAACCGGAATGGAATAGTTAGAATTAGCATCTCGAGAGAAAACTTTGTTTATCGTAAAAATAAAATAAGTCACCCGAAGGTATGGTGAAATGGGAGAAGGGCATTATAAAAAGGACTGTTGAGGTGGCCTGTCCTAAGATATAGACTCGCAGAATATTGCGAGAAACCGTGCTGAGATTCGAAAAAGATATCAATACTATGTAGTAATAAAATATTAGGGAAAAGTTTTTACGTCCTATAGACGTTCAGCCTAATCGTGCCGTACTGAAAAGGTCAGCATAACTGTCTCATTATGTGATCATTTTGAATTAGAGGAATGTTGTTAAGTCATGTAATAGTTAAGCGTAATTGTTGCATACTGGAATCCTATTGCAGTATACTAGTATAATGTTATCTGGTGGTAATTCGCCATCGCCTCACACAATTCCCGACAAACCACATACAAGAAGATTATCTCCACACATACATACACTCGCTATGACAGAGGAGAAGAATACATTTTCTTCTCTACCCGCTGCCACCAAATATCGAAGGCGGCCACCGCAAGGATTAAATGTGTGTAGGTAATGCGTGTTACCAGAGGGAGCGGGTGGATAGTACCCTAAGCCCCCATTCTCCTTACTACATCAAAAAGATCATCACTCCGTTAGACCTAGTCGTTCCTGCTCCATGCCGCTGGTATGGGGAAATGGGGCGCGAGGTCATATTTAGTAGTTTCCCGAACTGCCGGACGTTGCAGCGTGTACATGCGGAGGCACAGGACGCGCCGTATCGCAGGTGGTGATGGGTAGGGTAGTTCGCTTCCATTCCTGCTTGTTCTGTGGTTTAGATACCATAGCAGGAAGACGGAGGTTTTTGTTTTACGTTTTCTTAGGACTGCATAACATGTGCCAGTGGGCGACTGTCTGTTAGACCCAAACAAACAAAATGAATTCACACCTAGTGCTTTTGAATTGTCAAAAAGGTTAAAGGAAATCAAAATATGATAATACACTGAAGCTCCTATATATGTGTCATTATCAGATAGCTGTATTACAAAAGTACTGGGCGAACCGTAAGTGTTAAAAGGGATTAAGTCTCAAATAGTTGCATTAGACTCTCATATATTAGTCATTTCCAGTCGGCAGTATTTTAGGAGCACTAGGCAAACCATGTTAATGATGTGACATACGTATGTCAAATTCATTTTGTTAAGAGACTAGCCCACGGTATGTCCTCATTCAATCTAAGTTTGTCAGTTTTTAGGTCGAGCCTAGCGCAGCGCGCATGCGCTGCTCTAGGAGAAGGCCTCTTGGAATCACTTCAGACTTTCTGCAAACTCGTGCGTGTGGTGTGCGATTTTCCACACATGCTATTGGCCTTTGAGTGTGGCTTTCAAAAATGAAAGCACGCAATTGGCCAAAGACGGGTGCATGTCCCACCTTTTCTGAAAATGTTTACTCCCACAGCGTTTAGCTGTCTGGAGCGAGCAGCGGCGCGCAGCGTGCCATCTGTTGTGGATCATGTTTTGTTTCAAGACCTTGCAGCTTTCCTTATAAGGCGCGTCCCCTCACCCCGGCCAAGGAACAGACCCCACCGCCACAAAAGTGCGCGCATCTTTTCTAGCACTCGCATTCATGACAATAAGATACTAACAAGGCGCGTCCCCTCCACCCCGGCCAAGGGACAGACCCCACCGCCACAAAAGTGCACGCTTCTTTTTCCAGCACTCGCATTTCATCTATGTCAGCACTCTCTTCCTGCACCGTTATCTTTGTATTAGTATGTTATTGTCAAGACATTTGCTGTACTCTGTAGTTGGCCTCTATAGTCGCCTCTTTTTCGGTACCGTCTTAAAAATTGACCGCACCTTTTAACATTAGCGTTTTTTCATCACCGTGGTGCGTGCTTCCTTTCTCACCTCTGCGCAGCTGTGGTGCGTTCTACCTTTGACATCTCTGCATAGTGCACAGCTGTGGTGCGTGTTTCCTTTCCCCACATTGCTTTTGGTGCTCGCTCGATCCAGGGGCTCTCTACAGTGCACAGCTGTGGTGCGTGCTTCCTTTCCCCCCATTGCACAGTACACCGCTTCAAAATTGACCGCACCTTTTAACATTCGCGTTTTTTCAGCACAGTGGTGCTCGCTTCCTTTTACACCTCTGCGCAGCTGTGGTGCGTGCTACCTTTGACATCTCTGCACAGTGCACAGCTGTGGTGCGTGCTTCCTTTCCCCACATTGCTTTTCGAACTCGCTCGATCCAGGGGCATAACGCAGGCCCTTGCTGGGGGCTTAATTTGAGCCGGTGTCTGCCGGTGCGCACATGGGCACTTAATTATTATCACTTGCTTTTTGTGCTTGCTTGCTGGACTGGCAGTTCGGGCTGGACTGTTCCCATGAGGCACAGGGTCAAGACTGATTTGCATATGGCTGGGTTCAAACTGGAATGGCATGGTGAGCAAAAAAACGATGGATTTAGGCCCAGATCTCTGTACTGGGGTGAATGTATGACATTGTTCTGCATTCTGTCCATCAACTGTTGTTTTTGCATTTGTCACCCCAAGTGGGACGGGTATGCCCAGACGTGGGTCCCGTGCTCTCCATGCCACTGGAATCAAGCTATCCTGGCTGAAGAGGGTGAAACCCCGAAACCAGTCCTAGGATGCTTGTTTCCAGGCCAGGGAGGACCTGGCTTGGCAGTTCGGGCTGGACTGTTCCCATGAGGCACAGGGTCAAGACTGATTTGCATATGGCTGGGTTCAAACTGGAATGGCATGGTGAGCAAAAAAACGATGGATTTAGGCCCAGATCTCTGTACTGGGGTGAATGTATGACATTGTTCTGCATTCTGTCCATCAACTGTTGTTTTTGCTTGCTGGCACCGGCTGCTAAATAATGCCTCTGCGCAGCTGTGGTGCGTGCTACCTTTCACATCTCTGCACAGCTGTGGTGCGTGCTTCCTTTCCCCCCCATTGCACAGTACACAGCTTAAAAATTGACCGCACCTTTTAACATTCGCGTTTTTTCAGCACCTTGGGGCGCGCTTCCTTTCACACCTCTGCGCAGCTGTGGTGCCGTGCTACCTTTGACATCTCTGCACATTACACAGCTGTGGTGCGTGCTTCCTTTCCCCCCCATTGCACAGTACACAGCTTCAAAATGGACCGCACCTTTTAACATTCGTGTTTTTTCATCACCGTGGTGCGTGCTTCCTTTCACATCTCTGCACAGCTGTGGTGCATGCTTCCTTTTCCCCCATTGCACAGTACACAGCTGTGGCGAGTGCTTCCTTTCACCCCACTGCACATTAGTGGCGCGTGCTTCCTTTCACAACACTGCACAGTGCAGATATGTGGTGTTATGTTATGTTATGTTAACCCAACTTGTATAGCGCACAGCTGCCTCAGCAAAGAGGCGTCCCTGCGCTGACTGCACCAAGACATATAAGCTAGAACCTAAAATAGAGGGAAGAGATAGGTTTTGATTGCCTTCCGAAACGCCAGATAGTTGTCCAGACTTCGGATCTGAAAGGGAAGGGAGTTCCAGAGTTTAGCCGCTAAGCTGCGAAAGGACCGTCCCCCGGCACGTAAACGTTTCACCCGAGGGACGAGAACCAGGCATTGCCCCATGGAGCGCAGATGGCGCGTGGGTGTGTAAGGCACCAACAGATTAGCCAGAATACCCGGGGAAGAGAGCTTCAAAATTTTAAAGCCCAAGCAAAGGGCCTTGAATTCAATACGCTTGGCCATAGGCAGCCAATGTAACCGTCGAATGGCACCAGTTGTCGGGTGGCTTCTAGGGAGCCCAAGTAGGGCTCTGGCTGCCGCATTTTGGACCCTTTGCAAACGCATGACCTCTGCCTTATTTGCCCCCAGGTAGAGCGAGCTGGCATAGTCCAGCCTTGACAAGATAGCCGCTTGGACAATCATTTGTCGGGTGGACGGGTCGAAATACCCCAACAGGGGTTTCAATCCCTGGAGTAAGCCAAAGCACGTGCCTGCCACTTTCTTAGTATGGTCCTGAAAGCTGAGGGTCGAGTCCATCCACACCCCTAGATTTTTCACCACCGACTTAGGGGTGGGTGCACTCCCAAGGGTATTTGGCCACCATTGCTCACTCCATAACTCAGTATCTCTCCCCACAAGCAACACCTCAGATTTATTGGCGTTAAGCTGGAGACAGTTAGCGGTCATCCACTCCGCGACTGCCGCCAGACCGCTCCTAAATTTGGGGGCATCCTGCGTAGAGTCGTCGGAGAGAACTACCACCAACTGCTTGTCATCAGCATAAGAGACAATGGAGAGACCCCAGTCCCTGGCCACCGCAGCCAGTGGTTGTACGTACAGATTGAATAGTACAGGACTCCGGGCAGAGCCCTGTGGCACACCCTGTCCGATAGGCTGGACACGTGAGAGGAAAGGCGGGGCGATCACCTGGAATGTTCTCTCAGAAAGGAAAGATCTAACCCATTCCAGAGCTGAGCCAACGATACCGGCCTCCTCCAGACGATTTAGAAGAATCTGGTGGGAGACCGTATCGAACGCGGCACTAAGATCTAGCAGTATTAGTGCCGCGGTATTCCCAGCATCTAGAACGGTCCGCAGATGTTCGGTCACCGCAAGGAGAGCTGTCTCCGTGTGTGCCTCCTTTCACCCGAGTGCACAGCTGTGGTGCATGCTTCCTTTCACCTTATTGCACATTCCACAGCTGTGGTGCGTGCTTCCTTTCCCCACATTGCTTTTCGGACTCGCTCGATCCAGGGGCGTAACGCAGGCCCTTGCTGGGGGCTTAATTTGAGCCGGTGTCTGCTGGTGCGCACATGGGCATTTAATTATTAGCACTTGCTTTTTGTGCGTACTTGCTGGCACCGGCTGCTAAATAATGCTTCTGCGCAGCTGTGGTGCGTGCTACCTTGCACATCTCTGCACAGTGCACAGCTGTGGTGCGTGCTTCCTTTCCCCCCATTGCACAGTACACAGCTTAAAAATGGACCGCACCTTTTAACATTCGTGTTTTTTCATCACCGTGGTGTGTGCTTCCTTTCACATCTCTGCGCAGCTGTGGTGCGTGCTACCTTTGACATCTCTGCACAGTGCACAGCTGTGGTGCGTGCTTCCTTTCTTCCCATTGCACAGTACACAGCTGTGGCGAGTGCTTCCTTTCACAACACTGCACAGTGCAGATATTGTAGTGTAGTTCCTATTTCCCTAATAGGCTCTGCGCATTGGAATAATATACCCTATAGGCTTGACATAGGACTGAGGTCGGTATGTCCCTATCGAGTATATTAAACTTAATTACTTTGTGCCAGCTAGCTCAGAGGCCACTAGAAACTCCTTGAAAACCAGAAGGGAGTAGTTTCTGGCAACCAAAAAAACATGGCAACTTTGTTTCCCTTTAGAATCGGAACACTTCTCAGAATCGTGGAAACAATAGATAACGGTTTCACTCGGCTCAATCGTGCATGCTTAGTTTCCTCAGAGTTACACAGAAAGAATAGACGGGCGTTTCAATAAAAAGGTTTTATTGAACAGTCTTGTTTCTCGCGTAAGAGATATGTGCTGTTATGATCACAAGACAGTATGCAAGATATATTATGTACAGCGTAAGCAGTAGAAATAAATACTGCGCTAGCATTATCTTTTAGCATATATTCACATACATAACATGAGCTAAAAATGCGAGTACTCATACGATGCGTCTCTAAGCTAGTTCTACCCCAGTGTACCTAACCTAACCTAGGTGTAGGACAATGTAAGAAGTAGGTGAAGTATGCTCTAGTATGGTATACTAAGAGTATGTTAAGTCTAGTATGCCAAGAGTCCCTCTAGGTTCTAGTCAGCTCCATACCTTGAGAATGAGAGAGGTGGGAATCTCTTTCCGGACTCGAACTCTAACACCCCGCAAAGGGAGTCAGATCACTGGAAGCTGGATTCTCTGCGAGCAGGGATGACCGCGTCTTCTCAGTGCGTCAGGCCGGGATACGGGCTCCTCTGAAGTCGAGGTGTCCTCTAACTTGCTTGGGCAAGGGAAGGTATATTTATACCTGGAAGGTACTTAGGAATGTTAGCATTGACGTGAAGTCGGACAGAGTAAGACGTCAGGAATGAACCCTTAAGGTATAGCGATTCATGCATAATAGATGAGTTCTTGGAGAAATCAATAATCCTGTGCTAGGGAAACTCCCAAGAGCTTAAGGGTCTGGTTTCTAAGAACTCGTTGTGACGTTAGGGTGGACGGATGTCGGTGACCATGCCTGTATTTGGAGTGCACGGCTAATGCCTAAATAAGGACTGGGATTCTATGTCTATATAAGGGCAAGGCGAATTGTGCCTATATAAGGACATGTTTCAGGAAAACCTATATACGGACACCTAAAGCGGAATACAACACCCACTCCACTTTCGTATGAACAATAATACTAAATGCTAAACATGAAATTGAGTACCACATATTGCTAAAAACATTTCTAAAAGCATAGTAAAAGAAGTTTTTAAAATAAACTGTTGAAATGCAATAGGTACTGTACATTTTAAAGTATTGGTTTCATTCTAAGCATATATTGGAAATAAAATGCAACATGAATGAATACACAGTAATATATACATATGACGAAATGATTGATAAGTTTTTCAAAAATCAAAGCCATTTCATATCATGGAAGTAAATGAAATTTTTAGACAGATAAGGTGACAATGTGTCCCTGGAAGTATTCAAAGAAGTCCGTTTTATAAGAATAGTTCTACTGTAAGCAGATTGATTTACCATGTAGCTTCCCCAAAAAAATTTGAAAAAGAAAAGTTCAATTTTGGGAAGAGTTCCAAGTTTTGAAAATATGTAGGCCAAATTCATTGCGTCCCTGGTACACTCTGAGCCGAATCAAAGTCAGTGTACGGGTCTGGTGTAAACATGAAATCATCTATTTCCGTAGACAAAATATCGTCAACTGATGTTGGTGACATTTGGAACACCTCGTGTAGGAGATTAACTTTACAGAGATGTGAAGCATCGCCCTCAGCATAAGATGCCGCAGCAATGTTCGCGTCCGTTGTTACCTGTGTGCCTGTTGATCCATCTCGTACCTCAGCAGCAGCTGGAATCGTCTGTGAGATCTCAATGAATGCCGTCATCAGGATTGGTAGCCTCTGGGGACAACACAGAGCATGGGCCGTTATCGGGTCCAGCAGAGCATCGATTTCCGTTGGCATGACTGATGGGAGTGTTAGACAGGTGTCTAGCACGCATTCTTAACCGCAAAGCAGGCAGCGTAGAACAGGTAAGATGCAATCTTGCCAGATTGGTCTGAATGACAGGAACCATGTTGTATTAAGTTCCCGTAGACGAGGTATGCCCAAAAGCTGTACTATGCGCTCACGGCACTTCCGTTCTAAGAGAGCCTTCTCCACATCGCTCGGAGTGATGTCGGTGGACAGGCTTGCCATAGCGTAATAGTAGGAATAGAAATAGGATTCCTGCAACAAGTGCTAGAATTAATGGCACACCACCAAACACCGAAATGTACGAAGTTTGGGATGATTCCGAGGACTGCCTGGAAAGGTGCTAATAGTCCTGAACAGATGGTCTTAAATACATGTACAATTCCGCTCGTATCAGATATGTTAAAGATACGTCCCATCATTTCTACGAAATGTATAGGGCAGTTTGTACGTATTAAAGCCTGCATCTCAGCCGAAGTCCTTGCTACTTGAAGATCATAGGTTTCTTTGGCCGAGGTCAAAGGCACTGTTTGTTGTATAAGCATGGCTTTCATTCTGCTTAAAGTATCAAATCGTATAAAAGAGACATTCAATGAAGGCCACAAAGGCGACTCCCTGACTGTGTCTATTGGGGCAAACAATACTTGCATACAGCAAGTGACCCTGGAGTCTACTGTTACCAGATATGGGATGCCTGGCAACATGCCACAGCAACTCTGATCATTCAACATGAGGTAACTCCCATTAGAAAGTTGTCCAATTGTTGGATTAATCACAGCAGCTGGTGTACCTAGCTGGTGGCAGGACAAATTTGCCACAGAACCATTACAAGCCCCGTGTAAAGAAATGTCCTGACATATAAGTGAACCGCTCAGTGCACTTTCACAGTGTGTACCGCTAAGAAACACTTCACGATCCCCACTCCAACATCTGTAACTGTAAGGTAAATCCCAGGATGTCTTAATGTATTCTTTACCCAACCTTTCATATTTGCCTGCTTGCATTTGTTTGAGGTAATACTGAAACTGGAAAGTAGTCACAGGTAGTGTGATTTTGCCATGAATAAGCCATTCTGTAGCTGGTTTTTCTGCCACAAGGAATGGTAATTTCTCCAGTTTTTCAATGCTCAGCACTGTATACTTTGCTCCCCTTTGTGCCAGTTCGATATGTTAATCAGTTAGATTGTATTCTGCAAACAGAGCCGACGTGTTGATAAAACGCCAAGGCACATAGCCCGCTCGCAAAGATTGCAGCGTCCAGCCTAATAACATAATAGAACGTAATTGAGATTGGCCTTGCTGTAACATGGCTAAATCTTGTTCCAGTATGTCAATAGCCGAGGTTACAATGCCGTCCAATGAATAAATTCTGGAGGACAAAGTTGTTAACCCATTGTCGACCACAGAGAGAGTTTTCTCTAAGTTAATACGATCAAGTTCACGTATTCGTTCTTCGGCCTCTGCCTGTGACACCTTCCATGCTTCATTATAAGCAGCATAGATGCCTGCATATATGAAACGTTTTTGACGCGGTTTTCTCGGTCCTAGCAAGAATTCCCTAAGGTCTGCGTCGTCTTTAAGTAAAGATAAGTGTTGTTTCACATCCTCAAGTGTAGATTTTTGTAACCAATCGAGGCACAATTTTCCTACACTGTATGTTGTTACTACCCCCGGATGTTGTCTTTGGACGTATCGTGGGTCTGGCCTATGAATAGTAAAGCCCTGAGTTTTATTCAGGAATCTCTCTTGACAGGTGTTTGTGTCTGTGGGCCAGATCAACCATTTTCTCAATCAGGATTTGTTCTGTTGATTTGTAGTATTGTGTCAACTGTAACCGCTGCCTGTGTATTGTTATCACTTGCAGGTGTTGGTACAGAAGGTGTTTTCATGTCTTTGATCTTGGCTAACCCAAGGCAAGACGTTTGTTTCACAGTGTCATTCAAAACATTATTTGCTGAGGGATGATACATGCTCTAAATAAAGCTTCTATCCCCTGCACTTGCCAATCTTTAGAACCCCAGACAGATTTTGTGTCTATCCACAAGTCGAATCCATGTCTAGACAGTTGGGCAATAAATGCTGCAGAGTAAATCTGTTTTGTATTGGTCAAAATAATTTTCTGTCCTGTTTTGTTTACATTTTTATAGTAAAATGTTTCTGGATCAGATGTATTGTATCCTGAAAAATATGGAAACTTTTTAGCAAATGTTTTTGAACTACCTTTTGGTGGTGTAGGACAATGCTCCCATTGGTTAAACATAAACACATTTCTAGGTGTTGCAGATTTATGCAAAAAATGATGACCATAGTGGTTATAGCAATACAGCTGTTCATAGTCTGATGAACCCTCTAAATATTCATTGTTAGAAAATGCAGCAGACCTTTCTAGATCAAACATGTCATTTACAGTCTCAAAGTCCCAATCATCAGAATAGGTACTGGACGACATAAAATCACTTAGTGAAATTTTAAATAAATGAGGAATGTTCAATTGTTCCGTAGCGCCGAATATATCGAAATCAGTTTTGTCCCACACTATACCATCCTGTATAGGAACGGCTGTGATGTTCACTGCTGACAAGTCTCTAGTTTCACGATGGGATGACTTGTGTGGTTTCAAAAGTAAGTTCACATTTTTACTTTCTGTGTCCAAACGGATGTATCTGCCATTTATAAGCACGCTGATAGTCATAACCAAAGCTAGCAAAGCAGAAAGAAAAATATTTCAGAAATAATCCATAGTTCAATCCATGGTGAAACCAGATAAGTCTTTTTCAGAAAATGAAAAAAGTCTTGTACTTGCTGTTTGAAAGTTAATGCTGGCGTCGTTTCAGGCTCACACGGATCCTCAGAAAACGTATCAAAGCTAATGAAATAGCCAGAAGCAGTTCTGTCAATTGTTGGAATTGCATCAGGATTTGTTGAAATCGCTGGAACCAGTTGATCACTTGTTACATTGGTGTAGACAGGTGTATTTGGACGAACTGTTACTTGTGTTTCAAGAGGGATGAGTTCCATAGCATTGTTGCTCAGTCCTCGATGGTTATCAGTCTTTCAGTCTGAACCTCTTGGATAGTAGCGAGAGGAGTGCGTCTGCTACTAGGTCGGAGTCCACGAGGCCTACTATTTAGTATTGGCCACATACTGTGGTTTGATGAGGTCGATTGACACAAATCTTTTCTCCTTTTTTCCAGCAAGGGGTGGCAAAAGTACTGTTCTTGTTCCTTGAACGGCTAGGACAGGTACTGGTTGTCTGTAAGAAGGTCCAAATTCCTTCTTGTCCGCAAACTTCTCTCTGACTAGATCCCCAACTTTTGGGATCCACACAGGCCTTGCTGGGACCGCCGGTTTTTCCCCAATGGTGGTTGGCTTCAGGAATACGTTGCTTTGTTTCGATCTTAGTTCATTTAGATCCTGTAAAACAGCCAAACGATCTTTGATATCAAAGGGTTTATTTTCCACCACTGTGCCTTTACATTCGAGATCAGGAACCCACATTCTTGTCCCAAATAGGACCTCATATGGAGTGACCCCTAGAGAACTTCTTGGCAAGTTATTTAATGAGCGTTGGACCCCATAAAGATGTTTGACCCACCCATCACCCGTACCTAATACTCTAGCTAATACTCTAGCTGTTATAGATTGCTTTATGTCCCGGTTTTTCCTTTCCACAACAGAATTTCCCTCAGGGTGAAACGGAGAGGAGTACCGCAATGCAACGCCCAAACTGGCCATGGCTTCTTTGTAAGCCCGAGAGCTAAACGCAGGGCCCTGGTCAGAATGCAGCGTGCCTATTGCGTATGTGCCGATAAAGACTTGCAAAACTTTTATAACAGTTCGAGCGTCAGCCGAGCGCTGAGGCCATATCCATAGGAACCTTTGTTGTATTCCGCTTTAGGGGTCCGTATATAGGTTTTCCTGAATCATGTCCTTATATAGGCACAATTCGCCTTGCCCTTATATAGGCATAGAATCCCTGTCCTTATTTAGGCATTAACCGTGCACTCCAAATACAGGCATGGTCACCGACATCCGTCCACCCTAACGTCACAACGAGTTCTTAGAAACCAGACCCTTAAGCTTCGGGAGTTCCCCTAGCACAGGACTATTGATTTCTCCAAGAACTCATCTATTATGTATGAACCGTTATACCTTAAGGGTTCATTCCTGACGTCTTCCTCTGTCCGACTTCACGTCAATGCTAACATTCCACGACACCTACCAGGTATAAATATACCTTCCCTTGCCCAAGCAAGTTAGGGGAGACCCCGACTTCAGAGGAGCCCGTATCCCGGCCTGACGCACTGAGAAGACGCTGTCATTCCTGCACGCAGACGAATCCAGCTTCCAGTGTTCTGACTCCCTTCGCGGGGTGTTAGAGTTCCAGATCCGGCAAGAGATTCCCACCTCTCTCATTCTCAAGGTATGGAGCTGACTAGATCCTAGAGGGACTCTTGGCATACTAGACTTGACATACTAGACTTGACATACTAGACTTGACATACTAGACTTGGCGTACTATACTTCACATACTCTTAGTATACCAGACTAGAGAATACTCCACCTACTTCTACCTTTCCCTACACCTAGACTAGGTTAGGTACATTGGGGTAGAACTAGCTTAGGGACGCATCGTATGAGTACTCGCATTTTTAGCTCATGTTATTTATGTACGTGATATATGCTAAAAGATAATGCTAGAGCAGTATTATTTATTTCTACTGCTTACGAAAGTGGAGTGGGTGTTGTATTCCGCTTTAGGTGTCCGTATATAGGTTTTCCTGAAACATGTCCTTATATAGGCACAATTCGCCTTGCCCTTATATAGGCATAGAATCCCAGTCCTTATTTAGGCATTAGCCGTGCACTCCAAATACAGGCATGGTCACCGACATCCGTCCACCCTAACGTCACAACGAGTTCTTAGAAACCAGACCCTTAAGCTCTTGGGAGTTTCCCTAGCACAGGATTATTGATTTCTCCAAGAACTCATCTATTATGCATGAACCGCTATACCTTAAGGGTTCATTCCTGACGTCTTCCTCTGTCCGACTTCACGTCAATGCTAACATTCCTAAGTACCTTCCAGGTATAAATATACCTTCCCTTGCCCAAGCAAGTTAGAGGACACCTCGACTTCAGAGGAGCCCGTATCCCGGCCTGACGCACTGAGAAGACGCGGTCATCCCTGCTCGCAGAGAATCCAGCTTCCAGTGATCTGACTCCCTTTGCGGGGTGTTAGAGTTCGAGTCCGGAAAGAGATTCCCACCTCTCTCATTCTCAAGGTATGGAGCTGACTAGAACCTAGAGGGACTCTTGGCATACTAGACTTAACATACTCTTAGTATACCATACTAGAGCATACTTCACCTACTTCTTACATTGTCCTACACCTAGGTTAGGTTAGGTACACTGGGGTAGAACTAGCTTAGAGACGCATCGTATGAGTACTCGCATTTTTAGCTCATGTTATGTATGTGAATATATGCTAAAAGATAATGCTAGCGCAGTATTTATTTCTACTGCTTACGCTGTACATAATATTTCTTGCATACTGTCTTGTGATCATAACAGCACATATCTCTTACACGAGAAACAAGACTGTTCAATAAAACCCTTTTTATTGAAACGCCCGTCTTGCCTTTCAGTGTAACTCTGTAGAAACTAAGCATGCACGATTGACTGAGTGAAACTGTTATCTATTGTTTCCACGATTCTGAGACCTGTTCCGCTTCTAAAGGGAAACAAAGTTGTCATGTTTTTCGGTTGCCAGAAACTACTCCCTTCTTGTTCTCAAGGAGTTTCTAGTGGCCTCTGAGCTAGCTGGCACATGTAATTAAGTTTAATATAATCGATAGGGACATACCGACCTTAGTCCTATGTCAAACCTATAGGTTATATTATTCCAATGCGCAGAGCCTATTAGGGAAATAGGAACTACACTACATGGCGCCCAACGGTTTGGTAAGGCAGTAATTTAACGCTAGATACTGAGTAACTAATTCGTGCTTTTCTCAGAGACCCCTACTCACACACTCCATAAGACGTCCGGAGTGGGTAGGGTTAAATATCCGCCAAAACTAAAATAGGGAAGCACCCTATATATTAGTTGTTTGGTTTGTTCAACGTTGAAGGATACAGTGTTCCAAAATATTGTGCACCTTATCTTTTTGTTTCCTTGAAACTTGTTCTACATTTTTCAAAAAACAAAATGCCTGACTCCGACAATGGTGACGTTGCGGGTCAACCAGCTTTAACAGCTTATAACATCACAGGTTTTATTGAAACAGAGGAGGGTGTCATAGACATCAATCCAAACTTAAGAAGAGCCATCACTCTAAAACTTATAAAACACGGCCTACCACCGAGAGGCGGTAGAGCAGTTTTCGTGATAGAGGCACACGAATCCTTTCAGACAGAGGTATTCTATTCATGGGTCATATTTCCTGAATCAAATTCAGTAACAAAACTGTTTCACTTCTACAAAGAAGATGATCCACCAGAGGAATACATTCCTTTCGAGGATATTGAAATTCCACTAACGTACCAGGAGCATCAGCTCTGGTTTAAAGGCGCCCTAAAACATCACAGAAACATTACCAGTCTCGGTCCACTAGGTAGACCAGGAGCAACATGGCCGATCCTAGCCGGCTACACACCTCATCCTGAACTCAATATAATGTCAGATGAGGAACTACTTACTCAAATACAAGAGTTAATAAAAATCTACAATTAGTCCAATATGTCATGCAGACTTTTACAGTCCAACCACCATTGACACTTCCAAATCAAACTCCTCAACATGGGACTACACTAAAAATTACACCACAGACTCTATACGCAGTCATGGGTAAAATGCCCACAAAACGTGAGCAAATTCCATTCTGGATAGCTCAAAAAATTACTCAAATCGAAGCAGTATTTCCAAATACTAGCCCGTATGAGAAACACAGAATCCTAACCATCTGTTTACCGATGGGGATCACACACCAACTGTAAGACTGTACCACTTGGAGCTCAGTCTTTGCTGCCATCTATACTAAAACACATGGTATTCCATCAATTGCAGTAATACCAGATGTTCTGAAACAAATTCAAAACTAATACGGGGCAGAGCCTGCTCTAAATTTAGGTATGAAATTACTGAAAAATTTCGACCAGGTCTCAACAATAATATTATCTAATATTAAAGGGGAGGCAGCAGCAGTGGCGATCCGCCATCGATTAAGGGAATTCGATGTTACAGAACATCAAACTGAGCTACCCAGAATAATAGAACAATCTTATGCAGAATTAGGCAGAGATAGTTTGGGTGGAAGACCAGTGAAGCCAAAACTATCTGAAAGTCCTGAGAAGGACTCTATTAAACAAACTCCTACATCTTCTAAAAAGGAGTTGGAAACTAATAAACAAAATTCAAACAAGAAACGTTCTCAATCCCGAGTTAGGTCTCCTCAAAAGGAGCCCACTGAAAGGAGGTATAACCTCAGGAATAGGGATAATTTGAAAAAGCCTGACAGGTATCAAGATACTGATACACGTTCCTCTCGTACCTTTCAGATCTCGTCACAGACATCGGAAAGAAGAGGACGGTCAGAACATAGAGAAGAGCGCGTGAAATCGAAAGATGACAATCAATCAATCAATCAATAAACTTTATTCGGTTTTAGCTTCAAAACCATAAAAGTTGCACAAAGACATTGAAATATAAGAAACAAAAAAAAAAAAAAGAGAAAAAAAAGATGACAAACACGTTCCAAAAAATAAATCAAAACCTCAATTCTCAAAGAAGAAGGTGGCAGGTCTGAAGGTCAGACATGCCGAGGATACTGAGAACACAACTCAAGAACGGAGAATGGGCTCGGACAATGCTGGACAGTGCAGCAGAAGTCACAATAGCTCGCCAGAACCTGAAGGAACTTCTGGAGATAGTGGACTTGAATGAGTACATTACAGTTGAGACTGTAGACACCAGGGTTAGTACTCCACAAAAGTTATATGAAATAACACTCCGGATGGAGGGAGACATACCAAGACAGGTGAAAGCACTTTTTGGGGAAAAACTTTCAAGGGGCTATGATTTACTTCTAGCAGAAAAAGACTGGCCACCACAATTTGTCAGGGAGTGCCCACATGGCGAAGACATTATTATGCCTGCCTTCTCCAACCATATTCCAATTCATCTAAAATATACTTATGCCAGGAAATGGGCAGTTGCCCAGGCCCCAGCATTATATAAAAATCATGTAGGATGGGACAAGGATTCACCTCACCATAAAATAAATCTAAAAAATGAACCTACTGCACAAAGGCAGTACCCAATAAAGCAAGAAGCTAAAAAACAGGTCAGGGAGATCTTACATCAACTTGAATACCAAGGGGTGATTGAAACATGCACCTCTTCAATGAACAATCCTTTCTTTCCTGTCCTCAAACCAGACAACACCTATCGTCTAGTTTTGGATTACAGACATTTAAACACTTGTTCTAAAACATTTGCAGTGCAAAATGCACATAGTACAGCATTAATGAATAACATTGTGCGTAAAAAATACAAAACCACATTAGATATCTCAAATGGTTTCTTTTGTCAAAACATAGCACCTGAAAGCAGGTACTTAACAGCTTTCTCATTAATGGGGACCCAGCGTCAATTTTGTCGACTCCCACAAGGGTTCAAGAACAGCCCGGGGTTATTCTCAGCGAGAGTAACTGAGTTACTACAAATTTATGACAATGAGGCATTGTCCTATGTCGATGACATCTATCTGACAGACGATGACCTGGATAAACACTTGAACAGGGTGAGCACCATTATACTGGGATTCGCCTCTGAGGGCTACAAGTTCAACTTTAAAAAGTCCCGAATTGCCCATCTCAATGTCCTGTTTCTAGGATATGAGCTTTCAAGTGAAGGCAAGAGCTTGGAAGCCAACTTTTTAGAAAGGTGTGCGCTGCTCCAACCTCCAAAAACGCTGAAATTTACAATCCATCCTGGGTTTCCTAAATTTTGGAAGAACTTGCGTTCTAAATTACGCAGAAAGGGTTAAACCTCTACGCATTAATTAAACCTGATTTTTCAATCAAAAATTGGACACAAGAACACACAGAAATCTTGCGTTCACTCCAAGCTAACATGTTAGCAGCAAATCACTTACAAACTCGCGTAAGTCAACGCAATTTAGTGATCCGAATAATTTCGGGTCAATGCGGATTCACCTACTTAACATTTAACGAGGGCGAAAAAGTACCAATTGCATACAAATCACATTTGTATACACAGGCAGAAATGCGCTTCACTTCAACTGAAAAAATACTGACAGCAGTTCAAACTGCAGTAGCAAAGGAAAGAGCTCTAGCTCAAGGGAAAAGCATTATTGTCGTAACCCCAGTTCCAGCCTTAGAGGCGGTAACAAAAGCGAGCATTCCAAATGCTAAAGCATTACATCCTAGATGGATACAATGGGTTAATTCTCTTGCTGCAACAGATGTTGAATATGTTTTTGATCCTGACTTAAAAACACAAGCGTTCCTGCAATGTGAACATGAATGTCCTCTGCCCACTGAGATTCTGCCTCTCGATCAGTATGAATTAATAATTTACACTGACGGATCTGCACAACCCGCAACAGGGAATAAGCAAGCTTACAGTGCAGCGTGCGCAATCGTTATAGGTCGCATGCGCGATGGCAAATTCAGACCTATGGTCACAAAAACCCAGTCTCAAGGAGATTGCACAGCTCTGCGAGCTGAACTACAAGCATTCAAACTGGCACTTGAAAGTACAGATCGAGAATTCCCCACACTAATAGTGTGCAATTCTTTCTACTGTGTGCAGTCGTATAATGAATATATACAAACTTGGCTTGAAAACTGGTTCAAAGATGCAAAAGGTGGCACAATAAAGCATGAAACGCTTTGGGAACAAGTAGTTCAGTTAAAAAGCGAACTACCAAAGGCTCACGTGATCCACACACTGAGTCATCAACGTGATGGCGTTCACGTTGCAGGGAATTCATTGGCTGACGAAGCCGCAAAGGGGGCTGTTCAGACGGCTTCCGTAGCTGCGATCACTCGTTCAAAAACGAAAATAGACAGTGAGATAATGTTGGCTGTCAATGCTACGAGCAAAGGCAGTGGTGCAGCGTTACCAAAAAAGTTTCCACTCAAGTACTCTTATGTAATTGATGCGAACAACGTTCCTTTTGCTTGAATCCCTGGAGTGGGGGATAGGGTAATTCCAAACAAGGAACGCAGATTAGGACTAATCCTAGCAGCGCACGAAGGGATAGCTTCTGCCCATGCAGGCATTTCTGCAACGGTATCTTTATTAACACAAAGATATTGGTGGCCTGGCATTAGGAAGCAGACCAAGAACTATGTTCTGGAATGTGAAATTTGCCAACAGATGAAAGTCTCCACAGTGAAACGTCCTGCGCAGACACCCCTGTTAATTTCAGACAAACCATTAGCTTGTGTTTACCTGGACCACTGCGGTCCCTTGCAAAGGGACGGTAACTATAAATATATCATGGTCGCAGTGGATTCTTGCTCTAGGTTCCTATGGATATGGCCTCAGCGCTCGGCTGACGCTCGAACTGTTATAAAAGATTTGCGAGTCTTTATCGGCACATACGCAATAGGCACGCTACATTCTGACCAGGGCCCTGCGTTTAGCTCTCGGGCTTACAAAGACGCCATGGCCAGTCTGGACGTTGCATTGCGGTACTCCTCTCCGTTTCATCCTGAGGGAAATTCTGTTGTGGAAAGGAAAAACGGGGACATAAAGCAGTCTATAACACCTAGGGTATTAGGTTCGGGTGATGGGTGGGTCAAACATCTATATGGGGTCCAACGCTCATTAAACAATTTGCCAAGAAGTTCTCTAGGGGGGGTCACTCCATATGAGGTCCTATTTGGGACAAGAATGTGGGTGCCCGATCTGGAATGCAGGGGCACAGTGGTGGAAAATAAACCCTTTGATATCAAAGATCGTTTGGCTGTTTTACAGGACTTAAATGAACTAAGAACGAAACAAAGCAACGTATTCCTGCAGCCAACCACCACTGGGGAAAACCGGCGGTCCCAGAAAGGCCTGTCTGGATTCAAAAAGTTGGGGATCTAGTCAGAGAGAAAATTGCGGACAAGAAGGAATTTGGACCTTCTTACAGACATCCAGTACCTGTCCTAGCCATACACGGAACAAGAACAGTACTTCTGCCGCCCCTTGCTGGAAAAAAGGAGAAAAGATTTGTGTCCATCGACCTCATCAAACCACAGTATGTGGCCAATACTAAATAGTAGGCCTCGTGGACTCCGACCTAGTAGCAGACACACTCCTCTCGCTACTATCCAAGAGGTTCAGACTGAAAGACTGATAACCATCGAGAATTCAGCAGTAACAGTTGAAGGACTGAGCAACAATGCTATGGAACTCATCCCTCTTGAAACACAAGTAACAGTTCGTCCAAATACACTGTTCTACATCAATGGAACAAGTGATCAACTGGTCCAAGCGATTTCTACAAATCCTGATGCAATTCCAACAATTGACAGAACTGCTTCTGGCTACTTCATTCACTTTGATACGTTTTCTGAGGATCCAAGTGAGCCCGAGACGTCGCCAGCATCAAAAACTTTTAAACAGCAAGCACAAGACTTTTTACATTTTTTGAAAAAGACTTATCTGGTTTCACCATGGATTGAATTTTGGGTTTTTTCTGGAATATTTTTCTTCTTGCTTTGGCTAGCTTTGGTTATGACTATGAGCGTGCTTATAAATGGGAGATACATCCATTTGGACATTGAAAGAAAAGAAGTGAACTTACTTTTGAAACCTCACAAATCATCCCATCGTGAAACAAGAGACTTGTCTGCAGTGAACATTACAGCCATTCCTATATAGGATGGTATAGTGTGGGACAAAACAGATTTTGATATTTTTGGCCCGACGGAACATTTGAACATTCCACATTTATTTAAGATTTCACTAAGTGATTTTGTTTCATCTAGTACCTACTCTGATGATTGGGACTTTGAAACTGTAAATAATATGATGTTTGACCTAGAAAAATCTGCTGCATTTTCTAATAATGAATATTTAGAGGGTTCATCAGACTATGAACAGCTGTATTGCTATAACCACTATGGTCATCATTTTTTGCATAAATCTGCAACACCTAGAAATGTGTTTATGTTTAACCAATGGGAGCATTGTCCTACACCACCAAAAGGTACTTCAAAAACATTTGCTAAAAAGTTTCCATATTTTTCAGGGTACTCTGATCCAGAAACATTTTACTATAGAAATGTAAACAAAACAGGACTGAAAATTATGTTAACAAATACAAAACAGATTTACTCTGCAGCTTTTATTGCCCAACTGTCTAGACAGGGTTTCGACTTATGGAAAGACACAATAGACACAAAAACTGTCTGGGGTACTAAAGATTGGCAAGTGCAGGGGATGGAAGCTTTATTTAGAGCCTGTATCGTCCCTCAACAAATAATGTTTTTGAATGACACTGTCCAACAAACGTCTTGCCTTGGTTTAGCCAAGATTAAAGACATGAAAAGTCCTTCTGTACCAACACCTGCAAGTGATAACAATACACAGGCAGCGGTTACAGTTGACACCATACTACAACTCAACAGAACAAATCCTGATTGGAGAAAATGGTTGATCTGGCCCACAGACACAAACAACTGTCAAGGAAGATTCCTGAATAAAACACAGGGGTTTACTATTCATAGGCCAGACCCACGATACGTCCAAAGACCGCATCCGGGGGTAGTAACAACATACAGTGTAGGAAAATTATGCCTCGATTGGCTGCACAAACCTACACTTAAGGATGTGAAACAACACTTATCTTTACTTAAAGAAGACGCAGACCTTAGGGTATTCTTGCTTGGACCAAGAAGACCGCGTCAAAAACGTTTCATATATGCCGGCATTTATGCTGCTTATAATGAAGCATGGAAGGTGTCACAGATGGAGGCCGCAGAACGAATACGTGAACTTGATCGTATTAATTTAGAGAAAAATCTCTCTTTGGTCGACAATGGGTTAACAACTTTGTCCTCCAGAATTTATTCATTGGACAGTATTGTATCCTCTGCTATCGACATACTGGAACAAGATTTAGCCATGTTACAGCAAGGCCAGTCTCAGTTACGTTCTAATATGTTATTAAGCTGGACGCTGCAATCTTTGCGTGCGGGCTATGTGCCTTGGCGTTTTATCAACACGACGGCTCTGTTTGCAGAATACAATCTAACTGATAAACAGATCGAACTGGCACAAAGGGGAGCAAAGTATACAGTATTGAGCATTGAAAAAGTTGAAAAATTACCATTCACAGTGGCAGAAAAACCAGCTACAGAATGGCTTATTCATGGCAAAATTAGTCTACCTGTGACTACTTTCCAGTTTCAGTATTGCCTTAGACAGATGCAAGCAGGCAAATATGAAAGGTTGGGTAAAGAATACATTAAGACATCCTGGAATTTACCTTACACCTATAGATGTAGGAATGGGGATCGTGAAGTGTTTCTAAGCGGTACACACTGTGAAAGTGCACTAAGCGGTTCACTGATTTGTCAGGACATTTCTTTACACGGGGCTTGTAATGGTTCTGTGGCAAACTTGTCCTGCCACCAGCAGGGTACACCAGCTGCTGTGATTAATCCAACGTTTGGACAACTTTCTAATGGGAGTTACCTCATGTTGAATGATCAGAGTTGCTGCGGCATGTTGCCAGGCATCCCATATCTAGTAACGGTCAACTCCAGGGTCACTTGCTGTATGCAAGTATTGTTTGCCCCAATAGACACAGTCAGGGAGTCGCCTTTGTGGCCTTTGTTGAATGTCTCTTTTATTCGATTTGATACTTTAAGCAGAATGAAAGCCATGCTTATACAACAATCAGTGCCTTTGACCTCGGCCAAAGAAACCTATGATCTACAAGTTGCAAGGACTTCGGCTGAGATACAAGCTTTAATTCGTACAAACTGCCCTATACATTTCATAGAAATGATAGGACGTATCTTTAATATGTCAGATACAAGCGGAATTGTACATGTATTTAAGACCATCTGTTCCGGACTATTAGCACCTTTCCAGGCTGTCCTCGGAATCATCCCAAACTTCGCACATTCGGTGTTTGGTGGTGTGCCGTTAATTCTAGCACTTGTTGCAGGAATTCTGTTTCTATTCCTCCTACTACGCTATGGCAAGCCTCTTCGCCAACATCACTCCGAGCGATGTGGAGAGAGCCCTCCTTGAACGGAAATGCCGTGAGCGAATAGTACAGCTTTTGGGCATGCCTCGTCTACGGGAACTTAATACAACGTGGTTCCTGTCATTCAGACCAATCTGGCAAGATTGCATCTTACCTGTTGTACGCTGCCTGTTTTGCGGTGAAGAATGCGTGCTAGACATCTGTCTAACACTCCAATCAGTCATGCCAACGGATATCGATACTCTGCTGGACCCGATAAGGGCCCATGCTGTGTGTTGTCCCCAGAGGCTTCCAATTCTGATGGCGGCATTCATTGAGATCTCACAGACTCTTCCGGCTGCTGCTGAGGTACGAGATGGATCAACGGGCACACAGGTAACAACGGACGTGAACATTGCATCTTCTGCTGAAAGCGATGTTTCTCATCTCTGTGCAATTAACCTTCTGAACGAGGTGTTCCAAATGTCACCGACTTCGGTGGATGATTTTTTGGCTACGGACATAGATGATCTAATGTTTACGCCAGACCCCTACACTGACTTTGATTCGGCTCACAGTGTACCAGGGCAACAATGAAATTTGGCCTTCATATTTTTCAAACTTGGAACTTTTCCCAGAATTGAACTTTTTCTTTTTTAAATTTTTGAAATGACATGGCAAATGAACAATCTGCTTACAGTAGAACTAGTCTTATAAAACGGACTTCTTTGAATACTTCCAGGGACACATTGTCACCTTACTTGTCTAACATTTCATTTACTTCCATGATATGCAAAAGGCTTTGATTGTAAGAACTTATCGACCATTTCATCATATGTATATATTACTGTTTCATTCTCGTTGCATTCCACTTCTGTTATATGCTTAGAATGAAAACAATGCTTTAAATGTACAGTACCTATTGCTTTTCAACAGTTTTGAGCTTCTTTAAAAATGCTTTTAGAAATGTTTTTAGCAACATGTGGTACTCAATTTTATGTTTAGCATTTAAAATGTTTAGCATTTAGTATTATCGTTCACTCGAAGATGGAGTGGGTGTTGTATTCCGCTTTAGGGGTCCGTATATAGGTTTTCCTGAATCATGTCCTTATATAGGCACAATTCGCCTTGCCCTTATATAGGCATAGAATCCCTGTCCTTATTTAGGCATTAACCGTGCACTCCAAATACAGGCATGGTCACAGACATCCGTTCACCCTAACGTCACAACGAGTTCTTAGAAACCAGACCCTTAAGCTTCGGGAGTTCCCCTAGCACAGGACTATTGATTTCTCCAAGAACTCATCTATTATGTATGAACCGTTCTACCTTAAGGGTTCATTCCTGACGTCTTCCTCTGTCCGACTTCACGTCAATGCTAACATTCCACGACACCTACCAGGTATAAATATACCTTCCCTTGCCCAAGCAAGTTAGAGGAGACCCCGACTTCAGAGGAGCCCGTATCCCGGCCTGACGCACTGAGAAGACGCTGTCATTCCTGCACGCAGACGAATCCAGCTTCCAGTGTTCTGACTCCCTTCGTGGGGTGTTAGAGTTCCAGATCCGGCAAGAGATTCCCACCTCTCTCATTCTCAAGGTATGGAGCTGACTAGATCCTAGAGGGACTCTTGGCATACTAGACTTGGCATACTATACTTCACATACTCTTAGTATACCAGACTAGAGAATACTCCACCTACTTCTACCTTTCCCTACACCTAGACTAGGTTAGATACATTGGGGTAGAACTAGCTTAGGGACGCATCGTATGAGTACTCGCATTTTTAGCTCATGTTATTTATGTACGTGAATATATGCTAAAAGATAATGCTAGAGCAGTATTATTTATTTCTACTGCTTACGCTGTACATTATTTATCTTGCATTCTGTCTTGTGATCATAACAGCACATATCTCTTACACGAGAAACAAGACTGTTCAATAAAACCCTTTTTATTGAAACGCCCGTCTTTCCTTTCTGTGTAACTCTGTAGAAACTAAGCATGCACGATTGACTGAGTGAAACTGTTATCTATTGTTTCCACGATTCTGAGACCTGTTCCGCTTCTAAAGGGAAACAAAGTTGTCATGTTTTTCAGTTGCCAGAAACTACTCCCTTCTTGTTCTCAAGGAGTTTCTAGTGGCCTCTGAGCTAGCTGGCACAGGTAATTAAGTTTAATATAATCGATAGGGACATACCGACCTTAGTCCTTTGTCAAACCTATAGGTTATATTATTCCAATGCGCAGAGCCTATTAGGGAAATAGGAACTACACTACACCTTGACTTAGTATCTGTGGGATTGCATTTGTCGAAAAGGACGCCTGCGCATAGGTAGTCTAATGCTGTCTAACAATGGTGTCTGTCCCTGGCAGGCTACTTCGTAGCATGGTGTCTGGTGGCGTTCTGCATCACGCTGTACCTTACAGTCTATGCAGTCATTGATAAAGATGTGAATGTGTGTATTCATGCCAGGCCACCAGTACATCTCTTTTAATGTCAATATTGTTTTAGAGATCCCTTGATGTGACAGACCCTCCCCCAGATGTGCTTCATAAATCAAAGCTGCTCTACGTTCCATGTTTGGAATTACCCTATCCCCCACTCCAGGGATTCGAGCAAAAGGAACGTTGTTCGCATCAATTACATAAGAGTACTTGAGTGGAAACTTTTTTGGTAACGCTGCACCACTGCCTTTGCTTGTAGCATTGACAGCCAACAATATCTCACTGTCTATTCTCGTTTTTGAACGAGTGATCGCAGCTACGGAAGCCGTCTGAACAGCCCCCTTTGCGGCTTCGTCAGCCAATGAATTCCCTGCAACGTGAACGCCATCACGTTGATGACTCAGTGTATGTATCACGTGAGCATTTGGTAGTTCGTTTTTTAACTGAACTACTTGTTCCCAAAGCGTTTTATGCTTTATTGTGCCACCTTTTGCATCTTTGAACCCATTTTCAAGCCAATTTTGTATATATTCATTATACGACTGAACACAGTAAAAGAATCGCACACTATTAGTGTGGGGAATTCGCGATCTGTACTTTCAAGTGCCAGTTTGAATGCTTGTAGTTCAGCTCGCTGAGCTGTACAATCTCCTAGAGATTGAGTTTTTGTGACCATAGGTCTGAAGTTGCCATCTTGCATGCGACCTTTAACGATAGCGCACGCCGCACTGTAAGCTTGCTTACTCCCTGTAGCGGGTTGTGCTGATCCATCAGTGTAAATTATGAATTCGTACTGATCGAGAGGCAGAATTTCAGTGGGCAGAGGACATTCATGTTCATACTGCAGGAATGCTTGTGTTTTTAGATCAGGATCAAAAACATATTCAACATCTGTTGCAGCAAGAGAATTAACCCATTGTATCCATCTAGGATGTAATGCTTTAGCATTTGGAATGCTCGTTTTTGTGACCGCTTCTAAGGCAGGTACTGGGGTTACGACAATAATGCATTTCCCTTGGGCTAGGGCTCTTTCCTTTGCTACAGCGGTTTGAACTGCTGTCAGTATTTTTTCAGTTGAAGTGAAGCGCATTTCTGCTTGTGTATACAAATGAGATTTGTATGCAATTGGTACTTTTTCACCCTCATTAAATGTTAAGTAGGTGAATCCGCATTGACCCGAAATTATTCGGATCACTAAGTTGCGTTGACTTGCGCGTGTTTGTAAGTGATTTGTTGCTAACATGTTAGCTTGGAGTGAACGCAAGATTTCTGTGTGTTCTTGTGTCCAATTTTTGATTGAAAAATCAGGTTTGATTAATGCGTAGAGAGGTTTAACCCTTTCTGCGTAATTTAGAATGTACGTTCTTCCAAAATTTAGGAAACCCAGGATGGATTGTACATTTTTCAGCGTTTTTGGAGGTTGGAGCAGCGCACACTTTTCTAAAAAGTTAGCTGCCAAGCTCTTTCCTTCACTTGAAAGCTCATATCCCAGAAAAAGGACATTGAGATGGGCAATTCTGGATTTTTTAAAGTTGAACTTGTAGCCCTCAGAGGCGAAAACCAATATAATGGTACTCGCCCTGTTCAATTGCCTATCTAGGTCATCGTCTGTCAGATAGATGTCATCGACATATGACAATGCCTCATTATCATAAATTTGTAGTAACTGTTACCCTCGCTGAGAATAACCCTGGTCTGTTTTTGAACCCTTGTGGGAGTCGACAAAATTGACGCTCTGTCCCCATTATTGAGAAAGCTGTTAAGTACCTGCTTCCAGGTGCTATGTTTTGACAAAAGAAACCATTTGAGATATCTAATGTGGTTTTATATTTTTTACGCACAATGTTATTCATTAATGCTGTACTATGTGCATTTTGCACTGCAAATGTTTTTGAACAAGTGTTTAAGTGTCTGTAATCCAAAACTAGACGATATGTATGGTCTGGTTTGGATACAGGAAACAAAGGATTGTTCATTGAGGAGGTGCATGTTTCAATCACCCCTTGGTATTCAAGTTGATCTAAGATCTCCTGACCTGCTTTTTAGCTTCTTGCTTTATTGGGTACTGCCTTTGTGCAGTTGGTTCATTTTTAGATGTATTTTATGGTGAGGTGAGTCCTCTTCCCATCCTACATGATTTTTATATAATGCTGGGGCCTGGGCTACTGCCCATTTCCTGGCATAAGTATATTTTAGGTGAATTGGAATATGGTTGGAGAAGGCAGGCATAATAATGTCCTCGCCATGTGGGCACTCCCTGACAAATTGTGGTGGCCAGTCTTTTTCTGCTAGAAGTATATCATAGCCCCTTGAAAGTTTTTCCCAAAAGAGTGTTTTCACCTGTCTTGGTATATTTCCCTCCATCCGGAGTGTTATTTCATATAACTTTTGTGGAGACTTACTCTGGTGTCTACAGTCTCTACTGTGATGTACTCATTCAAGTCCACTATCTCCAGAAGTTCCTTCAGGTTCTGGCGAGCTATTACTTCTGCTGCACTGTCCAGCATTGTCTGAGCACATTCTCCGTTCTTGAGCTGTGTTCTCAGTATCCTCGGCATGTCTGATCTTCAGACCTGCTACCTTCTTTTTGGAGAATTGAGGTTTTGATTTATTTTTCTGAACGAGTTTGTCGTCTTTGGATTGCACGCGTTCTTCTTTATGTTCTGACCGTCCTCTTCTTTCCGATGTCTGTGACGATATCTGAAAGGTACGAGAGGAACGTGTATCAGTATCTTGATACCTGTCAGGCTTTTTCAAATTATCCCTATTCCTGAGGTTATGCCTCCTTTCAGAGGGCTCCTTTTGAGGAGACCTACCTCGGGATTGAGAAAGTTTCTCGTTTGAATTTTGTTTATTAGTTTCCCACTTTTTTTTTAGAAGATGTAGGAGTTTGTTTAATAGAGTCCTTTTCAGGATTCTCAGATAGTTTTGGCTTCAATGGTCTTCCACCCAAACTATCTCTGCCTAATTCTGCATATGATTGTTCTATTATTCTGGTTAGTTCTGTTTGATGTTCTGTTACATCAAATTCCCTTAATAGTTGGCGGATCGCCACTGCTGCTGCCTCCCCTTTAATATTATATAATATTATTGTTGAGACCTGGTCGAAATTTTTCAGTAGTTTCATACCTAAATTTAGAGCAGGCTCTGCCCCGTATTCGTTTTGAATTTGTTTCAGGACATTAGGTATTACTGCAATTGATGGAATACCATGTGTTTTAGTATAGATGGCAGCAAAGACTGAGCCCCAAGTGGTGCAGTCTTCCAGTTGTGGTGTGATCCCCATTGGTAAACAGATTTTTAGTTTTCTGTGTTTCTCATAAGGGCTAGTATTAGGAAATACTGCTTCGATTTGAGTAATTTTTTGAGCTATCCAGAATGGAATTTGCTCACGTTTTGTGGGCATTTTACCCATGACTGCGTATAAAGTCTGTGGTGTAATTTTTAGTGTATTCCCCTGTTGAGGGGTTTGATTTGGAATGGTCAATGGTGGTTGGACTGTGAAAGTCTGCATGACATATTGGACCAATTGTCTGTAAATTTTTATTAACTCTGTAAGTTGAGTAAGTAATTCCTCGTCTGACATCTCTTCAATGTCAGGATGAGGAGTGTAGCCGGCTAGAATCGGCCATGTTGCTCCTGGTCTACCTAGTGGACCGAGACTGGTAATGTTTCTGTGATGTTTTAGGGCGCCTTTAAACCAGAGCTGATGCTCCTGGTATGTTAGTGGAATTTCAATATCCTCGAAAGGAATATATTCCTCTGGTGGTTCATCTTCTTTGTAGAAGTGAAACATTCTTGTGACTGGATTTGATTCTGGGAATACTATCCATGAATAGAACACCTCTGTCTGAAAGGATTCGTGTGCCTCTATCACGAAAACTGCTCTACCGCCTCTTGGTGGTAGGCCGTGTTTTATAAGTTTTAGAGTGATGGCTCTTCTTAAGTTTGGATGGATGTCTATAACACCCTCCTCGGTTTCATTTAAACCGGTTAAGTTAAAAGCTGTTACGACTGGTTGAGCCGCAGCTACACCGTTCTCGGTGTCATTGTCCCCGCGTGTGAACATTTTGTTTTTTGAAAAATGTAGAACCAGTTTCAAGGAAACAAAAGATAAGGTGCACAATATTTTGGAACACTATATCCTTCAACGTTGAATAAACCAAAATAGCTAATATATAGGGTTTTTGTCCTATTTAGCTTTGGCGGATATTTAACCCTACCCACTCCAGACGTCTTATGGAGTATGTGAGTAGGGGTCTCTGAGAGAAAAACACGACTGAGTTACTCCGTATCTAGCGATAAATTACCGCCTAACCAAACGTTTGGGCGCCATGTAGTGTAGTTCCTATTTCCCTAATAGGCTCTGCGCATTGGAATAATATACCCTATAGGCTTGACATAGGACTGAGGTCGGTATGTCCCTATCGAGTATATTAAACTTAATTACTTTGTGCCAGCTAGCTCAGAGGCCACTAGAAACTCCTTGAAAACAAGAAGGGAGTAGTTTCTGGCAACCAAAAAACATGACAACTTTGTTTCCCTTTAGAATCGGAACACTTCTCAGAATCGTGGAAACAATAGATAACAGTTTCACTCAGCTCAATGGTGCATGCTTAGTTTCCTCAGAGTTGCACAGAAAGAATAGACTGGCGTTTCAATAAAAAGGTTTTATTGAACAGTCTTGTTTCTCGTGTAAGAGATGTGCTGTTATGATCACAAGACAGTATGCAAGATATATTATGTACAGCGTAAGCAGTAGAAATAAATAATACTGCGCTAGCATTATCTTTTAGCATATATTCACATACATAAATAACATGAGCTAAAAATGCGAGTACTCGATGCGTCTCTAAGCTAGTTATACCCCAGTGTACCTAACCTAGGTGTAGGACAATGTAAGAAGTAGGTGAAGTATGCTCTAGTATGGTATACTAAGAGTATGTTAAGTCTAGTATGACAAGAGTCCCTCTAGTTTCTAGTCGGCTCCATACCTTGAGAATGAGAGAGGTGGGAATCTCTTTCCGGACTCGAACTCTAACACCCCGCAAAGGGAGTCAGATCATTGGAAGCTGGATTCTCTGCGAGCAGGGATGACCGCGTCTTCTCAGTGCGTCAGGCCGGGATACGGGCTCCTCTGAAGTCGAGGTCTCCTCTAACTTGCTTGGGCAAGGGAAGGTATATTTATACCTGGAAAGTACTTAGGAATGTTAGCATTGACGTGAAGTCGGACAGAGGAAGACGTCGGGAATGAACCCTTAAGGTATAGCGGTTCATGGATAATAGATGAGTTCTTGGAGAAATCAATAATCCTGTGCTAGGGGAACTCCCAAGAGCTTAAGGGTCTGGTTTCTAAGAACTCGTTGTGACGTTAGGGTGGACGGATGTCGGTGACCATGCCTGTATTTGGAGTGCATGGCTAATGCCTAAATATGGACTGGGATTCTATGCCTATATAAGGGCAATGCGAATTGTGCCTATATAAGGACATGTTTCAGGAAAACCTATATACGGACACCTAAGCGGAATACAACAATATGTGATGTGTGCCTCCTTTCACCCCAGTGCACAGCTGTGGTGCGTGCTTCCTTTCAACTTATTGCACAGCTGTGGTGCGTGCTTCCTTTCACCCCACTGCACAGTGCACAGCTGTGGTGCGTGTTTCCTTCACCCCACTGCACGTGCCCCCTCCATCATACCCACGTGGTTCTCTCGTTTTCTGTTTAATAAACAAATTTCACACACAGATGCCCAGGTTTCCGATGTTAGCATTTGTGAACTTACTGGACCTCGCAGCTTTTCTTACAAGGCGCGTCCCCTCCACCCCGGCCGAGTGACAGACCCCACCGCCATAAGCTGGATTATAAAGCGCCCTGACAGAAGCACCAAGGCGCTGGACCTTGCAGCTTTCCTTACAAGGCGCGTCCTGTCCACCCCGGCCAAGGGACAAACTCCTCCGCCACAAGCTGCTGTGATAGTATAATAATGTTATTAATTATTATTCCTACCAACTTTGGCATTGACATTATTGCCCTTTATTATACTATTTGTTAGTTTTTAAATCATCAGCAGCAACATTAGTGCCCCTGTGCTGCCCAGACAGGAATCACACCAGTACCGCCACTGTAACAGGAGGCAGACCCACCACCCCTCCCACACTTCCAACAGACTGCTCTACAGTAAACAGTCTGTGTATTGTTTCTTATTGCTGCAATTTATCTCCCTTCACTGGCTCCTCACCCGCTCCCTTCACTCTTCCCCTCTCTCCCTCCCACTGTCTCCTCCCCGAGATTGGTGCAACTGACGTAAGTGTTTAGGCTCTGTTAATCTGCAGGAATGTTAATACCCTTAACAGGCCCACGCTGCCACCGTTATTTTATTTTTCAGCTACACAGATTATATTGATATGCCAAAACCATCCAAACCTCCAACAAGTTGCCTACTATACAAAATAAAGGACACGGAGCATTAAAAGATGTTTTGTTTTTGGGAATATTGTTAAATAAAGAGTTATCCGTGGGAGGCCTGCACACGGGGACAGTTCAGAAAGCCAGCACATTTCACTCTACAGGAGTCCTACAGATCAGCTGCTGCGTACCAGGCGTCCCTTGTATTACAGCTCCTTTGAGTGCGTTTGTGTGTGTGTGTGTGTGTGTGTGTGTGTGTGGTAGTCCAGGCTCTTGGGGCTCGCTCGATCCAGGGGCGTAACGCAGGCCCCTGCTGGGGGCTTAATATCAGCCGGTGTCTGCCGGTGCGCACATGGGCACTTACTTATTAGCACTTGCTCTTTGTGCGTGCTGGCTGGCACCGGCTGCTAAATAATGCTTCTAGATGTGTGTAAAGCACCTCAGCTAACGGATCCTTAATCTCCTGAAATGTGAACTGGAAACAAGGCGGAATGTGACCGCATCAAGCTACTGAGGATCACTCGGCTTGTTAGCTGCTTCCTAACCTTGTGCTGAGGTTGAAACAGTATAAATTCACAAGAGCACTGAGCCACTGCGCCCTCGTGTTCGCTTTAATCTTTTCAGAAAATTGCCAATAGCTCTGTCTAAACACTTATAACGCCCCAAAGGCGCGACCTATTGGCTATGCCAATGCTTGTTAATCTATACACCCATCTTTGTTCAAAGACCAAAAGGGCCTTTGTCATGTCATATGATGGTAGGGGTTCAATTTTTCCAGGACGAACCATTCGAGGTCGTCCGCATTATGACCATTCTCAGTGTAATGAGAAGTGAGTTTTGTGGCATCCCTCTTGCACCTGATGGTGCTACGGTGTTCCGAGATCCTAATCCGGTCTTTTCTGGTCCTCATACCGATGTAGATCAAACCACGGGGACAGTTAATCATATATACCACGTTTGTAGTGTTGCAGTTTGTGAGTGATTTCAGTCGCCATGGTGTCGGTAGACCCAGGTCAAGTTCTTTAGTTCTCTTGGTGAAAGGGCAAACACTGCACCCACCGCACGGGGAATGCCCAGTGGGTGCGGGGATGTCCCATAGTGTGGATTGATTGTTACCCCAATCCTTCTGTTTCGGTCTAGTATGGACTAGCATATCCTTTATGTTCCTAGCTCTTCGAAAGAAAAACATTGGCTTTTCCATCGTCTGGCCCCCTGATGTGAGGATACCCCTGTTCTTGTTAATTTTGTTTGGAGCTTATTGGATAGAGTGCCATACATCAGGACGCAAATCAGTCTGTCACTGTTTTTTTTCTCTTTAGTCAAAAGGAGTTGGTCTCTATTGTTGTTCCGGGCTCGTATGTTTGCCTTTTTAATGACGTGGGTGGGTAATGTTTAGCAGCTAGTTTCTTTGAAAGCTTTTTTGCATGTCGGTGATAGTCATTCGTGTAAGAGCAGTTGCATCTGAGGCGCAGATATTGACCCACTGGCAGATTTTCTCTAAGGCCACGTGGGTGATAGCTTTCAAACCGCAGGAGATTGTTCCGTTCAGTCGGTTTGTAAAAGACTTCACTGGTTAGTTTGCCATCCTTTTCAGTGATCAGTAGGTCTAGAAAGGATAGTTTACTTCCTCCTACTGTGAGGGTAACCATTCACTAAACAGTTGTGCGTCATTTTTTGTCCCTGTCCAGATCAAAAGGACATCATCAATGTACCGTTTCCAGGGTCTTATCTTTTCACGGTAGGGGTTGTCATCGTGTCGGATAATCTGTTTCGAACGCATGTACATACAGGCAGGCTAGACTGGTAGCGAAGGTGCTTCCCATCGAGGTACCATGTACCTGAAGGTAGTAATCGCCTTCAAATTAAAAAAATTGTGAGTGAGGGCTAGTTGGGCCATGTCCATAACAAATTCAGGAGGTGTGATTGACTGCCAGTCAGTTTCTTCTAGGATCTTCTTAACCACCTCTAAAGTTGATCGTTTATAGACGGTGATGTAAGAAAAGTGCAGCACTTTTAACGATTTTTAGTGAACTGTTACCATGAATTATGAAATGTTTTTGTGGCATGTTTTAATAGTAATATATTCTTTCATATTCTGTAATTTTAACTCTTGGTCTTAATCTTTTAAGCACAAATATATAATGTATTATGCATTTTCTTTGTACTTTATATGCTATGTCAATGTAGCGAAATAAAGAACTTTGACTGACTGACCCAAAAAACTTTCCGAAATCGTCAAATAACAAGCAGCTTGCGGATCTAATCACCATTCGATGGATTATGGATGATTGCCAAGCAGAGATGAAACATCCGCCTATTTATTGAAAAGATTAAGACGATTGAATCAGAACTGCAACTTGCCTCCCATCCTTTACTAAGCCAGGTTCAGTCCAGTCTCCTCCCAGTGCAGCACCTGGAGAAATTCACTCCTACTGGTTATACTTCAAAAAACAATGCTACTTGGAATGCCTTCGAGCTCCCAGATGAAGCCAATATACTCCAAACAATAATATCAATAAAAACCTCTAATCAATTTAATGATCCTCTGCCCGCCAAGCTCATCAAAGAGCTTAGATCTTCCATTCTCCTACTTTGAACTAAGATTGCCAATGTGTGTTTCCTCTCTCTCTCTCTCTCTCTCTCTCTCTCTCTCTCTCTCTCTCTCTCTCTCTCTCTCTCTCTCTCTCTCTCTCTCTCTCTCTCTCTCTCTCTCTCTCTCTCTCTCTCTCTCTCTCTCTCTCTCTCTCTCTCTCTCTCTCTCTCTCTCTCTCTCTCTCCTCTCTCTCTCTCTCTCATGGCTTGATTCCTTATTGCATAAAGATGCGACAGGTTACCCTAATCCTTAAAAAAACAAATGCAGACCTGTCTGATTGTAACAATTTCCGCCCAATTACCAACATTCCAACGCTAGCAAAGTTACTAGAGAGATGAGTGCACCTGCAACTCTGCAAACACATTGAGTTTATCTGCTTGACCATTGCCAATCCGGCTTCCAAACAGGACACAGCACTGAAATGGCTCTAACACACATTGTAGATGATACCCTGAGATTGCTTGATCAGAACGAACCGTGCCTGCTTATCCTGCTGGATATCTCCTATGCCTTCGATACGGTCAAACATGACAACATGATTAACCTTCTGGAAAATAGGATGGGTCTATCTGGTTCCATTTGAAACTGATTTACCTCGTTCCTACACAACCGATCTCAAGGAATCAAAGTCAATCAATCCCTTTCTGACATTACTCCGGTCTTGATTGTAGTGTCTCAAGAATCCACGCTCTCACCCACATTATTCAACTTGTTCACGGAACCGCTCAACGAAATTCTGAAGCTTTCAAACTTTCAATACCACATGTACGCTGACGATACACAATTGTACTTGAAAATGTCCTCACCCGCAGATATCAAAAATCTCAACTACACCTTACTGAAAACCCAACAATGGTTAATACACTTATGCTCAACATACTCAAAGCAGAATTCCTCTTGATCGCACCCCACAATCACTCTGCCCCATAGAAGAATGGCTCAAACAATTTACAGCTCTCAATTGTGCCCCCCACGTTATCCAAAAACTGTGGCAGATGCTTTCACAATACACCCCCCCCAGGTTTTCTATTTAAAAAATATATTTAAATAATGATTCATTTTAGTGTCTGTGCTTGAAAAATTAGCAATTTGAAGGGAAAGATCAATAAAATGAGCAACCTATTTATTGGAAAATGTGTTACTGATTACATGCTTTGAGTGGACCTTGCTCTGTACAATGTACATGCTTGGTGGAAGATCTGTAGCCTTTTTACTGTACTTTGTACTTTCTTGTGATAAATGTACTGAACTGGTAATCATGACTCGTGAATTGACAGTGTCCTTATAAAAAAAATTCTGTTTCTCACTGTAATGCATTTTCTCACTCAGTTTCCGTTGTAATTAATTATGTTAAGAATATTACCTGCTTTGTGGCATAACGACGGAGATTCTAAAAGGTTTCCTTCTTGAGTCCTAGTATGGTAGGCTTAGAATGTGTTGACTGGAGAAGAGGGAATGGATGTCTGATGGGCAATCCCCCTTCTAAAAGATTATACATTTAGTGCTAGAAAGGAAGAAACGTTCCCCATTTTGCCGTTTAACCCCGGGAACTTTATTGGTTAATTTCTACCTACTTGTGATTCATCCAGTTCCACTTGATGCCAGAAGTGAATTCTCTCCCTCCATGTATCTATAGCTTCATCTTGTGAAAAGTGCTATAACCATTCCTATTATATGGACAGTCTCGGAAATGAGACCTTCATCCAATGAGATTTTTGTTTCCTCTGATTAAAATCAGTGTATATCAGTTCATCATTAAGTCACATTGTGTCTTAGTGCTTTTTGTACAAAATTCAGAACTCTGTTAATAAGGTGGTTTTCTTTATTCACTTGGTGCAACTTCTCCAGATTACTGTTTTTGAGAGCTGCTTTGAGTTATTGTACACTGGATTGCTTTAAAATTGGGTGTTATTAATGTGGAAAGGGCTACATGTTTCATGGATTGCCTACCCGTATTGTCAGGTGTGAGGGGTAAGAGTATACCCTGAAGATTGAATGTGTATGTGGCACAATTGATCTTGGCCAGGGTGAGAGGGAATATTGTGACACGCTTATCAAAAGGCTGTTGAAGTAGTCATTATGGCCATCCTGAAGGGTTTGAAAATATCTTCAACTATGTAGCAATGAGATGGTAGATTTCGCATATGTTCAGTACTTGATACATGGTAGTGGTGACTGTAGTCAATAAGGATTCAGACCACATGCTGCACACTTATGTTTCTGGTGGATACAGGGAAATAAGTAAACTCCATTTCGATAGAGTTCAGCATGCATGATCGGAGCACCATTGAGGTAATTAGATAGTGATACGAGCCATGTGCTAAGTAAGGAGAAAAAGCTAGAGATGAGTGTCATCATCCTATAAGTGGTAAGATAAGCTGAAGGTGATGTTACCAAAAAAGGTATTATAAAAGGAGAAGGTGAGATGCTTCAGGGCTAATTCTTGCAGCCTCAGTCCTATTGGAAGGGTGAGAATTCCCATGAGAGACTGAAAGAGCAGCTAGAGAGGTATTATGATCCCTGATGTATAAGTGAAATGTAGATTCTGGGCATTGCTAGTGTATTAATATGGACGGAGTGGTCTACAGTGTTGAGCAGATCCATTCTCCAAAATGTATTGTCTGTAAGGAGATGTCTTATAAATTACCTCACTCTTGCACACAAAGAGGAAACTGACTAAGTAAAGTGTTATATCAGAATGACAACCTCTCAAGGTCTGTGCAGGAATGTAGCACGTCCACGCATGCCACTATTAGTGGGTGAGGGCATTTTTTTTTATTTTTTAAACTTGCGTTTTTCCTTGAGAGGTTGTCGTTCTGATATCAATCAGATTGTACTTCCTCATTTTCCTCTCTGTGTGTAAGTCTATGGTCATTGAAAAGGGAGTAAGGAAGAGGAGATTGACCTCCCTCCCCTTTATTGTGTGTGTTTATAAATTACCTCTTCATTGTCATGTGTGAAGTTCCTAAATGCGTTTTTTCTTCTTCAAATAGGCTTGCACACTTGTATGGAACAATTTTGTAGCCTATAGTGTGCACTGATTTTGAAATCCTAATCCTAGGTACTGTCAGCATAAGCTCCTTGAACTTCCTCCAGAGTTGAAACTCCTTTTGAGAAGCATTGAAAGCTTCTGGAAGAACTGCTATTTTTGAGGAGTGCGAGACCTGGCTGTTAGTGTTACTTGCCTTCTTGAACAAACCTTGGCTCCTTGACCACACCACAATGTGAAAAACAAGTGTTAAAGGTATAATACTTGATCTTCCAGTTGGAGGTTGTTAGTATTGTGGCCGTACGGTACCAGTGGAAAACGACCTGAATTGTTATAGTAGAGGCCCAGTAACCTATGACTGCCTGGGTACCCTAAGAAAAGGTCTTGTGCTTCCTCTCACGTTTGTTGTGCTCGACATTGTTTGTGACATCTGCTGCTTAGCAAGTAGGCCTCAGTGACATTCATAGTATCTACCACTACAGGATACCCACATCCTCTCAGGCATCGATGGAGGCTTGCCCTACATTTTTATTACTGCGATGCTAGAATTGCACACATTTATGGTTCACAAACCTCGTGTAATGAATGGCAGCTACTGCAAACATTTTGAGTAGTGGTCTGCAAGGAAGATTGCAAAAATTCACATTTCTGTTGTGGATCCACAGATTCCACAGTGAAAGGAAGCGAAAAAAGGTATCCTCAGTCATTTGGATTAATTTAGTTTTTAAATTTACCATCCATAACACGGTAATAAAAAAATACTGATCAGATTTAAACCAAAACACAAGAAGCATTGGCAAAGCCAATAGGTCTTGCCTATGAGAGCTATTGGCTTTAGCAATGTTTTGTAGTCCTGCTGTACAGCAGCATGGATGCTTTGCAGCATGGCTAAAACAAATTTTAAAAGCACTATGATGCAGTCGACTAATGCGCTTAAAAAATCTTTTTAAAGTGCATTAGCAATGGATGCATCCTAATTCTTTTTTAAATTATTTTTAGCCATGCTGCACAGCATTCACATTGCTATACAGCATGGCTACAAATCATTACCAAAATTGGCAATGCCCATGCTCCACAGCATGAACAAAAGGCAATGGAAGTGTAAGTAGTCTCAAAGGTGAGATCTATTCGCTTTGCCAATGCTTGTTCGGTTTCGGCAAAACACCTCTGTTATTCTGAGCAAAACAGTCCATCTCCTCATGCGTGTAAGGAAAAAAAATGTAATTTGGCAAAAAATACTATCGCATTAAGAAATCAGTTTCATCCATGTCTTACTGAAAATATATTTGGAAGTTTTCCCAAGTTTTCCAAGGACAAATGGGCTTATTAGAAGTGCCTGTCGCAAAGCAAAACATAATTACAAATGGCAAGCAATTCAGCAAGGATGACAGGGAAGAAGAAAAATAAAAGTAGCGCCTCAATCTCAGCACGATCAGTGGAAAACCAGCAATCAGTACTTGGTCCATGCTTCAGCTGAAAGAAGAGGAAGTGAAGCCAGCACGCTCTGGCCAGTTAGAAGGCAGCAAATAAGAGTGACAATGCCAACAAATATTAAGCAATGGGGGGGATGCAAGCCCTGTGTTGTATAAATATCTCTTGCAAGCGAGAGCGCATGCGCTGTCGCAGGTGAAAACGAAAACGAATCTCTTATGAGGAAAGGTGTAGTGTCTTATAAAGTTTGGTGTATTTCTTTTCAGCAAATTTTGCTGTAGTGGAGCGAGAAAAATTTGTATAAGACCTTAGATGTAAAATACTTTTGTTACCGGCTACTTACGTTTTTTCCCTTCAGGTGAACTTGCAGGAAACTTGATATACCAAAACTTAGCTAAGCATGTTAATTGTGTGCCAAATTTGTGTAAATATATTAAATGGCGCCAATGTTATTAGAACAGCTAAAAAAAAGGACTTTGTAATGGTAAGTAAAACTCTAATGTGTATGTAATATATCAAGATGGCTACTTTCATGCAATGTCTCATAACTTGAGGCAAGCATAAGTGAGGAGGTGAATTTGGTTATGGGGCTCAAGTGAAGTAAACTGTAAGACAGTCTGGTCAGGAAAGAAAGGATGGAAATTTCCTAACACTGCTACTGTTTTAGATAGTATATGGACCTGGTCCTTTATTTTTGAGTGTACAGCAGGATTTTCAGCTGGCCACAGAGGACGGCAATGACAAAGGAAACAGTAAAAAGCATGCCCTGCCCAAAGCATTGGTTGATAACATGCAGGTTATACCCACTGTTTTTGTACAGAGAGCTAACCCATTTCTTTGTCTCATTGCTATCCCCTCCTCTGGGCCATCATTTTGCATGCCCTAGGTTATATGCAACAAAGCGTGCACCTCATATCGGATCATAGGTTTTACTGTTTGTGAAGTATCTTTGAACTCAGCCATGTCTAAGTTAGATGATTGGCCATATGAATGTAGCACCTTCTCATGGACTACAGTGTCCAAAGAGTCTGACATTGCTACTCACTTTGTTACTTGTATTTCCAGTAATATGGTTGTTAGACTGCCATTGCTTTGTACAATGCGCTTTGTCACCTACTGTGTCAACCCTCACAGTATTCTGGCCATGTACTTCTCCTTGTCCCTGCAACGCACATCCACATCCCAGTCAGTGCTCCTGTCCATGGGGTGGGACCTAAGCCTGGGCGGAGTTCGCAGAGTTCTGCTACGCGGAACTCCGCGAAGTGCAAAAAAACCTCTGCTGCGCTACGCGGATCTCCGTGAACAGCGGAGTGCATTAGATAAATGCCGTTAACTGTGATTTTCAGTGCCAGATGCTTGTCTGCACTGTGCAATCATCGCGAACGGCACCATGCACAGAGCAAGCGGGCTCTGCTTCCTTTCTGCCGCTCGAGTAGATTTTTATCCGAGTGACCGCTTTCTCAACGTGAACGGACGGTTTCTCTACGCGAGTGGTCGCGAGCATACGCGACCACTCGCAATGAGAAATCTGACCGCCCGCGTTGAGAAATCTCGCTGGGAGGATGATTTTTCGCGCTCGCCAACTTGATGTTGACTATTGCGAACGAGGAAAAATCTCGCCGGGAGGTGGATTTTCCTCGCTTGCGATTGCCAGCATAACGCAGAATGCAGTAAACTCCGCGAGCGGAGTTCACTTCCCAGACTTAGTGGGACCCTTCTCTTATTTGGATCCCAGTGTATTTTCTGTATGCTGCTGCAGTGTCAATTGTATATCGACCCATTTATACGCCTTATTTAAACTCCCTCACCTTCCCTGAGTAGTCTTTGTAATTTGGATTAGTGCCTGCATGAACATGAAAAAAGTGCTTCTTGATAAAATTGCAGAAACCTTTAGCATTCAAGTGTATATGGTATAGTGCAGACCTAACTGAAATGAAATGGAGTGCTAAACACAGTGAGCTCTAGTGTATGCAAAGGTTCATTGTACTAAAAAGAAAAAGAAGGCAGGTTCTGATTTTAGCGATTCTGTAACAATTATTGTGTTTGTGTTAAAGTGCACTGAAAGCTCAAATGAACTCTATCTGGCAGTATTGCAGCAACCCTAGATCCAAGTTCTATATCAAATAGGGATTTTAGAAGCGTAAATTAAAGATTTTATTTAAAACTCGGAAGTGAATAAATTGTGATATGAAAGCCCAGACCTAAAATTGTAACCTATATTCTTTGAACCAAATTTGTATTGATTTCAAGTTCAACCTAAACAGTCAGTTACAGCTAGTAAATAATTGTTTTGCTTCAGAATCTGCTCCATCACCAGAAACGGAACTTTGTGGCATGGTGGTTCTGCCCAGTGTTTTTTCTGGCCTAGCATTTTCCATCTTCTACGGATCTGGAGTTTCCAGCAGTTGAAAAAAGTATGTTACCGATCTGATTTCCCTTCTGCCAGCTCTGTGACTGCCCATCTGTCCTATATTTAAACCTTGTAGCAGTTGTCTTCCTCTCTTACCAGTCGATATATTCTAGAATCCTTAGTTTGGCTTCTGCATCTATAAGTGAAGTGGTAGGGTTATGGTAAAAAAAGAGTAATCATACCCAGCATCATGATGCAGGATAACCTGTAGAAGTTCACAAGTGTAGCTGGAGCAGTGCTACACATCGGGGTGTTTGGTTTGTAATTGTTATGGGTTTACGAATCTTTGTTTAGCAATTTAAAAAGATTTTTCTTTGTATAGCTCATTATTTAATGCTGTACAAGAGTATGAATGATTTCCATCTGAAGGAAGTTATTTCAGCCTTTAAGATTCTGGTAAATTGCAACCAGTGTCAAATTCTCCCGTGGCGGAGGGATATTCTGCAAGGTGACCTGATCATGTAACTCCATTGCTTGCTATGTGGTTAACAATCAAGGTTTTCAGCACTATGTAGAACAGAAAGCCCCATTGGCTAGCATTAGCGAAGTCCTTACTATTCATATGTGCAGAAGGGAGGTATTTGAGGAACTCTTTCATAATACAAATACTTTTTGCAAATTTTCCCATTCCTTGGCTTCCATCGAATTGCTCAATCTACCATCACTCTAGTTCTCTCTCCAGACAGCTTCTCGAGCTAGTATTGAATTGTACTAGGGGCTGTAGTGTCTCCAGGGTGCAACAGGCTTGTACGCCTGCTTTCTGCTTCTCCAGGGCTCTTTGATAGAAGGGTCTGCAGACACTTTAAACGCTTTGCCATGCGCGTTCCCTCCCCGAGCCTTATTGGGCCCCAGGGAGTCCATCCTCCGAGGCCATATTTTATTATAAAGGGGAAGGGGGGGCCGCGCCCCGAGCCTTATACACTGGGTACCCCATCTCCCACAGCCGAGTAATAAATCGAAGGGGGGCGTGGCCTCCCCTCGCCAAGCCTTTATAGGCCCCGGGTACCCCATCCCACTGAACCGTACCTTATTGTAAAGGTGAGGTGGGCCCCTGTCCCCCCTCCTGTGGGCTTCTCGGGCCCTGGGGTCCCCATTTCCCAGGGCTGTATTTTTTTTTTTAAGGGAAAGGCCGGGCAGCCCCTCTCTTGGAGCCTAATTTAGCCCCTGAGACCTCACCCCTCAGGGCCCGCATCATTAGCAGGTGGGTGCCCACCCGGGGCACCCACCAAGCTCATGGGGGAGGGAGAGAAGGTATGGCCTCCGCAGCCCCAGCCGGCTGCAGTCATTGTTCCCACCTGGAAGGAGCAGCAATTTATGCTGCTCCCGCTGGGTGTGAGCAATCCTGGTCTGTTTCCCTTGACCTCATCATTGCGAGCAGAGAAACAGAATAAAAGTCTGCTCCCAGCTGGCAGGAGCATTTTTTAAGCTCCAGGCAGCTGGGCGCAGACTTTGTTTGCTCCTGTTTGGTGCAAGATTTGAAAATGCTCCCATCAGATGGGAGCAAAAACGTTTCCCTTCATGTGCCGGTACGGGCAGGGAAACCACTGTCTCGCGAAGGGGGGGGGGGAACAGGGGGTGGGGCTCCAGGGGACACAACAAGTGAGCCAGTCGCAGGGGATGGGGTCTCCAGGGTCATTAAAAGCTCAGGGAGGGGGACTGTGCGTCCCCCCTCCCCTTAGAAAAATACTTTGGGCCCTGGGGTATGAATACAACTTGCAGAGGGTGCCCACGGAAATCTCTTCCATTATAATTAAATAAGGCCCTGGGGGATGGGGTGTCCGGGGCAGAAAACTGCTAGGGGAGGTGGAGGGGTCTGCGCCCTCTTCCACATAGTTAAATTGGGCCTCGGGTATGGGGTCCTCTGGGTCGAAAGCAGCTCAGGGGAAGAGGGCCACGCACCTATCTCCGCTTAAAGAAAGCAGCTCTGGGCTATTTTTCTTTTTTCTTTCCAATTTTGGCTCGGGGGGGCCCTCTGGGTTCCCCCCACTGGGCCTAGGAGAGGATACCCTGCCCCTTTATATACTTTTTTAAAATTCAGGACAAGGGACAAAGTGCTCGAGTCCTGTAATTGCTGCCAGCAACATTTTTCTCATGTTGCTGGCAGCCAATCGGAGCGTTCGCTCCCGCAAGAGTCTGAATCCCACTAGAGCTAGATGGCCCAAGGGGAAAGAAGCTCATTGGGCAAATAAGAATGCTCTATTTGTAGATTGGCGCTCCCGCAAGACACTTGCAAGCCTCTTTTGGACCCGACCGTCTAAATACACAATTATTTTTAGGCCTTAATTTCTTCAAAAAATTGAGAATGTATTTACACCAAATCGCAAAAATCTATTGACCAAGGTCAAGCTTCCTTCCAAATTTGGTGGAATTCCGTTCAGCAGTTTTGCGGTAGCACTTCTTCAAGAAGTCCATGGAAAATGCATGGGGATTTTGCGTTTTGGGACCCACCTTTTTTCTCGACCATCTGCTTGACGGACCACCCCGAAACTTTCCATGCACAAACCAGGCAAAAAAGAACACTTTTTTTTTTGTAAAGTTTCGGTGTCAAAGTTATTAGCAACACAAAATATGCCTACTATTTCTGAAGGACAATAGTAAAAGATAGGCCATATCTACTCTCATGGGGTCTTGACTCAATTTTGGGTGCCTCATCATTTCTAACACACAAAGTTAATTTTATTCAAAATGCAGTCGCTCACCAAATTACTAAAGCGTCCAGATTTTTTCATGCTTGCTATCGCCTTCCGCAACTTCACTGAATCCCTTTACTTGTTCAGTTCAAGGCTATTTACTGTCTGTCTATAGATTCTTCCATGGATGGCCCCAGTTTTTGTTAGGAAGCCATTAAATAGATGTCCACTCTGGAACGCTGCTAATTTACTAACTATTCCAAAGTGCAGTAAAAAGTATCCGATTAGGTGGCCGTTGCTTTTTGGTATGTTCAACTAAACTCTGGAACCTTTGTCAGGCCTTCTAGCCCTTTTTGTTCCAGCTCCAAGAAAGTATTTTTAATGGACAATAACACCCCAAATAGCAAATAAAGACCTTAAGTCAGGTAGCTACATAATCTCTATTCCTCCTGCTGATTGCTGTGCTCATGATATAGTAGTCTAACATTGTGAAACCGTCTTCATTCGGACAACAAATTTGATCAAGTCTGCCTTCTGAAACCCTAGTGGTTCTGCCCTTGACTCTTACAGATAAACATGACTATCTTTGCAAACTAATTGCCCTCATTCTGACTCAAAAATCATTGCACTGCATTTAAAAGACCAATGTTCCTGTTTGTCTCGCTTTAATACATGTTGTTTTAAGCAGTAACTTTCTTTGCAATAACACATTGTCTTGAATGCAAAAAACATTTCACTATTAAGCGTCAGACCTATTGACTTTATCACTGCTGGATAAAAATGCATTTTATATCCAATATGGAGGTTGATTTCCACAATTGAACTGTTCTTTTTAAATATGAACAGGAAGAGATTTATGAGCCGTCCCTTAATGTAGAGGCTTTAGTCGGGTTGCTCGTAAAAGAGAAAGTGATGGTGTCCGCCACTCAGAATTTTTATTTCTAATGTTACATGAAACACAACCCCTTAATGTGTCCTAGTCTTTTTCAAAATCTTTGCTTCTGATTTGAAAAATTAGTATATTTCAACAAGAGACTACAGCACAGGGGTTTGGAACTCCTTCAGTCCGACCAACGCCGAGAACATAGTGTTTAGGTTCAAGGGCAAGATTTTTTCATGCTTTTGTCCTTGGGCCAAGTGGTCACTCACAGCCTCAGTATGTAGATCTGCAGAAAGGTGGCAAAATAAGGAAATTGCTAGAATTCAAACCTTGCTGTAGTATGAGCTCTGGCATAATCACACAGGCTATTAACAGAGCTCTTATATTTTACTGCCATTATTTGTCACCGTACTACGTGGCTCCAAGAGGGCAAGTGGATTTTGTTTTACAGGACAAGTAGATTTATGAAGCAACCTGTTCCATGGACAAGTAGGTATTTTATTTAATTTCACACTCCTGCAGAAATTCAGTAGAACATGTTCTTTTTTTTAATAATGGTTATTTTGCAGCATTTATCTGCTGAAGAGTGGCCCGTGTTCCCAGCCTTTCTAATTTGACAGCTACATTTTTAGGTCGAGCTCAAAAATGTGAAATAAGATTTACTGTGGGCTTACCAAGAATGACAGGGTCTTTACTGCCCGTCCATTGCTTTCCATTAGTTTGCTTTATTGTCCCCCCCCACCCCTTATTTGCTTGCTTCTTATTCAAAGGCTTTCTTTGTGCCAGTTTGTCCTTCCTGTGTCTGTCTTTCTCCTGGAGCATAACCTCAAATTATATCAAATCCAGATTTGTAAAGGGCTGCTTCTCACCTGTGAGGGTATCCAGGTGCTGGGGAGGGGGTGGGGGGCGCAGTTTGATGTTGCTGGGTGGTAGTCGAACAGCCTGGTCTTTAGATCCTTTCTGAATTCTTGTAAGGTGAGGGAGGTCCATGGGGCGGGGAGGGGGGTAGTCTGTTTTAGCTCTTGGCAGCCAGCTAGGAGATTGATCGCCCACCTGCCCTGCTTCGGGGGATGGGGGCGGGAGCGTGGTGGAGTGCTGCTGTCTGTTGGTTGGTGGAAGTTTAGCCTGTGGTTGATGTAAGCTGTTCCTTGATTGTGTTGGGTCCTGTAGGCGTGGTTTAGTAAGTTGGACTAGCACCTTTATAGACCGGGAGCCAGTGAAGAATTCTGAGGTTGGGGGTTATGTGGGCTCGCCTCGAATTCTCGAGGATGGGCCTAGTTGCTGAATTCTGATTTGTCTGAATTCTGCTTGGTAGATGTGAGGTGATGCCTACGTAGTGTGTTGCTGTAGTCGAGGCGGCTGGTGACTAGTGCCTGGGTGATGGTGCGTCTGGTGGGGAACCACTTGAAGATTTTCCTGAGCGTGCGGAGAGTGAGGAAGCAGGCTGAGGAATCTGCATTTGTTTTCTCATGATGAGTTTGCTGTCGGGTATGATTCCTAGGTTTGTGGCATGTTCGAACAGTGTGGGTGTGGGTCCCAGTTCTGAAGGCCACCATGAGTGGTCCCATGGTGCTGTGTTAACTCCAAAGACAAGTACCTCCGATTTATCGGTTTTGAGTTTGAGGCAGTTGTTTTGCATCCAGCTGGCGACGCTTTTCATGCATAGGTGGAAGTTGGCCTTGGTGTTTGCCGGGTCCGAGGACAGGGAGAGGATTAGCTGTATGTCGTCTGAGGATGATATGATGTTGATACCAAGGTGGCCAGAATGGGTCACATATGTGTTGAAAAGGGTGGGGCTTAGTGAGTCTCCTTGGGGGCGGGGGGGGTAGGGGGCGCCGCAGATGTCCTTTGGGTCGGAGGCTGACACTCTGCGTTCTTCCGGTGAGGAAGGATCGGATTCATTTGAGGGCATCGCCCTGGATTCTCATCTGGTATAGTAGTTTTAGGAGGATGTAGTGGGATACGGTGTCGAAGGCTGTTGAGAGTTCAAGGAGGATCAGGGCAGCGGTTTCTCCCTGGGCTAGGAGAGACCTAATGTCATCTGTGGCTGTGATTAGGGCGGTTTCTGTGCTGTGATTTACACGGAACCCGGATTGTGATGGGTCCAAGAGGTTGTGACTCTCTATGTGGATGGTGAGTTGGTGGTTGATAGCCTTTTCCAGAACTTTCGCAGGGGAGTAAGGAGCTGAGTAGGTAGTTTTTGAGCCCTTCTGGGTCGGCAGAGGGTTTTTTGAGGAGAGGTTTTACTTTGGCGTGTTTCCATTCCTCTGGGAAGGTGGCAGAGGTGATGGAGATGATGAGGATGGTGAGGACTTCTCTGCTGATGGTACTTTTCCTCTTTACCATCTCTGATTGACTGGCTTCTATCCTTCCACTTCTGACTTAAGTAATTACTTTTTGTTTAAGCACTCAATAACACTGCATGTGTTTTTCAGTTCTCTACCTTGTGAGCTTCTCCGTTGCCAAATACCTGCCCCAACACTCCATGTTGCTGTCTCCCTCTTGCTGCAAACTTTTTTGTGTGCTTCTACCCTTCCAAACTCCCTCCCCTGTTTACTGTGTTGCTTTCTACCTCAGATGTTATACCCCAATTCCTCATGTTGCTTCTGTCACCTACTCCTCTGTTGCCCTCTCTGCCCACTGTCTTTGTTTTTTTCCTTACCAAGAATCCGGCCGCAAATTACTGCAGGCCATTCGCCTAAAACTTTGCTTGCATGCATCTACAAAACGATATGGCAGAAGCAGCAGAGTATTTTCTGAATTTACCTTTTCTTGGCAAATGTCGCAATATCCTCACTTCATTGACTCTATAGTTGACATAAGTCATGAAAACCTTCCACACACCTTAGAGTGCTTTAAGTAAACACCCTCACTCAGTCTCACTATGTTATGCAATGAGGTCCTAGCTAAGTAGTACAGAAGCTAGGACTATGCAAACACATTTTTCATGTGCCTGTTAAGTTACAGATAATTGTTAGCTAATAGACAAATCAGAAGTAAGCTCATCCCTGGTAAGAGTGCTTCGAAATCTAAAACTTAATTTCTCTATTAAGACTGTTTTAAATGTGTGTGCCACCAACATTCTGTGACCTCGGGCTTCAAGATGGGATGGATTCCTTGATTAGGTATACGTTTTGGGTTTAGGAGAATTATGTAAAAGTGTCCTATGATTAAGACAGCAAAGATAAAGTCTGCTCTGTCCCTTGATAGGAGGCAAGTTCATGTCCCTGAGAGGCATCATGAAATTGTTGTAACTTCACAACTCTCCTGAAAGTCTCGCAGCTACATTCTGCTTACTGGACAGAAAGATGGGAAGCCTGGTAGAGAGAGTTGCAGTAGTCAGTCTGAGAATTACACTACCAATCCATTCGCAATGATCTCTTTTTAGGCTGAAATCTGAAGACTTCTTGGGCACATTTTGAAAGGCTCCCTTGGAATTCATTATGCCCATTGCTTACCATTGCCTCGGTGTTTTGTTACTTACATTTGTTTGCTTTCTATTTGCTGGCTTTATTTGTTTTAGGGTGTCCACCTTAGGTTAGTCCCTTCCGTGAAGCCTAGCCGGTTTACTATATTCTTACATGAGTGCTCACTTTCAGTAAACAGGCCTTTACATTTTGTTCTTATCTTGGCACATTTGCTGTGCATTCAAAGACTGAGGTCAAATGTCAAGCTCTGTCTTCCGAGGGAGCTTAGTGTTTACTTTTCTTTCTCTGACTTCAAAGTGAGAGGATTTATCCGACAATCACAACAAAATGTAAATGTCTGTAAATGAACTGTACAAATTTCGGTGTATATCCGAATTAAAAAGCACAAATGAAGGACTTTTTTTGTAATTTTTAAAGTATGGTGGAATCAAATATTTTGATGCGCTCAAAACCTCTCAATACACTTGGTGATTCCATTTGCATAAATTATAGTTTGTGCGCTGTATTGGTTTATCAGTAAAACTGTGTCTGTGGAAATGTAAAGGTCATTTCAATTGAAAATGTGTCGTCTGTAATGACAGTACCATGCATGCTCCACGCTAAGCCACTCCACGACACTCTACTTTGCCACTTCACACCACTCTACTCCACGCCGCTCTACTCTGCGACACTCCACTACTTCACTCTGACACTCTTCTCCAGTCTGTGCCACTCTACGATACTTTACTGCACTCTACAACACTCCAATCCACTCTACGACACGCCACATCGTTCCCCTCTACTCCGCTGTACACCACTCCACCCTATTCCACTGTACGGCACTCCACTCTGTGACACTCGACTCTCCTTTCCTCTAAGTCAGTAACTTTCAGCCATGCTCAACAGCAGCCACCCTGGTGTACAACATGGCTGAAACCGCATTAGTAAGAACAGTAGAATAGCTCTTGCATTGACGAAACCCATTGGCTTTGCCAATGCTTGTTTTTAGGAATACTTGTTTTAGGAATACTGGTCAGGAAATCTCCTGGCATCAGGACTTTAAAGAATAAACGTTTCAGCAGTTTAACTGTTTCTTTAAATTACTTTAAAAAACAAATGAAATTAAGAATAGTGAACTGTCCCAAGCTATCTGCCTTGTTTCCATAACTCTTTCACAGCTGAGGCTCCAGCACCTCCATGGCGAAGCCTTTTTTGATGCTAGGGTAACTATAGAATTTAACATTCATAACCTTTACTCCACAAATCCTGAATCCAGATTTGAGCCCTTACATGATACCCCGCTTTTCCAATTCTGGTGTGTGTGAATTCCCTTGTAGAGAACTGAGAAGATGGGCAAAATTTAGCAAATGTTTTTTTTGAAATGGGGAATAAAATGTTGGCAGAAAGAGTTTAAAAAAAAAAAAATCAAAAAATGGCTTCAACATAAGGTTTGCTATGCTAAAATTGTCCTCTCCCCAGCTTCCAAGAGCAGGCCAAGTTAGAAAAAGCTAAAACAGTGTTTAAAGAAAAGGAATGTTTTTTTTTTTGTGGTAGTCTATTTTTACTATTTATTTGTTCCTACCTTCTAGCAGTTTGTGGTGGAAAGAGGTGTGAAACCCTTGGGTAAACACAGAATGCTATACAGTTCTGAAAAGTAGACAACATTGAAAATCCAGCAAGGGGTAATTTCTGTAGATTTGTGATGGTGTTTTCAAAGAAACTAATTGTTTAAATAAAAATAAAAAAATATGAAAATAAGAAGCAAATAAGTTTTTTGCTCTGATGGCCAGTTAACAAAACTTACATACTGTTAAGTCCGTCAGACTCCTTTGGTCGCGAGGATGTGTAGTGGTTTTTGATTGTCAACAATTGATCCGAAGGTTATAGTGATTTTTCATATAGTAAAATCTAATGAATGAAAAATGAGTATACATGAAACATAGGCATTTTTTAAATGTGCCCAAAATACTGAGTTAAGGAACAGGGGTTATTTGTACACCTCTTCTTCTTTTTTTTTTTTTAATTTTTTATTATTTGCGCATGTTGCCAACAGAGAAGAAAGAAAAAAACAAAAAAAAAAAATAACCAGTTACATTTCAAACACACGTTTGATATGGCTTAAATGCAATAATGAAATACAACATAAAGTTAGCACACATGCACAATTTTTAATACCTTTTACCCCTTCCCTAACCCACCCATCCCTCCCCGGGGTTGTCCCTATCGTGCACATAAAGTGTCAGAGCTTATTCGAATCCAAAAATAAAATAACTTATTTCTCAAGCCATTTAGCCAGTGGTTCCCATATCTTTAAGCCTTTCCTACGTGCTTGCATCCCTCTATTCCCATAGATTGCCTTTTCGAAATTATAGTTTGATACCAGTCTTGTTAGCCATTGGTGATAACTCGGTGGGACTGGATCTATACATGCTGTAGTTAGACAAAGCCTAAATATTGCCATGCAAATAAAAATCAATTGCTCCCCGGGTTTCCGACTCGTTTCCTTATCCACCCCAAGACATATTAAGGAAGTTGACAGAATAAGGTCTCTCCCGAGCAATTTTTTTATAAAATTTGCAATCTCTGCCTTCAAGTTACTTAATTTACTACATGTAGCCAACATATGACTTAGGTCAGCCTGATATAGGGAGCAGCGAGGACAGAGGGTTCCCTTCCCTGTCCACCATTTCGCAATCTTTTGGGGGTGTTATATAATGAAAAGCAAGTTTTATAAAATTGGGCTTGAAGTCTTGCTGGAATTAGAAGGCTTTGTGCCAATTCCATTGAATGGAGAAATAAATCCTCCGGGATATTGATTTCCTCTTCCCATTTCCTGGCACGTGTACTCGGGTCATCCAGCATCAGTATATTAAGAGCATTATATAAAAGCCCAATAGATTGATGTTTATTTCCCAGATTATCTATTACGGCTTTGTTTATAAATCCTGCTGGGCCGCCCCCTTTTTTTTTTTTTTTTTTTAAAGTCACGTACTTGTAAGAATTAAAAAAATCTCTCCAGTTCAAATCATATTTCTCCTTAAGGATTTCAAATGAAATTAACTCGTGTTGAAGATAGAAGTCCCCCAGCTTCGATAGGCCTTTATCTTGCCAATTTTTAATTATTACATCATTAAAGATTCCTGGCAGATTATGGTTGTTATATATTGGAGTATAACAGTTCAGCCGGCCCAACCCAAGTATTTTCCGAACCGCTTTCATAGTTTTAAATCCAGCTATGAGAATCTTAAAACTAACTTTCTTATAATGCGAATCGTTCAAAAACTTCCATATCCAGCCCCATGCTTCTCTGCCCATTATAAGCTCTATTGGAGTTGGAATAATTCCCAGTCTGTCATCCCTAGGCTCGTTAAAAAAAGAGTTAAGTTATTAAGAAGAGTTGTTGCCCAATAGTAAAGTTTTATATTAGGGAGTGCTAACCCTCCCTTTTCTCTTGACAGTGAAAGGAATCTGTAGGCTCTTCTAGGCCTTTTATATCCCCATATGAATCGTGAGAATAATTCTTCAATCTTTTTCAGGCAAGAGGTGTTGAACTCTAATGGAATCGCTCGTATAAAATATAAAAATTTCGGGAAATAAAGCATTTTAATTACGTTACATCTGCCAATAATTGATAGATGCAGATTGTGAAGACGATGCAATTCAGGTCTAACTTTATTAATCAGAGGGTCTATATTACATTCTACTATCCGTTCAATATTGGCCAGGATATCCACCCCCAAGTATGTGGCCTTTTCTACTTGCCGTGCATCGTTACCCATACTAACATTTTTACAAATAATCTGAGTCTTCGATCTATTAAGGGAATATCCTGATAAACCTCCGAATCTCTCCGCCTCTCTTTCCACCTCGACCATCGATATATTAGGATTAGTTGTAACTAGCGCTATATCGTATGCGTAAGCTAAAACCTTTGTATGCCAGCCATGACAAACAATAGGACTAACTTTTTTATTCATTTCAAGCAGACGCAGAAATAGATCTATATACAGGGCAAACAGCAGTGGTGAACTCTGACACCCCTGCCGTGTACCTCTTGTGATTTTAAATGTTTCCGTTTAAGGTACCATTTATAAGTATTTTTGCAGTTGGCTGGACATACAGCATTTTAAAGGCCCGTATGAGTCCCTGCCCTATCCCTACCCTTGACAGGGTCTCCCATAGAAAAACCCAGGAAACCCTGTCAAAGGCCTTCTCTGCGTCTAGTAATATAAGTGCCATTGGCTCTTCTGATATATGGGCCATGTCGAACAGCGCTATTGTTCTCCTAATATGATCTGTAGTACCTCGCCCAGGGATGAAGCCATGTTGCCATGGTGATATTATCTTGTGGATAATACCTGCCAGGCGAGCTGCTAACATTTTTGAGTAGATTTTACTGTCTGCGTTAATTAAGGTGATAGGTCGATAGGAGGAAGGATCGACAGGGGATTTATTCTTCTTCAAAAGAATAATAATCTTTGCTTGGGACCATGATTCTGGAGGTTTGTCGCCCTTAAACACATGTATGAATAGCTGAAGCATAATGCCACTTAATACAGACAAAAAAGTTTTGTAGAATTCAAGTGGATTATTATCCAACCCCGTAGCTTTGCCATTAGAAAGGCTATTAATACATAATAGTAGATCTACCCTTTGTGGAAGCTCATCGAGTATCTCTCGGTCAGCCTGTGGTAACTGCGTAGATGGTACTAAATTAAGATATGTCGTAATATCTTCTAAGTGCGCCGCACTATTTTCTTGGTATAGATTCTTATAGTATTCTAAAAAAGCCTTCCGGCTCCTTGGTAGTTCTAAGGGTGGAATCTCTGATTTCTATAATAGTATTCCTTGTGCTATCCTGCCGTGTTCTAACCGCCAAGTGGTGTCCGACTTGTTCGCTGCACTCATAAGCTTCCTTCCCCCATGTTGCAAGTCTATCTGCCGCTTTTTTGCAATGTGTTCTAGCACCGCCGATTTTGCTGCTGTTATTTTAGCTAGAGCCTCTGTTGGATCATTCCCATCTCTAATGATAGTGATTAGATTCTTTTCTGCTTCTACCAGCTGTGCTTGCAAATTAATCATAAGCTGTCGTTTATCTCTATTTAACGTAAGCGAGAAGCTCATTGTTTCTCTCCTAATGGCTGCTTTTAATGCATCCCATACTGTTTCGATCCCCGTGCTACCTAGATTTTCCTTAATAAAACATGGAATCCAATTCTTCATATGGTTACAATATTTATCGTTTAAAAGGAGGGATCATTCGAATGTCCAGTTAGATGTCTCTCTGGTACTACCCCCACTTCCTCTTATTTCCACCACTAGCGGATTGTGATCTGAAACAATGCGTGGCGCTTTTTCAATTGTGCACAGCTGTGTTATTGAGTGAGATGCAAAAATAAAATCTAGTCTTACTAGCTTATTATGTGGAAAGGAATAATACGTGTGGCCAGGATCTGTGGGGTGCCGTGCCTGCCAAATATCGCTCAGTGCTTGTTCAGAACATAACATCCTCAATGCCTTAAAAACCTTTGGCTTCCGCCCATAGTAAATCCATTCTTTATCCTGAACTATATTTTTATTGGCAGGGAGATTTATGTTGAAGTCTCCGCAAATTACTAACGGAGGTGGCCAATTAGCCAGCTCATTATTCATAAAGTCAAAGATTGTTGGGTCGTCTAAAGTGCTACCATATAGAGAACATATCGTGAGGGACCCACCATTTTCATTCTGACAATTGGCTATGACCCACCTCCCATGTTTATCTGCTAGTACTCTTTTAAATTGTAATGAACGTTTTGCCGATAATATTGCCACCCCCTAACCCTAGCATCTTGTGTTGTAGCCCCTATTACTGTATATCCCATAGTGCTTAGAAGTCTAATCTGGGTTCTTTCAATATGTGTTTCTTGTAGACAATATATGTCAGCTTTAAGTAATCGGAGGGCCGCTGCTGTGTTCCTCCGTTTCTTAGGATCATTCAGGCCACAGACATTGATTGAAGCTATAAGCAGCTTACTCATGGCCATTTCCCATCTTTAGAATATATATGCATAAAATAACGTTAACAAAGATCCTAACATTCGAACCCGCTCCTTGTTCCCTATCAACTGTCCCCCTTGGCCCAACCCCATCCCCCAACCCCCCCCCCCGCCCACCACCACCCATACAGGCAACCTGGTTCCCGAGGAACCAGGGTGTGATCATCCGAGTAGACCGAAACCCCCAGTGCACCTCCCAAACCCATCCCCACCTACTCATAGTGATTGCTTCTGTGATTGCCCCTAAATTAACTGTTTATATCATTATGCTTGAATTTCCAACATTAAATATCTAAATATTCTAGTCCTTAGATCTCTCTTCTTGATTCTGCCACCTCCTTCAGATAGACTTCAGCTTGTACCTCGGAGGTAAAGCTTCGTGTAACCCCATTGACGATAATTTTTAGACGTGCTGGGTTCTGTAGGAAAACCGTTGCTCCTAATTGCTGAAAAGGTGTGATTAGCTGCCGCATCCTCCATCGACGTTCCACTGTCGCGTGGGCAAAGTCAGGTCTGGTAAAAAAGCTGACCCCCATTAAATTCCCTCTTGCTGTTGGGCCTAGCTAAATCAAACAGTGTCTGTCGCAATAAAAAATTGCCAAAGAAGACTAGAAATACTCGGGGCTATTGGGCCGGAGACCGTTTGGAGAGCGTTAGTGGAAAGCGGTGCGCCCTTTGGATCTCCTTATCCCAATCCCAAGTTTGAAGCTCAGGGAATGCTCCTCTGAACAGTGTGATTATGTATGCTCTCGGGTCAGTCCCTTCCACCCCCTCCGGTACTCCAAGAATGCGGAGGTTGTTCCTCCGTAGTCTATTTTCCTGCTCCTCGACTTTTGCCATTAAGTCCTTGACCATACCATCCTGTGCGTCCCCTTGTTGTTGGAGTGAGGCAACATCTTTTTCCAAATTCTCAGTACGCAACTCCACCGATGACATCCTGTCGACTATCTCAGTACAGGTGCGGCCCACCTTCCGAATTGCTCCCTGCAACTTCTGTGTGGCTTGTCGGTTTTTGCGATTGTCCGTTTTCACCTCTTCCTGGAAGCCTTTGATTGAGCGCAGCACTGCAGCTAGGGAGGGTTCTTCGTCTTCTTCCCCCTGAACATTTTAGAGTTTTCACTGCCCATATTCCCAGCAGCTGAGTTATTACCACCTGAACGTATTGTGCAGTCTGATGGGGTAACAAACTGGGATGAGGAGTAGTCCCATCTAAGCTCGGCACTGCTTCCATGCTCCGTAATCTCGCCGCTTTTGTAACCACTTTGCCTTTTCTTCTTTCTCTGTTTCAGCCCTGTTAACCTTTTACGTGCAACATTCTGCCCTGAGGATTCTGACTCGGTGTTAGACCCCCAGTCCTGTCTCTTCCCCTTTTCTCTGCCTTCGCTCTCACTGGACGTAGAGATGCCAGTTTCATACCGTTCAGATTAATCTGTAACCGAGTGGGTTCTCCCAATGTCATTTGTTCGGTTGACGTCCCCTGTAGTATCCAAGTTGCCTTGCTGTGTAGGCGCTATATTTGCCGAGACAAGACTCCGCATATGCGCAGGATGCTCAGGGCACTCGATGTTAGTAGATATGGCAGATGCCTCCACTGATTCCTCCGCTAGCGCTGGCGCCACTTTGTCAGCCGTCTCCGTCACCATTTCGCATACTATTTGAGCGGGGAGGGCAGAAGCTGAGTCTCATAGGTCTGAATACCATTGCTATTTACTCCTGTCTCCTCGGGTCTTTCTGCATTATCTATCAGCGAGGAATGGTTTATAATTTCTGTTGCTGGGTTATCAACTAGCTCCATAAGATCCGTAAGATGGTTATTCCACGCAGAGGGCGTCCGCGAGGGATCTAAAGTGCGCTGGTGCTCTTGCCGTTTTTCCCCCTCTTCTTCTGCTTTTCCTTTTCTCTCTACTAAACCAAACATATTCGAGATGAGTCTTTGGGCATTTGTTGCCTGGGGAATATTTCTACCATTCCTATCCCCCTGTTGTTTTTTGTTTTGTTTTAATTGCTTTAGCCCCTGTTCTCCCCTAACTTCAACAATGCCTTTGAGCTCCTGCTCTTTATTTTTAAGCCCCGTGTCTCTGGGCGATGCAATGGAGTGCTCTGGCCTGACCTTTTTGCTGAATTGTTGGGCGATGTTGGCAATAAAGGCGCATTCTTAGGCTTAACATTCCTCCCAGCGCGCCCAGCCATCCTTACTTGTTTGTATCTCTTCGCGTGCAGGGTCGTGCAACACTGTATCCTCTGAACCTGCCGCGTCTCACCACCGCTGCCGCTTCTGCCGTCAATCTTTTCCCGCCGGGATACTGCTGTCAGAGCCTCAGTGATTGCAGATAGGGCTGCCACGGGACAGAGCGGCGATATCGCCGCAGGGCAGAGTGAAGCACAGGAGTTTGCGGCGGCTTCGTTCTACGCAAGGTGGTTGGGAAACCCCTACCGCGCTGTTCCTTCTCCCAGGTAAGGCTGCCAGGTTTCTCTTCATGTGACCCCTCGGTATATTACTCGTGAAGAGCAGAACTGACAATGAAGCGTAGCGAACTCGCTCCATATATTACGGAGTGATCTTCCTTATGTAATCCATGTTTCTTTTCCTGTTTTCTCGCCGCAATCACTGTCCCATATCAGTAGCTCTTGTGATGGTTGTGGGACAGATTGGGAGAGCTGCAGTGAGACGCAGCTACTCGGACGCCATCTTGCCTCTGGTGAGTTCTTTGTACACCTCTTAGTGGGTTATTCAAAGGGCAGTTTAGAAAATGTGTTCTTGTACACTGGTTTACATTTGGAAGCCAAAATTGGAGAGAAATGTAATTGCTAATAACAAATCTGACCCATTTTGCAGTGTGTAGCTGCAGTATTAGGAGCCGGGCTTGGCCATCACCCTGGGAAATATACTAAACACAGACATTTCCTAAAACTAGACATGCGGGTGTTGTGACTTGCCTGGATCGCACTATGTTTTCGTACTCACAATTCCCTGCAAATATCAGACTCTAAAATCATACATTTTCCTCACATTTCTGTGAAGGAAAGATCTACAATCTGCCACCTGGTCTTCCTACCACCCAGCATTCCTACATTTCTTCCAATAAAAATGGTACCCCTCGTGTGGGTGGGCCCACTGCCCATAACAGATCAAAACTTGAACTATGTGAAGTCAGTGTGATATCAGTGAGGTCTTCATGTGGTTGAGGCTTTGGTCTGTTTCTATGATGCAAACATAGGGGGGCAGCATTTCAGTTGGGACAAATGTGATTGCACAGTGGTAAGACAGGCCAGTACCCCGAAATGCCAGAGTTTTCTGTGACATAAATTTGGGAAAAGGGTCCATGTTTTGCAGGGCATTTTTGGTAAAGAATGAGGGTTGGGACTGATGCAATCCTCAAACTCTGAATTCCCCTGATCTCTAGGTTTCAGAAATACCCAGGGTTAGTATATTTCCTTTGTTGCCAGCTGACGCACGAGTAGTGCGACAATGTACCATGGCAAGTGAGAGGAAATTAGGGTTTACTCTTTTTTTTTTTTTTTTTTTTTGGGCCAATATGTCAAAATTTTGTCTAAAAGAATCAAAATATTATCTTGCTTGCCATGGGGATGGCATCAAAACTGTTGGGGTTTTAGGTGTTGAGGCTATGGCCCAATGTAGGCTGCCTCCCAACCCATTCTTTAGTTTTAAAACATTAAACCCTAGATCTCTTCGGTTTTCTGCCCCACTGGGAAGCAGATTTTAGGGTATGTCTCGCTCCTCAGGAAATCCTCCCCCCTTCAGAAACACTAAACAAAAAAATCTGTGCTGTCTAATGTTGGGGCTTTATGCTGCACCCTCCCCGGAGAGGGCAGGCTGAGGGTAATCCCCTCAATCTGCCCTCGGGGGAAGGCAGATAGGCAGTTGTGGGCGTTTTTGCTGTAGGGGCAGTAAGTACCTAATGGCAGGGCTGGCTGCCACCAACCCATTTTGTTGAGGAAAAAAAAAAAATATTCAACTGCGTTAATGGGCTTTCTTCCCGGGATGGCCATATTTGAATAACAACCCCTGTCTATCTCTCCTCCCCGCCTCCCTCATGCCAGGGACGGCAGAAAGTCTGAATCCTTTAGGGGAGGGCACGCGCAGCCTGCTGACATACTAGACAGAAGCCTGTCTTATTCAAATCAATATCAATCCTTTTCCTCTGTGATTAGTCTGTCCCAAATCGCCAGATGACTCCTTCTCCAGATGTCAACTCATTCAACCACAGACCGTGTTTGTCCTTATTAGGCCTCATGCATAGCTTGAATCCTGTAGCACAGAGAGCAAGTCTCATATGGCTTGGCATGCTCTTGGCCTCTTTCAGCGTTACTTCAAGCATATAATAGGTGATGGGTTGAATGCTTGCAAATACCGTAATACTCTGGTAATCGCTCTAGATAGCATTCCAATCCAAAATCAATCCAAATAATTGGTTGTGATGCTACCCACAGCTATTGGCAGTGGTTTAGAGTATTTGCAAGCATTTATCCTAGTATTTTTCTTGTTTTTCTTTTCTTAGTTCAACCTGCCATAGCCTGGTACTTGCAAGGATACTTTCAGAAAAAGAGCAGTTCTGCCTATCAGAACTTACTCTTGTTTGAGTATGTAATTCGTACATTAGCTGAAGCAAGGATTTAAAACTTGCACCTAAGGATGTTTTGAGTGATCTTGCATTGCTGCTCTAGTCTATATAACAACCATGTAAGAAGGCTTCCTTTTTTGCTAACACCCTCTGTTTAAAGTTCTGATGCTATTACCATTACTCCCCTTCTTCTCTCATACCTACTGGTGAAAGATATGCTTGGCCTTTATCCAGTCTTCTGTATAATGTAGTAAAGGCTTTGCTCATGAAATTGAGAGAGGACTATAATCCTATCACGTTCCCGTTTTGCGTTTTAACCAGTGGCACCAAAATACTTCCTCGCTAGAAGTTTTAGTTCAGAGTCTAATATTATGTTAAGGCACATGTAGCCCAGAAAAAAGAATAATGGTTTAATGCACAGGAATGCAATTTGGCACCTGGTGTTCTGGAATTCTTCTGGCCCTTGATAAGTTACTCTACACGTTGAGAAAAAAAAGAACAGCTTAGAATCTTATTACAGTAATAACCTTTTTAAGCATATGATAAGATTGTTTCCCATATGAGACAGTAAGGTGAGCCTGTGAAGAATGTTTAGTGTTATTTGTATCAGGTATTGCTCTGGTCTTCTGTCAGACATGGCTATTGGAGACCAAAATTGCTTACTATTCTTAACCTTGATTGCAACAAACAAATAACACCATTCATAGTTTTGATACAATTGCTTTAGATTTTCTGTAGTCTTTTTATACTCAATTTGATTAATTTTCTTTAAAGGTTGACATGTTGTGGGCTTTTATTTCCTGGTATAAGGCATCTTTAAAGAGATCTATTTTGAGTCTGCCTTCATCATAAAATCTTGAAGGCTTTAAACGAGAAGTTATTGCAAAGGACATACTGAGAGAACAACTAATACTCTGTCCAAATGTTTTGTCAGTAAAACTGATTACAGGGTACAAGTTGTAAGCAAGATCCCCAAGATGCAGTTAAACAGAACGGTGCTTCCTCCCATGTTCTCAGTTTCTCTGGGTAGTATCAAATTAATTATTGCATTGCTCCTTATATTTGCGTTATAGTTCCCTAGCTAGCAAATGGTTTTCTGTCAGTAATTGGTAATTGGACTATGAATAAACATAGATTGTGGAAAATGGTCATTTGACAATATTGGCATATTCTCATCCATTTAAAAAATAATAATTTTTTACATAAATAATCAACAATTCAACTTTGATTTGATCCATTACTTGCTAATGCCAGTAAAAGGATATTAGTTTTTTATGCACCCAATAAATGACTGTTTTCTTTTAAACAGTTATTAACTGTTAAAAACTGACTTGAATGCAGTCTTTTATAGTTAATAATGGTACTGGAACACAGGTCACAGGGGGGGAATCTGCAAGGATCAAGATCTGGATTCTGCACTACGTGCCCGGCAGTACCTCTCATAACGTTGCCACCTCTGAGTTGCTCCCTCGTTCCCCATTTGTGACCGCTTTCTCCCTGTGCCTTAGGAAATAGCCTTATAGTGGAATGCAAAGTGCTTTGAATAAGTAGGTGGGTACTACCAATGCAAGAACTGTTATTCTTACCAATTTCTTTCTAACTACTTATTGATTCTTGGGAAGCTAGAGAATTAGATGGCAGAGTTTTCTTTCTTCCTTTTTTGATGGGGCATCCTGTAAATAATAGAAAACGACTGTTGGACAATGAACTAGCCTCACCACAGACCGGTATGGCACTCAGCTGCCTTGGTAATTAGATGGGAAAATGTGAGCATAGAGGGTTTTAGATGTTTATAATGCCTATTATGCAAGGTATTTAGGAAATAGAGATGACTTGATTTAACTTTACAGAGCATCCTAAAGAAGCAAGCGGTCAGCTGAGGTTACAGAGGAACTTTCTGAGTTGTGGCAATTTACGCACCCTTACATAAAGAGCTGTTAATGTATAGTGGAAAATGTAGAATAACACCAGGTTCCCCAGAAATCACACACAACCATGTTCGGATGTGGGGTGCTGGCTTACTGAAATTCTGATGAACCCTTTCACCCAGTTATAGAGTGGATGGCTTCCTGTTTCCTCTTGCTACTTTAATAGCGAGAAATGGTGTCGGCCAACTTCTGCTGATGTTGCAGATGACACTACTGCTTGGAGCCAAAGAGTATGCATAACCTTGCCTCTAAACCTCACTGGTTCATGCTGTTGCAGTGTTCTTTTTGAGCTGGAGAGTAGTGCAATTACATTGCATTGAATAGCTTGTCCTCTGGAACTGGTAGGTATTATGTTGATGGTCTTCCTGAATGAATCGTCTTGATATCTTGTTTGCTGCTTCACTTTGATCTGATCATGAGCTATGAATCTTGCGAAACTCAATCCTTGCTTAGCATATTTATGGGCTCCAAGCCCAAAAACATTCATGCACACATTATGCAAGCTGTGTGTGTGATGAGTAACTATGCTGTTGTAGCTTGCACCTAACCCAGTGCATATATAGACCACTGCCATGGAAACGAAACTCACAGAACCCATACATTGGTGGTAACTGTATACTGCACTGAAACTCTCCAAATAAAGGTATTCACATGCAGCTACTACAACTCCAAACCAAAAAGTGTTTGTTAAAGGTAGATGAGAAGCCAATCATTTTATTCCAATCAATCAATCTAAACTTGGTGCCCTGTGAAAGCCCACTGCAGAATGACAGGGAGCAGAACTCTGGGACACGCACACCCCCACACACACACACACGCACACCCCCACACACACACACCCCCCCCACACACACACCACCCCACACCCCCCCTACCCCCGCGCACCCCCCCACCCCCCTGCGCACACATACCACCCCACACACACACCACCCCGCACACACACACCACCCCCCCACACACACACCACCCCCCCACCCACACACCACCCCCCCACCCCCCCACACACACACCCCCCCCACACACACACCACCCCCCCACACACACACACACCACCCCCCCCACACACACCACCCACCCCCCCACACACACACCACCCACACACACACCACCCACACACCACACACACAAGATGACCAAAGGGGAGGCTGCATAGCCCACAAACAGCGCTGTAAGGATAAAAACGCGCCCTACCGCCTGGCTGCCCCCCTGTACTGCATTTGCACAGAGGCTGACAGTGAATAAGGGGGATTGGGCAAGCCTGATCTTAAGCAGCCCAAGCTCATGTTCAACGGACCTCGCCAAGGCAGGGTGAGGCTTCCCAAGACGAGCGGCAGACCATATAAACAGCAACCCCAGACAAAGACATCCGCTCGCTTCTCATGGATGTCAAGACAAGCCTAAAAACCATTGACATTAAGCTAGATCTCCTCACGGGCTGTGTGGATACACACGATGAGTGCATAAAATAAATGGAAACAAGAATATCAGATACTGAGGATCAATGGCGGACGACAAACAGAAGATGCTGAAAATGGACAACGTAATTGAGATAATAAAGGCTAAAAATTAGGTCTTGGAATCACGGTCTTGCAAGAACAATCTCCGTATTACCGGAATTCCAGAATCCACTTCTATCTCTAAGATGGAAGAATACATTGAGGACCTTCTGTGTGAGCTATTCGGTAGTGATTTATCTGCCGTCTTCATTGTAGAGAGAGCACACCGAACTCTCTGGTCTAGACCACTGCCTGGAGCCCCGGCCCATCCTATAATAGCCCGCCTCTTGAACTATTGAGACCAAGACAGAATCCTCAGCCGTGCAAGGGAGCGAGGGGAGGTGTGCCACCAGGGAAACCTCCTTTCTTTTTACCCAAAATGCAAGTCTTTACAGACCCAGTGGCTGTGTTGAAACTAGCCAAGCAAATCGGCAAAAATAGACGCGCCTCATCTAAATCCCCCCGCTCGTCTGAGGAAGGCCGCACTAGCGATAACTATTAACTCCGTCAGACACCACCCCTACGGATTGCCCTTAAGCCGCAGGGAAAGCGACTAAGGTGTTAAAGCAGCTACACTTATGATACAATAAACGAGAAATGGACAGTACCAACGGATTGCAAGCAAGCACGTCTTCTTATTCCCTTTATCTTTCGCCCGGCCACCCTGGTCCTTGTGACAGGGCTGTCCACTGGAGAACACATGGCCCCAAGGGATAGTTCCAAATTTCATTGTGATGGTCTGGTGCTTTGGTTTGGGGAAGCGGGAGGGAATGTTATCTCAACCTGATTGGGGTGTTGGAGTGGGTGGGTGGGAGTTTGTCCACAATGCAGTTTCTAATGTTGCGGGATGTTTGGGAGGGAGGAGGGGTCGGTGGATGGGTCACTCAAGGTTGGCCATACCGGACGAGACAAAGACTGTGAGATTTACCCTGAAAACATCCATTCCTTCTGTACATTTGTTAGATGAATACAAGACACTGATGTCAAAGGCTCTTAGACATACGATCGGACTAACACTGACCAGTATATTTGTGCCTTGCTTTGATGGCTAGTGTCAATTGCCTGACCTGGAATATTAGAGGCTCAAATGATTACTGTAAGTCCCGACTTTAGCATGCATACCTGGCACAGTATAAAGTCGATATATGCATTTTGCAGGAGACACATCCGACTGCTGGCACCCTTTCTAGACTGCGGGCTCGCTGGTGGGACGAGACACTCTCCTCGGTGTACTCCAGCTATAGCCGGAGAGTCTCGCTACTGATCAGGGTAGGGGTACCATGGCACACCACACACTCTCATATTGACCAAGAAGGTCAGATATATAATTGTGGCCGGCACATTATATAAACAACCAATGACACTGATAGCAGTATATGGGTCCAATATAGATGACCCAGAATTCTTTCTAAAAGTATAGAGACAGGTGGCAAACTATGGCCCACGGGCGGTGCTGTGGGTGGGAGACATTAACGTAGTGTTGGAGGGGACACTGGACCGTTCTGGGGTGCGGCCCTTAAGCCCGCGGGTAGCCTTAGCTCTAAACTCATATCAGATAACCTACTCGCTGATGCGTGGCGACACGCTCACCCGACTGTACGGGAAGGCACATGCTTCTCCTCTTACCATTGCTCATGGTCGCGCCTCGACTACTGGCTCATTTCTAGAGATGCCCTCACAGGGACTACAGCGATCACACACCTCCCACACAAGCTCTCTGATCATGTACAGGTGCTGCTAACACTCCAAGTCCCACAGACCATCCCACGTGCCTTTACATGGCAGCTCCCCCCGAACGCTTTGCGTGACACAGCCTTCAAAGAGGATATCCCCACAGCAATCGTGGACTATTCCGCGTGGAACACTCGGTCAGTTGAGTCACCCTCCATGCTGTGGGAGGTGTTCAAGGTGGTCATACGCAGCATCTGCATCGTACAGCAGTCCGGAGTGCTACGGTCGCTGCAAGGCACTAGGTGCAGGCTAGAAGAGGAAATCTGAGATCTAGAATGGGATTATTTAAGAAACCCTGACCCCTCCATATTAGCTGACATTACAGAGAAACTCACAACCTACGGAGAGGAGGCAGATAGGGAAATGCATTACCTAGGCAAAGAGGCCCAAGCACGACTGTATGGAGAGGGGGACCACCCTGGAGGATGTTAGCTGGAATGCTGCGCAAACTTCATGCTTCAACATACGTCACCGAATTAAGTAGGGCTGACTCCCAATTGGTCTCCTCTCCGTCTAAACTACCGGAGGTAATGTCCTCCTTTTATGCCCAATTGTATACTGCGGGTATAGATGACGAACCGATGTCACTGCAGGAGTTTTTCGACTCCATCCAGCTCTTGTGGCTGGACCAAGGGCATAGAGATTACTTAGATGCTCTGATCACGCCAGAAGAGATTGATCAAGCTGTCGGTGGGACAATTTCATCAGGGATGTGGAATTCCTATAGCCCGACGCCCGGGACATATTGTTTGGGGTCAAGGGCAACAAGTTTTCATGTGTATTTTGTCCTTGGGACAAGTAGGCCCAACCCTCTACAGTACAAACCCTTTGGCTGCCAGATTACAGTACCACATTGACATTGTTTGGGGTCAAGGGCAACAAGTTTTCATGTGTATTTTGTCCTGGGGACAAGTAGGCCCAATCCCCTACAGTACAAACCTGTTGGCTGCCAGTTTACAGTACCACATTATGGATCAAGGAAGGGCATTGTCTACAGTTAAGGTAATGTGTGTCCATGTGTTAATGCTGTTCAAACTTGTATTTATGGTTCATTAATGCAAAGCCTTTATTAGGGTGAGCACTAAAAGTAAATGTTGTAAGCTCGGCCTGCACTACTGACGGTGGTTCCAGTATAAACGTGTACACACGTTTTCAAAGTTTAGTAATATGAGGCTATGTATAATGCTCCCAGAATGCTCTCTGATTATATGCAAATATTTGCAGAAGCTTGAAAGCAACAGTGATTCTTTGCTTTCAAAATAAAATGTTCACAAAAAAATGCAAGTAGGAAAAAAACATTTTGCTAACCTACTGTAAGATTTTAGGTACCATATCTTTGCAGCATCATTTAGTAACATGTTGATGTATGCTTGTATTTCCCAAAAATATTCATAATGGAAAATCAGTGTAACCAGTTAAAATACGATTTTGGGAAACAAAAATAAACAAGCATTGGCAAAGCCAGTAGGTCCGAAATTGGTGGTCAGGCTTTTGGTTTTGTCAATGCATGACTTGTTCGGGCATGGTTTTTGTAAAACCTTATCGGTGTGGGAGCAACAGGGCCCTCACCATTCTAACAAGTATTGGCAAAAGCAAAAATTGTTTTTGGTCTCAAAAAGCACACATTGCCACAGCAGTTCCGGGCACTGAACAAAACTACTTTGTGTGCCAATATGCTCCTTGTAAAAGAGCAGTATACTGTCACTCACAGTGAAGCCAGCTGATAGACCGAGAGAAGGAGAGAGAGAGAGAGACAGACATAATTTTATTAAACACAAAAGGTCATGGTTAACGCCAGGCCTAATTAGAGGCCCAAATAAAGAAAGTCTCAAAAGTGCATCCATGGTATATATCCTTGCATTAAGTGCATATATACAGTTTCCGTGAATTCACAAGAATTTACAGAAGTAGGCCAAGAAATAGTACTCCTAGAAAATTTGTGAACTGCATTTTAGCATGAGCAAATGTGCATGTGTAGATTTGTTCATGTGAAAATCTGAATGTTTCAAGTTCACTTTTCCTCCAACCACTTTTTTCCCAACCCTGAAAGAAGTTTTACGTCTGCCACTGTCGGGAGTAAATTTCCAACCTTTTTCATTAAGGGAAAAGATTAGTAAAGAGTTGGTGAAAACCCTTAAAACATTCAAGTTAGTAGGTTTGCACAGACTCAAAAGTTCATTCCAACCCTTGAACTATTGCTTACCACTACCTTCAGCCCCAGTATGTAGACCTGCAGAAACGTAGCAACATAAGGGAATTGCTAGTATTCAAACCCTACTATGGTACGAGCCCTGGCATAATTAGAGAGGCTTTATCAGAACTCTTACATAATGAGATTGCTGCCGTAATTTGTCGCCGCATTGCATGGCACAAATAGGACAAGTGGATTTTGTTACAGGACAAGTAGATTTATGAAGCAACCTGCCCCATGGACAAGTAGATATTCGATTAAATTCCACACCCCTGCCACGTTGTGGGAGGCGGTGATAGTGACCATCCTAAAGCCAGACAAACCTGCTGAACTATGTGACTCATACCACCCTTATCCTTAATAAATATCGACAATAAGATCTATGTGAAAGTACTGGTGAACTGCCTGTTACCCCTTCTGCCATTGCCGGTCCAGATCAGTCTGGCTTCATCCCCGGGTGTGCCACAATGCACAACCTCCGTACTATATTTGCGACTATGCATCACATACACCCCGATATACCGGCGGTGGCTGCCTTATTGGACGCCACTAAAGCGTTTGACACTCTTGCGTGGCCCTTCCTCCTTCCGCTGCTTGGCCGGTTGGAGCTAAGCCACAATTTTATACGGAAAATTTGACTTTTATATACCCTCCCAACGGCGCGAATTATGCTAAACGGTGGTGTCTCTGAACCGATAAACATTACACTTGGCACTAGACCGGGATGCCCTTTATCCCAGCTCCTATTTGCTATAGCTGTTAAGCCGCTGGTGGTCAGACTGAGGCAACATCATGCAGATTGGGGCATCGGCTTTACCACCCGTGGCCTTGTTGAATCCATGTACGCCAACTATGTGGCATTATATGTGCACAACCCAAAAACGAACTTGGAACCAGTAATATGCGAGGTGATCCACTATGGCTGATAATCGGGCATCCAGGTCAACTGGTCTAAGTCGATCCTCTTTCCATTGACAGATGCCACAAAACCCTATGCAGCCGAACATCCCCTGAAATGGGCAATGGAACCAGTCAAATATTTGGGCATATGGCTCAGTAGGGATCCAGAGGCATTATGGAAAGGGAACTGCGGCCGCACTATGGACTGGTTGGAAACCCAAATTCAACGGTGGATCAAACTTCCACTGTCGCTGGCATAACTTGTCTTTTTTGATACTATTAAATAGTTTTTGATATAGATCTAGATCTGAGTTTTTTCATTGTTTGCCCATATTTTCAACAGTTGCCTAAGTAGTTGTATATACATTTGTTGTTTAAGCCCTGACTTAGGAACGTATCCAGTGACAGGGATACCCTCTTTTTTGTACAATTGATTTCTCCACAGCCTGTCTGTGCGGGGGTTTGTTCGCTTGTTTTAGAGGTAATCCCTCTATCCATCTTTTTAGTCCATGTTGTCACAAGTTTTCACTTTTTCTACTTCATTTCTCTTTAAAAGCAGCTAATCTGGTCTGTCACTACTTTTCATTCATTCTATCTAGCTCTTCTTTTTCTTTAATTCTTTTTTTGCTCACATCACCCCCCTTTTGTTTAGATTTTTTAGCATATTCACACGATCATGATAACCGCAGTATAGCCAGTCCATCTTTGCTCCCTGTTGCCACCTTGTCTTGTTCCACCATGGAGAAATTACAGACCTTTGGCTTCACTGACGAAGACTTTGCTTCCTTGGTGGGCCAACAACCGAGGACTGAGAACATAAGTGGCCATTCCATCAGAGGCAATGAGGATATTCAAAAACTTACTTCCCTGAAGAAAAAAATCAAACAGATTAAGTTACATGGGCACTTCATGCTTGAATACCTTAAAGCTGGAGTTATACCACACGGACTAAGAGTTAGAAATATACCGGGACTGTTTTTCCAGATACGCAAGTTCCTGGAATGCTGGTCCATGATTGCGAATCAGTGCTCACGGGAACTCATGATCCTCATAGTTGAAACAGCAAAATAATTGGTCCAAACCCTTTTAGAAGAAATGCAGGAAATAGAAACTAAGATCAAGAATAGCCTAGCACTTGATGAAGCAAAGAAAAAACTAGAGGAGGTAGAAAAAGACATGGCCTCATACAATGATTATTTAATGAAGAGAAAAACTTAAAAAGGATATAAGATTTGCCAGTCAAGAAAAAGTTTATCCGTACTTGGCAGAAAACTACTACCATCAGGAGGAGACCTATAGTGAGAGAGACCCTTCAGCATACAATAGACCACCAAGAGAGATTACCACCTTCTCTGACTCCGATGGCGAGGGGTAGCCATGCAGCAATGACCTGACCCAGAGGCCAATAGAGCCATGTCGGCAGGACCTAGTGGAAAACTGCCTTTTTTATCCAGGCGAGGGAACCAAAGGAACCAATGGAGAACACAGTATCAACCCAGGTTCAGAGGGAATTACCAACAACATCAAAACCAATACCAACAGGGACCCAATCAATATCAGAACCACAACCAATACTTGGTCACAAGAAATGGCCAGTGTTGGAGGGATTAAACCAGATACCCATTTTCAATCTGAGTTCACATCCTTTGTAACCCCCCACTGGAATCTTTATTGACTAAAGGCCTATCCTTTGTTCCACACACGAGGATTAACCAATTTAAAGCATTTCAAGATCTCATGGCCTTCTTTAGGTAGATTAGGCTCCGTGCATTCTTTGAAGGACAGGTAGAATCTCTACTGTTTACCACCAATAGATAAGGCCTGTCCCCGGTGTCCACATTTTTACCCACCGTAGACCAAGTTGGTCCAGAGATAGCTATCTTTGAGCATTTGGTCTACAAAAATTGAAGACAGCTATAAAGTTCGTCCCTACCCCGTGTTATAACATCTCCTCAGCAGAACACACAGCATTACGGGCATTAACACAAAATAAGTTATTGACTATAAAAAACTGTGATAAAGGGGTAGGGATTGTCATGATAGACACGGATCGATATGTCACCAAGATGCACGAAATGCTACATAGTCCAGATCACTGTGTCCCCATTGCCATTGACCCCACTACATGTGTCAAGAGAATCATTCTAGACATGACTACCAAAGCACTTCGACAGAATCACATATGCAATAAGGAATGGGAATTCCTGAATGTGCCAAACCCAAAATGCCTTCCATTTATGGGGTGCCGAAAAGCCGTTCAGACCCATTATAACCACCATAGGGTCCCTTACAGAACCCCTGTCTAAATATGTAGATTCCATACTTAGAACACATATTCCCAAAATCAGGTCCTATGTTCAAGATACGCGGGATACTATCAGTAAAGTAGAACATCTGCCTTTTAACCCCACAAGAGACACCATGGTCACTATGGACATAGAGGCTCTGTATAGTAACATCCCTCAAGAAGAAGCTCTAGAGGCGGTCATGTGGTTCATACAAGAGCATCAGATTGACTGTTCAAGGACATTCATTGTAGATTGCTTACGTATTATCTTACAAGAGAATACTTTCGAATTCCATGGCTCAGTTTATAAACAAACCAAGAGAGTCAGTATGGGGGCATCTTGTACCCCCACTGTGGCGAACATCTACATGGCCCAATTTGAATCTAAGTACATCTACAATGAAATTGCTCCTTTCAGTGAGTCCATTACCAACTGGTCTAGGAACATAGACGACATCTTCTTTATCTGGATAGGACATCAAGAGGAGTTATCTGAATTCATGTTGTGACTCAATCTCTGTGATAACAATTTGCATTTCACTGCATGCACCAGCGTGTAGAATGTTTAGACATCGGTATCAGACAGAACCAACAACATCTGGAGGTCGATCTGTATGTCAAACCTATATCTAGAAATACCCTTCTACACTTCGAGAGCTGCCATCCCCAGTCTCAAAAAACAAGTATCCTGTTTGGTCAATAACTGCGCCTCCGCAGGAACTGTACAAACTTAATTGATTTTGACCAACGAGCTCTGGAGATGAAAGCCAAATTCATAGCCAGAGGATATCCGAAACAGCTAGTACGTGACTCTTACAAAAGAGCACGTTATTATGACAGACATTTGCTGCAGAACCGCGACTGTACTCAGCTCTCGAAATTGGTGTTTGTCACACGACACTACACCATGAATGAAAAAATACACCACATTATCAACTCCCACTGGCACATCCTCCGTGCTGAGAGCGAGAGAAGGAGAACCTCATACCTAAACCCCTATTTGCTCAGACGGAACAAAAATCTCAAATACCTAGTGGTGAGATCTCGTATGACTCCACGGACACCTGCCATTCAGACCACCATAGCAGGAAACCCACCTCACATAGGAAACTACAAATGTATGTCATGTACAGTGTGCCAAATTGCGATTGAAACCACAACTCACACCATTAATGGTGTTGATATAGCACTGAGAACTTTTACTAATTGTAAGACCAGTAACATTATATATTTACTACTGTACCCATGCCATTTAGGATACGTAGGGGAAACCTCGCGCACCATGGTGACAAGACTGACAGAACATCAGTCAGCCATTCGCACCAAGAAATACAGTGCACCTTTAGTTAAACATTACATTGAGGCACAACACAACACGAATGACATACAATGGCTCATTTTGGAGAAAATTCACACTAATGCAGGGAGTCTCAGTACAGAGATTTGAAAACGGAGAGGTCTACTGGATTTTTTAATTAGATACTTACAAAAGAGGTCTAAACAGCAAAATCCCCTGGGACCAGGTGATTAGACACAATTCCTAACCTCATTCTCTCTCCTCCTCTAGTCACTTTGTTCCACACAGATACCTGCCATGGGCACAGATATGTTTATTTATTTCCAGGCGACATGGCTATGGGTGCATATATTCTTGACACCCATCTGCAGCCTCATAATTGCTTATGTTGTATGTCTATTTACCCTGGGATAATGTTTTTCACTTTTAGGTATCTTTTACCACCTCTCCATATCCCCTCTAATATGGCCGACAAGCTTTTGTGGACTACATTGCAGTCCACTTTCTATGTCGACAGCCTTCCACAGACCTGGCTCCCATACGACCGGAAAGGCACGAGCTACAGCGGTTTCATTTAAATCCTACACGCTAGTGCATTCCGCGCTGCTGGGCCCATGGATTAATTTGCGTTGGTGGAGCACAGATTTTGTACTTGTGGATTTTCTCCACACGGTCAGCATCGGGACTTGCATCTCGGGAACGGCTCGCGATTCTTTGAGACCCAGGCATCACGCACTAGGGACTCCTTTACGTGGAGCGCAGTGTCTCTACCCGACACCATTGGGACGATACGGCAACAGCGCCGGCAGCGTGGAACAACTACAAAATCCCTTGACATTCCATCGGCCAGACACATGCGGGCGCAGTGCTTCAATAATACAGAGGTACGCGCTACCAATAATTGTGACATTGCAGGGATGCATTTACCCTGAATGACAGGTTCTAATATACGTGTTGTATATTTCTTTGTAGTTTTTTTAGTCCACAAATATACCTCGCTCCGAATATTCCTTGCCGACAATCTCGACATGTAAGTACATACCTTGACCATATTCTTATCGCTCTTCCAGAGGAGGGGTGTTTCCACTTCATTGTTTTCTTACTTTTCATTTTTATTTTCGTTCACTCCAGAACGCGCTCAGAAGGAGAGGGCGCTGGCATCTCCTGCCTACCCTGCATTATTATATTGTGCATTAACTAAGGTAACTTCTGCCTTATCTGTATACCACCTAAGGAGTTTTCAGGCAGCCACTTATAGTTTTTGCTGCTGCCTCATTATGCTTACTTTATCATGAAGCGGTTCCTATGGTCTGCACATTTCCTTTTTCGCTCTTTTGGTATTTTCTTCTCTCTCACTTGAGATGCTTTTATCATTGTTTTTGGATGTGGTTTCTTTCCACTTTTCTCCTCACTTTTTTGGCGAGGTCCCTTGGAATGTTGACTATCATTTCGAGGACACTGTGCAGGTGAGAAAATTAGAACTTGTAATTGTTGGGCAGCATTGGACCATGCACCCCTTTTCTTTCTTTTTTTCATGCACTTGGTTTGTCTTATCTCTCTGTGTGCTACCCACATCCTCATTTTCTAGGATACTCTTCCTAGCTCACAAGCCGTGGCTCTCCATATCTTCTTGTGACACATTGACTAATTTATCTATTTCTTTTTACTTCACTATATAGGGCAATGTTACCCTAACCCAGATCTTTTTCTATAAATATTTTGTAGATGTCATTCATCATGGCTTCCTGATGAAGGCTGTAAAGCCGAAACGCGCGTAGGTTACTATCGGTCAAAATCGATAAGCCATGTTGTATTTGCACATGTCTCAACCCAATTAGCTGAACTGAATTGAATCCACTCCACCTGATTGTTACAAGCCATGAAGAACTAGAATATTTGGCCAGTGATAAATAATGAAATAAATGTGATCTCATTTGGGCCACCAAAATACAATCAATTAGAAAGGGAACTGGTATATATCACTGTTTATTAAAAAATGAAGATGTATATGCACACTCCATAAGTTTGTTTTCCATACAAAATAAACCCATTATATCCATTCTAGAAGGATGAATGTGGAAGTGTGACTGAATACTTAGGCTAGTTCTATCATTTTTCAGATGGAGGAGCATATTGCTCTTTTAAAATATTTATAATCCTGAAGAATGTATTTTGGATCATGTAATTATTTAATGCACATTATTCATGTTTTTTGTACAACTTTTTTGATACTATTAAATTGTTTTTGATAAAGATCTGGGTTTTTCGTTTTTTCATTGTTTGCCCATATTTTCAACAGTTGCCTAAGTAGATATATATACATTTGCTGGCGGGCCGCATAGCCATCGCTAAGATGGTCAGACTGCCGAAGTTCTTGTACCTCTTTGTAAACATCCCGATCCCCCTTACGGCTCAGTTTTTTTAAGCGACTGCGATCCAACCTGGTTACGCTCACATGGGCAGGCAAGCAGCCGAGAGTATCTTACGAAAGGTTGACAATGCCGCCCATGTGTAGTGGTCTATGTGCACCAGACATGCAGCTATACACCCTATGCGCTCAAGCAAAATTTTTGCATTACTGGCTCCACCCTACACCGTTCCAGCCACACTTTGCGATCAAACAAGATCAAACACTGCTATTACCACTAAAAACTGTGGTGTTCCAACACTATAAAGTCCCTAAAGACGAAATTGGCACCGTGGAGTGTGTGCGCTGGGCATGGGACGGTCTCCGCAGTTGGGCTGGCCTGCCGGCACTATACGCACCTACTGCTTCCTTAATGGACAACCCTTTACTCCCGCCCCTGCAGGACAAAGGAGCGGCCAGACGTGCAAAGGCGCGCGGCATCAAACAATTTGCAGACTTCTACCCAGATGGTGAATTTGCGCCCAGCTTTGCCGACATAGGCACGGAGCCGTTTTCGGACACACTGCTATACTATCAAATCGGAGCACACTGCTGCGCTATTCACGACTCATTTCCCGCTCCTCCTCCTGTTTTTGCAACGTTAGAATATATACACACAACTGCTTCACTGAGCAAACTTATAACCTGGCTGTAGATATTGACCCAGATACCATCGGCAATTGAAGCTTCGAAAGCCCGAATGGCCTGGGAAAGGGACCTACACTCTGAAATTTCAGAGACACAATGGCAGTAGTGCTGCGCCCAAATTGAGAAACTGTCTCCCAATTACAGACTGCGACTGATTTACACTTTAATTACCTACACAAAACATATCGTATACCTACACAACTTCACAGAATAGGACTAACAACAGACTCGCATTGCTTGCGCTGCCATGGGCCGGAGGCCACTTTTTTGCATCTAGCATGGTCCTGCCCCAGGGTAGCGACCTTCTGGGTTGCGGTGTGCAACTCGGTGAGTAATATCACCGGAGCAGTACTTTTGCCAGACCCTATTGTTTGCCTGCTGGGCTTTGTGGGGGAGGTCCCGGTGGGATGTCGGTGTCTCACTGCGATGTTGCTGGCTAAACGTAGGGTGGCGATGCACTGGGGGAGATGGCTGGTTCCGACACCGCATGCCTGGATTGCAGACATTTCACACTTGCCAGGAGCTGCTGACAGCATATTGGGACAAGATGGCCCTAGCTACATGACCAAAAGATATCTGGGAACCTTTCGTGATTTATCTTGGGCAGGCTGACACAGACAGGACGACCACACCGGGCCCTGACACGCCTCCCACATAGATGACTGCGGGCCGGGCCATGGCAGCCAACGGAGCCCGCACTGCCAACTGTCAGGTTAGATATCACTGATAGGAAGGAGCGTGGGTGACAGAAAGGTTAATTGACATTGGAATATGCACACCAAATGGACATGAACGTAGCATCTTATAATGTATGTAACATATACTGGGACACTGTGCAAAGTCGCTTTGTGTGGCTATGTTGGGGGGGTGAGATATAACTATTAAAAATCAATAAAGAAAGTAAAAAAAAATATATATATATTTTGAAGGGGGTGGGGGGTTTAAAATGGTAAACATAGTTAAAATTACTTCAGCTGAAAACAGTTGGCATCTCCCAGTTCCAACACGCTTCAGAATTTGGGAGTTTTTTTAAAAACAAAGATACAAACTCAATCTGGACACCCTGCTACATAACTGCACACATTGATCTAACGACCAGTGTAAGAAGAAATGAGAACAGAAACCTCAAGTAAGTGTCTGCTATATGTTCCTACCTGGGCAGGAGTCAAGAAAAATACCACAGTGTTGCCCTACGAATCGAAACAAAATCTAACTTCTCCACCGAAATCATGATGTGTCTGCCTAGGCATGATCACCTGTCTTAAGACAAAGTCAAGCAATCACTAATATCTCGTCGGGTGCTGGTCATTAAACTCTGAGGAGGAAAAGCCTGTATACAAAATCCTATGGGTTATTTATTCAAGGTGGCTTTTAACAATGCATAAGCAAAATTTCAAGATAACTAAAAATCTGGCACATCTTCAGATGACATTCCTAAATGCCTCGATAGAAGGGGGCAGCTATTCTGGAGGATGTATTGAGTCAAACTCTCAGCTAAATAGAGTGCTAGTAGTGCTACCCATTGAACGCTAGAAAATGTCTGGAATCATACTGTCATTGAAGGGCCAGGGTAATGTAATAAAGTTTAAACTATATAAAACTTTGAGAACTCAAAATTTCATTGGACTTCGAAGTTAGACAAGTTCGTAGGGTTCAGCGAGCGCGTTCGAGAGATCGGTGGACATAAATATCATAGAGAACGGCAAGATGGACCCTTCAACAGAAAGAAGGGAGACAACTTTGATTATGAGAAACTTTGAAACTTGGAGACTTTTGAAAGAGTCTGCTGAGGCTCCCACAATCCAAATAGGAGCAAGCAGTGTGCCGCCTAGCCCCTCTTACCACTCTCCATAGATCCTGTTGTCCAGGTGTACTAAGACCTCTGACTGCAATGTCCACGATAAAGAAAGATCCTCCTTCAGGCCTTTGTGCACCTAGGCCAGGATCGGGATCAGAATGCTGGAAGCAGGGGACGCATTGGAGGCGATGAGATGCTTGGAATACAGGAAGCAAAGGCGTCTCCAGGCTTCAGCCACAGACCGCTGCCTTCTCCCTGCCGCAACCTCCTCTGCGCCGAAGCCTAGGCCTGGCACCAGAAATCTGAAGCAGGCGGTAGGTTTGACCAGGCAAAAGGGAAAGCACTAGCGCAACCAACTACTTCTCTTGTTCTCCGCAAGCCTAGAGGCTGCTCTCCGCTCCTCACACGGCCACAATCAGGGCACCGAGTCCTACCCCCGTTCCGGCAAGACTTTCGGTTCCGCTCCCCCCACGCTATGCCCCGCATCTTCTCGTGATTTTCCACTCTAGATATTCACTCTATCTGCTTGCATTAGCAATTCTATAGGAACCCGATAATGACAATGGCGGAAGATTTTAGGGTTTGTTTTCACATTGTTATTGACTTTGAATGGAAGGCTAGCTTTCCTGAACTTCTGTAATTTTGCATCCAGTCTTTAATTGTAACAATCCCATGTCTAGTTTTCTTTTCACCCTGAGGGGCTGGATGAGGTTGGAGCGGTCAGTCTGCCATGTATAGGAGAGGCTCTAATGCCAATTGTGTGCTTTGTTGTGAATTTGGGTTGGATGGCTCCAATGGGACCTGAGTTTAAATTTACTTTAAGAAGAAATGATGTAGAAATATTTACAAACATTTAGATTTTTTTTTGTTTGTTAACAGATTTTATTGCATTTTAATTAAGAACACAGTGTACATGACATTGTCGCTGCATCTCATGCTCCTGTCCTCGGTGCATGTTAGTCACAAAGTAATATTCGCAAATCAGTTGGCATTTACCATGTACAACAAGCAACTTAACATATTTTCCTCCCATCCAATTCCTGTTTTCCTGAGTTGTCCCCTGATTCAGCATGGTATTTCAAAGTCTGAATGGCTGCTGCTCTCGTGTGTTCATGAGTTCTCTTAGCTGGCGTAGGTATTCTCCCTTGTAAAGTGTTCCATCGTTATTGGGAGGAGCCAGCTTTTGTTGATGAGTTGGCAGCTATGCATCCCCTTCCAGTTCTCTCGGTTCGGGTGTTAGTGGGGGTGGGTGGGGTTATTGTGTGGTGTTTTATTCTCCACCTGAGGTTCTGGGTGTTTTAAGCGTCCGACCAGGGCCTCCCAGGCTCGGGCTCTATTTATCAAGTTGATACCACTCCTTGCCTCCCATATGAGTACTTCACCTTTATAACCCACCCATTTTTCAAACTCTTTCAGGCATACTGTGACCCGGGACCCCACCGGTGCCTTCCAGTTCCGAGTTTTCCCGTTTGGCCAGTATGTATGCCAGGTCCTGGAATTTACTTGTTATCCTTGTTTTGGAGGTATGTGGGAACCAATCCAGTAGACAGTGCCCAGGTGTGCATTGGATTTCCTTCTCCACTGTCCCCGCGACCGTCTGTTACCTCGTCCCAATACTGTCATAACTGAGGGCAATTCTTGAGCATATGCATTAAATCTGCCCCATTGGCCCACATCGTGGGCAAGTGGAGTCTGTCTTGTTGAAGTACCTATTTATACGTTCTGGTGTGAGCAAAGCTCTAAGGAGCACAAACATGTTATTACGCTTAAATCGAGCATTTCGGGGTGCCTTGGGTGTCCTTCCTAGAATATCTGCCCAATGAGCCTCAGAGATTTGTATCCCTAGATCCCTCTCCCATTTATCTTAGCGCGTTGCTAATGGCAGTAGAACGTCCCCTCTTATCGCCCTATACAAGGCTGAAACCGCTCTAAAGGTTCCTGCTGCTGTTGGCACATATTGGCAGGTTTTGTGTGATGGAGGCTCTTCTAATCCCATTTTCCAGTGTTAATGGAAAGCCATGGTCACTGCCCCGTGAAGCAGGAAGTGGCCCTGCTGTAAGTTGAAATCCGTTTTCAGTTACTCAAACTGGAGCAGCTCCCCAGGGAGCTCGGGTGATTAAGGGATTTTCCACTTCGTCTTATGAAGGTAACATATCCAGCATTTACTCATGACTTGTGGCTCTCTTGTATCGGCGGTTGCATGATGCCGTATTTGCAATAGCACCCCGCATACCCTGTCTAAGGTGGGGGCGCATGACCCCAGCGGTCTCACGGGGTCCTATCTCCCTGCTATCCATTGTGTGAACCGCTGCAGTTGTGCAGCCAATTAGTACACTTTGAATTCCGGTGCTGCTAAACCTCCGTCATTGACTGGGCGTTGCAGTGTAGTTGAAGAATTTTCCTGTGGCCTGCTCCCCATATGAACACCCTGGCCAGGGAGTCAGTCAAGCTCTTTGAACACCGTTCTCGGTATTCATAGTGGGAGTATAGTGAAATAATATAACAGCCTGGGTAGCCCTATCATCTTTAGTGAGCCACTCTGCCAGCCACAGATTTCTGGAGAGTTTTCCAAAACTCTGTTTTGCCTTAGTGCTTTGATAGCTAGGGTCACATTGCCCTCTGAAAGGTTGTTGTGGTCATGGGAGATGCAGACCCCTAGATATTGAAAGCAGCTACGTTCCCATCTCAGCTGCCCTAGCCCCGTAGGGAGGAAGTCTCGGCTTGCCGCTGTTGGAAACAGGCTAGATTTCTGCCATTTGACTTGGAGCCCAGATACGGCCCCAAAGTCGTCCAACATTTGCTTGGCTTCTTCCAAGGCTTCCCTTATGTTTCTCAGGAAGAGTAGCTGATCATCGGCATATAGGGCTATGTGATGGTGGTGATCATTCACTCTGATCCCTTGGTACTAGAGTCCTTGTCGGGCTTTGCAGGCCAAGGGTTCCATCCCTAGAGCAAAGAGTAACAGGGATAGGGGGCACCCCTGCCGTGTCCCCCTGCCAATAGGATATTTGTCAGAGACAGTGTGGCCTGTATGTACTCTCGCCATGGGGTCTTTAAAAAGCAGCCTGGTCCAGTTCAGGCACCGTCTCACTAGTTGCATCTCCTCCATCACTCCATATGACCACTCAAGGCTATCGAATGCCTTTTCAATTTCAACACTAAATATCGCCGCTTGTTTGTAGTCATAGAATAGTCAGCAGTCGTCTTATGTTTAGGGCCGTATTGCGACCCGGGTTAAATCCTGCTTGGTCTCGATGTACTAATTTGGGCATAAATTGCAGGAAACTATTTGCTAGGATTTTACTCGGTAGTTTATAGTCTATGTTGAGCATGGAATGTGGCCTGTAGGCCCTGAAGTTGTTTGCTGGTTTCCCTGGTTTCAGGAGTGGGATCATTGCCGCTTCTGTCGTGGAGCTGGGAAGGCTTCCCACCTCTCACGCTGTCCTTTATAGTTCCTCCAGTTTTGGTGCTAATAGTGCCTGGTACTTAGCATAGAATTCCACCTGGAGTCAGTCAGATCTGGGGTCTTCCCCCCTCGCCAAGCCATCAATTGTTCCTCTGATTTCTTTGATCAAGACCTCAGCCCCCAGTTCCTGAGCCTCTCTTTGCTTGGTTAGCCAACCATGCAAGTAGCGTGCCAGTTCAGTCGCGCTCCTCGTGTGCCTTGACCATATAGTTTCAGTAATCGAAGCACCTGAGATGCTCCACTTGGCTTGCCGCATGCTCCTTACAGACCAGTTGCTGCTGGTGGAACTCGGGTTGCCCTGGTCTATTTTTTCCCACCTCTCTTAAAGCTTGTTAGCGGTTTGGGTGTCCCGTAGCAATGTTTTCCTAAGTCAATGGACTCAGCTAGGCATTTACCCCGTAATTACTAGTTTAAAGGTGTCCCATTCTATGAATGGTGATAAGGCCGTTCCGGTATTTTCGATGAGGTAATTATGTTCTCTGGTAGCTTCCGCATAGGAGGGATCATGTAAGGATTCCGGTTAAAGTCTCCATGTAGGGATCCCGGTCAGGTGGAGGAGTATAAGATTATGGTCAGAGATGGTGCGAGATAGGTACTCTACTTTGTGCGCGAGTGCATGGACATCTGAGTACATAAGAAGGTATCTTCTCTGATGTGTGAGTCGTGGAAGTGCGAGAAAAAGGAGTAGTCTCTGGCTTGGGGCTCAGGCGCCGCCAGGAGTATGTCAGTCCACACCTATTTTGCCAGTCTCTGAAAAACCCAGCCGTACAAGCCACTGGAGCCTCCTGCAGCGGGGGATGTGAGCAGTCCAGCCCAGGGTCCGCTACACAGTTCAAGTCTTCTCCCATTAGTGTTGAGTGAACAAGAAACTGAGCTAAAGGCCCCGATACGTTGAGAAGGAAGGTACCCTTATAGGTGTTGGGTGTGTATATGTTAACTATTGTGATGTTGCGCCCTTTTAACTGGCCAGTCACCACCACATATCTTCCCTCTGGGTCGATAGGTCGGGTGTGTTGGAAGGATACCCCTGCCTTAATCCAGATGTGTGTCGCGTGCGTATGCGGAATAGGTAGTGAAATAAGCCTGGCCCCTCCAATGCTTCTTAGCGCAGTTCCCTCTTTATTAATTAGGTGTGTCTCTTGGAGGAGTGCGATGTGGATGCCTTTCCTTTTCAGGAATAATAAAACCTTGTATCGTTTTGCCATCGTTTGCATACCCCTAATGTTCCAGGAAAGTAGTCTATACTTCCTTAGTGATCCTATGTTTGTAGGTTCCATTCACCCCCTTATCTTTCCTGTTCACGAGTAACACCCATATCTAATCTCAGGTTCCTCTGTGATGCAGCCATGTTGTCAGTGTTCCCCTTGGCACATCTCAGCTTCTTACTCTGGTTTAACTCCCAACTAAAACCCCAACTCCCGCTCAGGGACACGCGGGCAATATCCCCACATCCAAACTCTCTATCTGCGCTCAACTAACCGCAGGCACACCTGCGGAGAACTCGAAGGGCAGGGTTGACAACATGCTAGGCTCCGTTGCCGAGTTCACCCTCCTGAACAAATGTGAGGATCACTTTTACCATAGTCCGTACAAGACACTTCAGTGTTCCCAGCTCTAGTCTGCCTCTGCCCCTCTCGTTGACCTTATGTTTTATTGACCATAACCCTCCTATATAATTTTGTCTGATGTGCCTGGAGTGACTACTGGCAGCTGGGCATTAGTCTCCTGCTGTGATTGAACTGTGGTCTGAGTCTCTGGCTACTATGTCCTCTGCCAGCAATTGTGGCCCAGACCTGTCACCACTCGGAGAACCTGCCGCTCCTGCCGGGTTTCTTCTGATGTGGGGGCTGCTGCATTGCGATGCCTACTCTTGCGCCTGCACCGAGACCTGCGTGTTCGGCTTCTGGGTATATGGCTTGTGGCAGGTGTTGTTCCAGCCAGTCCCATACTTCATAAGGGGATTTGAAAAATCTGGATCCCTCCAGAGTTGCCACTTGGAGTTTGGCTGGGAACAGCATGGCATAGTGTATATCTTTTAGGCGGAGCACTTTTTTTTGCGTCCTGGAAAGACTCATTTTTTGTACCTCTCTTGAGAAGTCTGGGAATTTCCTGACCTCGCTATTTTCCACCCTTATTGAGCCTTTGATCCGGGTCTGTTGCAGGATATAGTCTCTTTTTTTTGTAGAAGTGTAAGCGTGCCAGCTCCAGGCGTGGTGGGGACCTGGGAAGAGGAGGGCACGACAGGACCCTGTGTGCGCTCTCCAGGGCAAAGAAAGAAGACAGCACCTCTCCAGCTACCTCCTCGCTAAGTCATTGTCCCAAGAAGGTTATCATGCTAGTCCCTTCAGTATGTTCAAGAAGGCCCACTATGCAGACGTTATTCTGACAGGAGCCATTTCCTGCATCTTCTGCGTGTAGTTCCAGCACTCTAACTTTGTTTTCCAGGGCGGTGACTCTCTCCGTCGTCACAGACAACGCCGGTGACAGCTCCTCCAGAGTTCTCTCAGCTGTGGTTCCCGCTCCGCCAGGCGGCAATGATCGTTCCTCAGTATCGCCATGCCTGTTACGAGGTGATCGAAACAGGCCACCAATGCTTCACGAGATTCTGTTATGGCCTGCATAATGTCCTGCAATGTGGGAACCGTAGGAGGTGGGCGCTGGAGGGGAGGGGGGGGTCCTGCCTAGCTCTGTTTTCCCTTTCTTCTCTCCTGTTTGATGCACCATTCTGCTCTGTGGTGTCTGTGGGCATCTCCCTCCTTCAGGTTGGTTTTTCCATTTTCCATGCTGTGTGCTGCTGGGGGGAGGTGGGCGGGTTCAGGGTGGAGGGACAATGCTAGCTGCTTGTTGTAGGCTCTATGATGGGGGCTGTCGGAATTTATGGAGATACCTCGCTCCTCTTGGTGTGCCCGAGTGGTCCGCCGGCATCTCCGGTATCAGCCCCTGGGGTTGGTGCTCCTGGCTGTTTTGCAAAGGCCCGATGTGGCGGATAGCCCTCCTCGTGCGTGGTCTATTGCCCTATATTGTGGGAGTTGTGGGGGTTCTGCTCCTGTCCTCCTCCCGATGATTTCCTGTAATGTTGGTTGCCAAATGGTTACTTGCAGCCATCTTGGAGCTCCACTGCCGCTGTTTGGGCCCCTGAGGGTTAGTGCGGTTTGCATTTAAAGGCCGTCCCTCTGCTCTTCTGGCCCAATTGCGTGAGACCGGACCTCACAAAGCTCTCCCCACCTCTGCAGCCCCAGTGTAGCTTTCATGAAGATGGCTGCTACGGCTGCAGCCCGTCTGTGAACTGTGTTCTTTGGGCCCCGGCGGGTCTCCTCATTTGGAGAGGTGCGGGGGGACTGCCATCAGGACAGGCTCCAATCTGTTCACCTCGGTCATGGAGCGCCATTTCCCCTCGCCCGCCCCAACCTACCTTTAGGTCCACATGTGTCAGGCTTCGCCGTTCTCCACAGCTTCTGGTCCCTCTGCACCGGTCAAATCTTCTTTATGGAGGCGCCGTTCTAGTCCCTTCTGCACATGGTGACGGAGGCTCCGGTGCCCACAGTCGATGGTCTCTATGCTGGGCTCTGCTGCTCCTGGCTCTCTGCCTGGGCCGCAGTCAGCAGGGCCTCCGCAGGACGGGGAAGGGGCCAGGACCCCAGTCAGCCTCCTGATGCTTTTACTGCTGTCTATTGACTTATTTTTAGCACCCCGGATAGGGTGACCAACAGTCCGTAAATTTCACGCACCATCCGTGATTTGGACCTCACGTCCGTAGTACGTGATGATGATCCCTTTTGCGGACCCCTTTTGTCTGTAATTTTGGGAATTGGGGAACAGCACTGTTCCCCTGCGAGAAGCCTCAACTCCCTGATGGGGCCGCCACGCACTCATCCTCTGAGCACAAGCGCAGCCTCACCCGCCCAGTCATTCTGTATGCCGACTGATTGTCACATACAGAATGACAATGGGCCAGTCTGGGCTGTTAAAGCATGTGGTGGGCCTCCTCCAGTTTCAGTCTAGGGCAGGGCATTCTGTTTTAACAGTACATAAAGAAAAATGTTGCACCTCACCAGATGGAAGAAATGTACAGAATCCAGTTCATGAAAAGAAGCCAGCGAAAGAAGTTAAAAAGAAGGGGTTATAAGATTTTGGGCGGAGGAGTTTGTAGATCTGCGAGACCTGGTGGCCCAATTTGTTGATGTTTGTCACAAACAGTGACATTGATGGTTGGACGGAGGATAATTTGGATTTCGAAAGGGCCGTTCTGATTTTCAAGAAGTTGTAGAATTCAATGTCAGCTAGGCTATATCTCGATTGGAGGTCTGAGAATGTAACTGGGTATGAGGCGTTTTCTAGTTGGTAAGGGAAAAGGATACCTTTTTAATCCATGTCTCGAGGGATAGGCTTTTGCCCTTGTACAGTATCTTGCTATTGGCCCAGAGTGATTCCATTTTAGAGCCTTTAATACTATTCTCCAGATTCTTATCAACCCTAAGTAGTGTAATTTTTGTATTTTTAAAAATGGACTTGGAGTTATGAGGGTATAGCTTATTCGTTGTTAGGAGTACCAGAGGGCTTGGGTTATTGAGGATGGCCCTCTCCACCTCTAGCCAGACCGGGGTGTAGCCGGTAGGTGGTGAGATCCAATATAAACCTTGTTTTTGCCAGGAAAGCCAGCTGGTATATTCTGAAATCCGCTAGATTTACCCCTCCTAGAGTTTTATCCAGCCTTAATTTTTTTGATACTGATCCGTGCTTTCTTCCCGCGCCAGAGGAATTTAGAGATGAGGATATCTAGTTTGCGATGGAAGTCATCTGTAAGGAGGAGCGGAAGCATACTAATGCGGTAGTTAACCATCGGGGTGATCATCATTTTGATTGTTTCGATTCTGCCCCACCACGTAATGAATTTTGGTGACCAAGAGTCCAAAAGCTTCTTTATTTTTTCTAGTGTCGTTTTCTCATTCTGGTGTAGGGTATCTATTAGGTTGCTACCGAATCTTCTAAACTTAATGATAAGGTTATAACCTTTTGGGAGCAACCGTCTCCAGTCCCTCCAAATGAACAGGTATGGTCCACACTATGGAGCTCTGTCTCATGTAATAAGATCTCCCCGGTCCTCTCCCAAACCAAATACTGGCTATTGCAAAAGGCATTTTGGACCCCGGCCCGATTATTCTCATTAGGTCTCCGAAAGGACGCAACATGTTGGAACTGCAACCAAGAAAAGGGGGACTTAGCCCATCTTATCTTTCAATGCTCACTACTAAAGTCGTTTTGGGATAACATTTTTGTGTTTTTGAATGGCTTGTTTAAGTGTACTTTGGTCAAAGAATTCTCCACCATACCTATGGCCTTTATAAGCACGAGCTTAAGAACTGACTCTGACAAAGATCTACTTGACCTGTTACTAACATCTGCGGTGAAAATGGTTCTTGCCAACTGGAAGGACACGAGTAAAACATCTTATAAAGGCTGGATAAACTGGATCACCCACCTCAGAGGGGCAGACAACATAGCTTTGCAAAACTCTCCCTGGAAACCTTCGTCCAGGCAGATGTGGAACTCTTTGGACACGTATCTAGACTCTTACGAACCTCCATGAACAATAGGGTATACCATGGATTCATATCCTGTGCCTTTACTGACGGGCCACCTGAATAATTGTATTTAATTGCCCCAGAAGACAGCAAATGAGCCCTAGCAGCTTTAATAACTGTATTTGTAATTATATTTAAATTGCATCTAACGATTGTTAGCTGTACCAGGTCGCGGTATGTTAGGCCTATCAATAGCGGACCGCTCTGGTGCCAACATATGCATAGAATTTTTGGAAGTAAATGATACAGCTTGACTAGCCGTCACTCTCCCTTCCCTTCTTTCCCTTTTCCCTTCTTTCGCCTGTCTTTTCTCCTTTTTTAGCGATCACTCGGGTTAGTCTCAGTTTACCCATATAGGCGTAATAACCTCACTTTATGATTGTATACTTATAACTTTGCCTTAGATAGCTTATGCTAACCCCGTTACAGGCTTTTTGTCTGCTCTTGTGAAAATCAATAAAGAATTTTGAGAAAAAAAAAAAAAAAAAGGGGTTATAGTTCTTTCAGTCATCATTTTTGAACTGAAGCATTTTTAATATTATATACAACGAAGCCATAGTTGCCTCTTTTATTTATTTTATGCAACTAACAACCATTGACAAAGCCAATAGTCCTGCCTTGTTGTAGGTGTAATGTATTATATATCTGGATTCAATAACAGAAGTAGCAGAATACCAGTTGGGCAGCACACTATGCTAAGCACAGATTTTTAGCTACCTTTTTTTAAGCCACACCCTTAATTACATCAGAAACTCCCTTTAGGGAGACTCCCCCCAGTTTTTTCATCCCGCTTAAATCCCTGGAAACACCATGTCACATTCACCTCAGGTCCCGGCACTGGGCATCATGCATAACTCATGACTTCCAAGTTTTCAGCTAAGTGCAGGTGCATAGTGAACCCTTCCCCTCCCCGCCACTTGCTTTAGAAACTACATAGGGGTGACTTTCTTGATGGGCCTCTTCTGTCTACAACTCTGCAGACAAAGGCTCAGCTCATAATTAATGTGAAAAGGTGTGTGAGTAAGTAAGTGAAGGGATGGGTTACTTGCTGGATGGATTAGTGAAAGGATGGATGGATGAGTGAAAGGGTGAAAGGGTGAATGGATGAATAATGAGAAGGATGGATGGATGAGTGAGTGGAAGGATGGATGAGCGGGTAAATAAATAGACGTATGGGTAAAAGGGTGGACGTATGGGTAAAAGGGTGGACGTATGGGTAAAAGGGTGGACGTATGGGTAAAAGGGTGGACGTATGGGTAAAAGGGTGGACGTATGGGTAAAAGGGTGGACGTATGGGTAAAAGGGTGGACGTATGGGTAAAAGGGTGGACGTATGGGTAAAAGGGTGGACGTATGGGTAAAAGGGTGGACGTATGGGTAAAAGGGTGGACGTATGGGTAAAAGGGTGGACGTATGGGTAAAAGGGTGGACGTATGGGTAAAAGGGTGGACGTATGGGTAAAAGGGTGGACGTATGGGTAAAAGGGTGGACGTATGGGTAAAAGGGTGGACGTATGGGTAAAAGGGTGGACGTATGGGTAAAAGGGTGGACGTATGGGTAAAAGGGTGGGCGTATGGGTAAAAGGGTGGGCGGATGGGTAAAAGGGTGGGCGGATGGGTAAAAGGGTGGGCGGATGGGTAAAAGGGTGGGCGGATGGGTAAAAGGGTGGGCGGATGAGTGAGTGGGTGGGCGGATGAGTGAGTGGGTGGGCGGATGAGTGAGTGGGTGGGCGGATGAGTGAGTGGGTGGGCGGATGAGTGAGTGGGTGGGCGGGTGAGTGAGTGGGTGGGCGAGTGAGTGAGTGGGTGGGCGAGTGAGTGAGTGGATGGGCGAGTGAGTGAGTGGATGGGCGAGTGAGTGAGTGGATGGGCGAGTGAGTGAGTGGATGGGCGAGTGAGTGAGTGGATGGGCGAGTGAGTGAGTGGATGGGCGAGTGGATGGGTGGGTGGGCGAGTGGATGGGCGAGTGGATGGGTGGGTGGGTGGGTGGGTGGGTGGGTGGATGGGCGGGTGGATGGGCGGGTGGGTGGGCGGGTGGGCGGGTGGGTGGGCGGATGGGTGGGTGGATGGGTGGGTGGGTGGATGGGTGGGTGGGTGGGTGGGTGGGTGGGTGGGTGGGTGGGTGGGTGGGTGGGGTGAAAGGGAGTGTAGATGTGCAAAAGGATGGATGGATGAGTGAAAGGATGGATGGGTGGATGGATGAGTGAAAGGATGGATGGGTGGATGGATGAGTGAAAGGATGGATGGGTGGATGGATGAGTGAAAGGATGGATGGATGGATGGATGAGTGAAAGGATGGATGGGTGGATGGATGAGTGAAAGGATGGATGGGTGGATGGATGAGTGAAAGGATGGATGGGTGGAAGGGTCAATGGATGGATTCATGAGTGGATGGGTGGGTGGATGGATGGGTGATGGGATGGCTAAGTAAAAGGGGCATGGAGAGAGAAAGGGAGGATGGATGGATGAGTGAGCGAAAGTATGGATGGATGATTGACAGAATGGATCAGCAAATGGGTGTATGGATAAGTGAAAAGAAGGATGTAAGGATGGATGAGTGAAAGAATGCATAGATGAGTGAAAGGGAAGATGAAGAGCTGGAAGAAAAGATGAATGAGTGAAATGGTGAATGGATGAATGGACAGATGAGTGACGGTGAATGGATAGATGCATGAGTAAGTGAAAAGATGGCTGGATGGGTAAATGGTTGGATGGATGAGTGAATGGATGGAGGAGTGAGTGAATGGATGGAGGAGTGAAAGGATGGGGTGAAAGGGTGGATGGATGAGTGAAAGGGTGGATGGAGGGATAGAGGAGTGAAATGATGGATGGAAGGATAGCTGATGGAGAGGTTTGGAAATGGTTGAAAAGGTTTGGATATGGATGGGCACACAGATGGAAGGACAGAATGAATGGTGAAAGACTGAATGATGGATGAAAGAATGAATGGATGACACAACCCCGGGTGACTCAACCCGCCATCCCAGACCAACACATGACGTCAGGCAGCAAGCGCAGAACCCGGGCTTGAAATGATCCTTCTGCCTGCCAAAAAGCAGAAACTAATTCCTTGTACGGCGCTGTGGTACCACAAGAGACATTCCGCTGTTGTGCCGCTGGGCGGCTTTGCTCCCAAGCCACCAGAAAACAGCACGAGCAGCCCTCCACCTGCCCCGAAGCAAAGAGAGATGCATGAGGGCACGGCTCCGTGTAGCCCTTCTGTGGGGAAAGGCGGGCAAGACATTGCAGACAACAGCACCGACGTGACTCAAGTCCCTTCCACCACAATGTATTTTTCTTTTAAAATGTTGTACCCCTAAGAATATTGTGCCCGAGGCAACCACCCCTGTGGTCACGCCCATGCTAGGCCACTGCCTACCAGTATGGACGACATCTGACTGTTGCACCTTGTAGCCCTCAATGTCTTAAGTAAAATTTCCTATACATTGACCTTCACATTTTTAAGTCAATGTCTCTATATAATGTGTGTGATGTAACGCACTCCAACAGCCTGCCGTACATTCTTCGGATGAGTAGCACTATAAAAGAAATTAAATACACATGAAGATGAGGGGGCACCATTGGAGGTTTGTAGCTAGGATAGACTGGCCGTACCAGCATCGGGTGTTTCCCTTGGAGGCTGGAAGGGTGGGGGGGGGGGGGGCAGTTTTAGTACTGGGGGCTGGCACTGCAGAGTTCCTTGTATATCCAGCAGTTTTCAGGCAACAGTAAAAGTGTCATGATAACTCTGACTAATGTACCTGCTGCAGAGAGATGGGAGCTTTGTTTAGTGGTAGTTTTGAATCATCTAAGGTAGCACAGAGGGTTAATATGCCTACTGCAAAGAATGTGTACCATGCATATCAAAGAACAGTTTTTTATGTGCAGAGCTCAGTGGGTTACTGCTTTTGTCACTGAGATTCTTTTGTCACTGTGCAGTTCATAAATTACATACGTAATCTAGCACAGTGAGCTATGAACTGCCATTAAAGAGCTGCATCTAAGCTGCATGGTACAGGCTACAAAGTTCTGTTTTCTTTTCTAGTTTTTCATTATCCTGATGTTGCTAAAAAGGTTTGTTTGGGTAGTAATACATTCTTATCATTAAAGTCAATGCTAACTACTGTTATGTTCTGAATCCGAGTTTGAGCTTCTTCAGACCAAGCACTTTTAGAAAATTCCTACCAGTATCGTTGACGTGCATCCTAGACCTTATAGTCCCCGTTGCCTTATGTAACATTTTCTGTATACTGATTTACACATGTATGATTCATTGTCTCTGTATGCGTGTGTGATGTAAAGTGCTCTGGTACCCTACGCTGGTATGAGAGGCACTATAAAACAAATGAAATACATATGAGAGAGAGGCACTGTTGGCGATAGTGAGGGAATCATTGAAGAGCCCCATCAAATATTGTTGTATCCTACGAGGACAGTAAAGTCATCATTTACTATGCTTTAGAAGCTAATACAATTGATATAGAATGACAAATGTGTTGTAGAATGCACCATGTTTTCCCAAATTTTCTTGGGGGTGGGAAAACAAAGGCTGTAAGCTGTGAGTTTGTTTGTAACACACAAGTTTTAAATATCTGCAAATGACCTGTGCAAATGTTTCAAAACATATCAGCAGTTAGGAAACCACAAATGGACCACTTGTTTGTAATTCAGAAGTGTGCTGGAAACAAAGTTTTAATAGGATCAAAACAATCAAGACACTTTACTTGGTGATGTTCAAATGATACATATTTGCCTAAACCACATTTCCATACGTTAGTACTTGTGCGTTTTATAGTTTTATCAGTAAAACTGCATGTTGGCATTTTTCTTCCATTCAATAGAAAATGTTCTGTATGTAAAAGACAGTGCCGCCTCCTGCCCTACAATTATGCCTTAAGTGTATACAGTTTCTAGACTGTAGCACACTTCTGTCAATGAGAATCTGCAGTTTACAGCTCACAGAAATGAAACAACCCAAGCAGTATACTATTTCCAATATTCAGGTAAAATAAGGAGGGCTGATATATGGCTAGCTACTAGCGAGGTCATTATATAGTAATGTCAACTCCTATCTAACCACTCTGACCCACAATAATACCATAACGCTCAGCAGTGTGCAGCCAATTATAGCTCATGCAGGCTGGTTAATAACTCCCTTTTCCTGCTTAATGCTCCTACCCTCACACAAGACCTGTCTGCTATGGGTCTTATTCATTACTCAGTACTGTACCAGCCCCTATGCAAGTCATCACCAGCTGAACAGAAATGGAATGCTTGAAGCGATGTGACGCATAAAGCTGGCCACTTGGAGGACTGCACTCTAGTCCAACACTGCAGGTTCCAATTAGCTACATCCTATGCGTGCCGATTTACATCTCACAATGGCACTGTCTGTAAAATGTACCTTTTGTCCCGAAGTTTTGTCCTGAATTTTGACCTTCTGTCCTGAATTTGTGTCCTGAAGTTTGACCCTTTGCCCTGAATTTTTACACTCACCGGCCTGAATTTGCACCCATGCCAGTTGGTCACCCTAACGTGTGGCCGCTCACTGCCAGTTCCTGCAGCCGCTTCCTGTGGCTCAAAGCGACAATGTTAAGCCCACTTCTCTGCCATCTGTTCTGCACAATTTCGCCCCTGCCGCCCCCACCTCCTCCCGTCTGGTTTTTCAGGATGCAGTTGGGGTGGGGATCGATCTGAGGGAGCACTAGCTTTTGCTGCTTACTTCATTGGCGTCAAGCCATGCCCTGTCATATAGAAACATTTTGATGACAATACAGGGATGTTGAATAGTGTCCTCGTGGTGAGGAGTAGGGTCCGTACTCATTTGAATACAGTGAAATTGCGTGTGAAAAAATTGGGTTGGAATGATAGAGCGATTGCCAGTGGTTTAGACTATTTGCTAACATTCCTCATCAAACTTTCTGTCCATTATGTTTTATCTGTATTGCCATCTGTGGATTATCTCAATATCGTATGAATAGCTGAATTACGTAGTCTTTTCTTATACCACCCACAGGCCAAGAAGAACCAATGGTAAATCACCATCTCTGTCGACAGAATTGCAGTTCCATCATTTAGTATAAATGGGTGAAAGCAGACAATGAACGACTTGTTGTGTGAGAAATATTTCTTTTGATACCCTACACCTTACACTTTTCTCTTCCCTGCAACATTTTAGGCACGGATCTTGTATCTAACTAAACTCTATACCCCTTTTCCACTTAAGCGCACCACCCCCATTCCAGTCCCGGTGAAATTAATTGAACTGCCATTTGTATAAACGTTCAACTCTGTAATGGTCGTTGCGTGCTACATGTGCGTAGTACTACCTGGCACATATCTATCCTTGGTACGTAAAAAAACAAAGCGAAACCCTGTTCTTCTGTACATTCGTCCTTTATCTCGGGAATAATGAATATCTACACATGTAGAAATGCTCTTATCCCCCCCACCTCTTGCTGAATGAATATCTGCACAGGTAGAAATGCTCCTTTATTTCACCCACAGCTTTCTGAATAGCTACACATGTAGAAATGCTCTTTATTCCACCCACACCTTCCCTTGCCTCTCACAACGACATACTATCTCCGCTGTCCGCCTGCTTCGTTTATCTTGCTTTGCTCTTATCGCACTCGTCCACAACCTCCACCCCCTGGATCCTCCCTGTTCCTATCCCCACTACCAGAGTTTGTGCATGAACTCTGTCTGCAGCAGCAAGGAAGCAGAAAACTCTTGACTCATGGTTGTTACGGAGCTCTGTGGTTTTCAGAACTGTCTCTGTGGTTTCTTCCACAGTGTGATTATGGGACAGTCATCTGTCTGATCTTTCTTCATCACTTGTAACACTTTTAAAAATGTTTCTCAATCTTCGTGGCTTGGTCTAAGGCTTCCCTTCAGTAACGGTTAAAGCCCCTGTCTATAACCCTTGGGCTCTTTCCAGAATTTGTATCTTTGTTTATTGTAGGCTCTAACATTGGTGCAGTATAAATTGCAATGTGACCTTTAGACTGATCTATGATGTCTTGCTTGTAAAATTGTTTTATGTCAGGGTAGTTATTTCGGGCTTCTCTTTAAGGAGGAGCTCCATGGTTTATGTCGATGGCTCATGTAAAATCAGCGGTTGGAGTGAGTTGGCAAATCTGGACATTTTCCTGAAAACTGTACTCCCAGAGCAGATATCGCCCTGTAATCCTTCCTCTGTCCTTTCCTGAACATTTGCTTTTCCTTTTATGTTAATGCACTTTGAAAATACCACTAGATATTGCTATTCCTTGTAGTACATTAGTATAGTATGTATGAAGTCGTGTCATAGCCTATGTGACATAATGGTGACGGACCAACATTCCTTTCAGTGGTGCACCTACAATGGCTTACTTCTGAATAATGGAGGAGCATAGTAAAAAAAAGAAAACAAAAATTAGAATTCAAGATCCATTTAGGCGCTAAAAAACATGTAGGCAACTTACACTGGAGTGGGTATACTAAGATTTGCATTTCTTAAGACTGAGTTGTTGCAGATGTAATATTTTATCATTAAATCTCCGTTTACCGATTTTCCCCCTCCCCCCCCCCCATTTGTCAGACCCATTTTCCTGTAGATTCTTTATCCATGTTGGTGTACTTAAACTTTATTCCTTCACTTGTTCACCTCTTCATCCTTTACCTACTGTATGCCATCAATGATCCATAAATTCTTTATTGATATCCTCTCTTTACATTTATGAATGTTATTTTTAACACTTCTGACACATTGTATTGATCTGACAAATGGGGACTGTGTAAGCAGACAAGCTACCCCTGGCTGTGTGTCCTGTTAGCAACAAGACGCATTACAGTTGGCATTATTGTCTAGCTCCATGAGATAGGCATGATTGATTGTGAAGAAGGTTAAAGAACTACCTATTTCTTTCTCTTAGGACTCTGGTAGATTTAACCTCATACATGCTCTTCCAACGTATTTATATACACAACATGACATGATGTTTGCCAGGACTCCTGATGACTCTCTGAGCTCTGATCTGTTTCGAAACAATTCTGAGATAAACTAATACAACGTCCCCAACTCCCCTACCCCCCTACTGAGGTTGTGCCACCCCCAACTTTCCAACCTGCAGAGTGTCTGTCGCCCTTGAACATACTACAACTCGGGGAGATGCTCGGCCGCGCCCCCGTGGGACTACCACTGGGGGGGAAAAACGGCTCTGAGATTCCGCATCCCCCCCCATGCCAGTAATAGTCTTTCAAACAATTCTTTTGGTGGCGTGGTTCTACTATGCCCCAATTCGAATCAAGGCCGGTTTCCTAATTACACTACATTCGTGGAAGTCTTTGGGGTTGGGCCCGTTTTACCTTACATTCATTTGGAGAATCTCACTCCTCCTCTCTCCTACTGGTTGCGGGTGCCGACTCTACGTTCTCCTCGCTGAATGTCTGCTCTTGTCTCATTGCGTGGTTTCCTTGAGTCTGCCCTTGTCCCTGTGTCCTGTCCTTGCCTTTCGGATGGGTGGCTGGCCGCCACCCTTCTAGCCATTTCCAGGCCTCCTCTGGTGTTGTGAAGTGCCATGTCGTGCCTTCTACAATTACTCGTAGCTTTGCTGGGAACATCATCATGTATTTCAGTTCACGAGTTCTCAGCTCCCTCTTTACCGCTTCAAAGCTCCTTCGGTGCTGCTGCACCTGTAAAGTAAAGTCTGGGAAAAAGCGAATCTGGGCATTTTCAAATTTCACGTCACCCATGGCTCTAGCAGTTTGCAGGATTACGTCGCGGTCTCTGTAGTTAAAGATCTTTGCAATGATTGTCCTTGGAGGGGCCCCCGGCTTAGGGGGCGGTTTCGGCGCACGATGCGCCCTTTCGATCGAGAAGAATTTGGACAGTCTCTTGGGTTTGAGTACTTTCGTGATGAGGTCCTCCAGGAAGAGGTCTACAGACCCCCCCCCCTCCGCCCCCTCCGGGACCCCCACCACCCTGATGTTGTTTCTCCTCACTCTACCTTCTTGGTCTTCAAGCTTTGCCGCCATTTCTGTAGCCTTCTGGGTGAGCGTCAGTACCTGAGCCTCAAGGCGCTTGGTGGTCGACTGAAGCTGAGAGAGATTTGTCTCCGCCGTGTTTACTTTATCCGATGGTTTGTGGAGATCCGCTCTTATCGGGTTCGTTTCAATTTGCACCACATCGATTTTGGGTTCCATTGCGCCCTTTAGAACATGGATCACTGCCATGATTGCACTGAGTGTGGGTTCCGCCGTGTTTTCCATTTGTGACTGCAGGGTTTTTAGGCACCGCATAATTATCCATTTTGTTGGATTGGGAGGGACCCACACACCTGGGCTTTCCCATCACGGGCCCGGTCCGATGTTGGGGTTTCACCCCCCCCCCCCTTTCCCACCACTCAGGTCCTTGCTTCGCCGGTGCACTTGTGGACTTTACGACAATCCTCGTATCCTTTCACTTTGAGATGCGCTGTGCACTTTCAAGGTAGATGCAGACTGCTGTCCCCTCCGATCCGCTCACTCAACATCCCATCTGTTGCTGGACACAGGAGGACTATACTATGCTTTGTCTCTGTCAGCTATTGTCTGCCCTCTGCCCTTCTTCTCACAGCGGTGGTCGCCTTAATACTAATATGCCGCCATGCGCTTGGGACCACCTATTGTGCCGACATCATCTGATCTGTACTACTCCATCGAGCACGCCGCCTCTGTCTTGGGTGGGGCCTAGTCGATAGGCCGTCTCGCTATGCAGCGCGCTTTCGTTGCTGCAGGGCCCCGATGTGAGCCCCCCTTGGCTTGTCCTCTTCAATCTCCCACCGATGGAGCCTTTCTGCACCCGGTGTTTGGGCACTCGCTGCTTGGACAGGTCCTGGATTTAGCTTCTTCCTTCTCCCGCTACGTGGGCCGCCACCACCGCCCTCGGCTCAGCGTGCACAGCCGCCTTCGCCATGCCGCGGATATCTATGTGCTGGTATGGGGGGGGGGGAAGAGGTGAGGGAGGGGGAGGAGAGGTCCTGCGGGATGCCTTACTGACCGCCTTTTCCCCGGCGAGCCGCCTTTGATTCCTCAGCGTTCACTGCTTTCCACTGCCGCTCACGCTCGGGCCGGCCCATCCTGGGTCTCGCCGTAGCAGCTGATTTCTTTCGTTTCGCCACGATTTCCTCCGTGCTTCAGCTTCCAGTTGTTCCGCCGTGCTTCCCCACACTTTTGCACGCTGCCTCGTTAGTTTTAGGGGTCGGATATAGGACGGATATTGGGTTAAAAGTCCCTCGGATCACGGAGCTCGGCTAAGACGCCGCCATCTTCTCTCGCGGCCAAGCCATTCCGCGTTATTCCACAGATTTGCTACCAGAGGAGGTGTACTGCTTTGTTATCTGTTCACAAGTTGAGGAATCGGTGGTTAGAAGTGTCTATCATAAGGACAAGTTACTCACCTTCGGTAGCACCTTTTCTGGTAAAACTATCTAGCCACAGATTCCTCACCACCCCACCCTTCTCCCCATTCTGTGGAATTGACTCGCATAGTCCTTTAATAAGATGCCAAATCTAAAAGATATCCACGTTGCATTATTTGATTTCCATGGCCCTGCGTCTGACGGCGTGGGGCGAGATCCGAAAGAAACTGGTGTCCGCACTCCTTCACATCTGACATCCCCCACCCATTGATGCACAAAGGAATTGCTTTAAAGTTTCTGGATCCAGTTTAGCGCCTGGGGAATTTCACCAGGTGAGGAATCTATGGTAGTGTCTCTTACCGAAGGTAAGTAATTTGTTCCTTAGTTCCTTTTGAGGGCTAGTTAGAGGAACAAGACATATTTCCATGAATGCAAATAGGCTTTAGATGGTATCGTTGTTTGCTCGATTAAGTCAATTTATTGCAAGATGAATTACAGTACTATTGAATACAAGATGATACTTTGTGGTTTATATGTATTTGACCAATGCATTTGATAAAGTCCATAACAAAATGTTATAGAGGAAACTCTTGGACTCTTATCACAACTTTTTGGAAAAAACAAAAACCCTGTCCACATAACCTTTGAAGGACTTGGAACAAAGACCGATTATATTCTACCTCCCCGCTTTTAGTTTAAGGCATGTCTGTGCCCTGTCTTGGTATGTTGCTGTCCCACCCACATACTTGAAGCAGTGACGTAACAAAGGGCCCAGCAGCCCCCACGGTGCTGGGGGGCCCCCGTCGGCACTGGCAGGTCCCTTGCGTGAAAGTGTGGGGGGCCCCATGCATGTACTTTGCAGGGGGGCCCCCTCAAGTTTCGTCACGCTACTGTCTTGAAGCTTAAGAGAAGGCTCCTGGACACAGAGGTGAGTAGTTGCGTTTTGCTGTTGTACTGCTCATGTACTCTTGCCAAAATGCCACGCAATGCTCTCAAACCCCGCTCCATGGGGGATTCCGTTGAATCAGAAAAACAGTAGTGCTTTACATCAATAGAAGTTATTTATCATTCTTCCTATACTCTCATGAATGTGGTTGTTTGCAATTCGCCAATGTCCATCTCCACTGTATAGTATTAATCACCCATGCACCATCTTATGATCTTATAATTTTTTTTGTCTTTGTTCTACTTTCAGATGTATCTATAGAACTGCAGTCATGCTAGAATCCGACCGCCTTGCAGGCCCCTACATGGACCTGTCGTGATAAAGCTTCAAACTTACCAGATGTCCTTGGTGCTCTCCAGTCTCTGACCACAAACTTCACTTTCACGGCTTGTGGGTTTGTGCACGCTTACTTTAGATCTCTTTTCCCTTCATAGCACTCTGTTTGGTCTGAAGGTTTCCAGCCTTCTCTTAAATACCACGTCAACCGCCAACATGTCGACTTCCTCACTGCGGCGCCAGATGAAGAACATTGTCCATAATTACTCTGAGGCAGAGATCAAGGTGCGAGAGGCCACATCCAATGACCCCTGGGGCCCGTCCAGCTCACTCATGTCCGAGATTGCAGACCTAACTTATAATGTGGTGGCATTCTCTGAGATCATGAGCATGGTATGGAAGCGATTGAACGACCATGGCAAGAACTGGCGCCATGTTTACAAGGTAAAACTGTTCTTTCTTCAGTGTTTCTTTAATGGTGCATTTGATACATGTGAAGTTGTTTTTAACGAGGTACTGGAAAAATGGAAGAATTTAAATGATCGTTAGGGACAGTACACTAATTTACCTTTGAAGAAGGTAATGTTGGAACTGCTCATCCATTGGCTAAGACAAGATGTAGTGACTTCTGTTTTGACCAGATAAGTGAAAAATTAAGTGCAGTAATTGAACAATGACATTTTCTTTGAAACACTGCAACCAGCTGGGATTCATTAGGGTTGTTTCGAGTAGTTGGGCTAGCAAAAATCCACACTACTTTATTTTGAATCATGGCTGACACACTTTCAAAGAGAAAGAAATTACCTTCAAATAATACTTATCTTGTTGAATGAATGTGAACTAACAGGTTGGGTTGGACTTGCTCTTTTGATACTGCATCAAGGCTGATTTCCATATGGTTGGAACCTGGCTGTCCCATATGCGAAGTCCCATTATGCCCCTCTTACTATGAACATCTGAGGAACTGTGAACATCTGAGGAACTGTGAACATCTGAGGTTCTCTTCCAGGCGATGGTCATCAGTAGTCGTAAGCACTAAATTGGCGATCTCCTGTGCGCCGTCCTGGATCACTTTGCAAAAATGTCTAAAAATGTACCTATGCGCAAGATATTTTCAGTCGATGCACGCTTAAATCGAAAAAATTAGACAGACTTGCAGGGTATTAGAAGGCTAATGTGGTCACATTTAAAAATTTTTTTTTTTTTAAATCAAATAGTCACTACATTGGTAAAAAGTGTTTGGAAACATCTTTCGGAAACTTTTATTTTATTTTTTAAAGGAAATTAAGAGATTGTTAGCCAGTAGGGTGCCATAGATATGAAAGTGAAAGCTAACACTGTAACCTTAGGGTGAATATACAATCTGCGTTGAGGCTTGAAGGATAGTCATCATCTCTGCTTTTGTCAAGGCCCAGTGGCCATTCTCCACCTTCTCGTCCTTCAAGGCTGAAACTGTCATCATAATGGCTCTGCTGTCTTAAAAGCAGAAGGATGCGAAGGTCCTTGGACAATGAGTACTCATGAAGTTACTCTTCCAATAAAAGGTCATGTCTATAGTCAGCCTTTCACCTACTCTGTCTCCTTGGAAGCCAGAATCTCCTTGTTTCGCTCCAGCAACGCCTGTGTCACCAATTCCTTTGACCTCTTCACAGCTTCAAATGACTCCTGTGATTCCTTAGCCTCCAGCTCCACCAGTTAAGCCTTCGAAACCAATGAGTCCACCCACAAGTAGGAGATCATGCTCAGGAACCTAATCTCAGAGTCCTTGCTCTTATTTCAAATGTTCCTAGTTATCTAGCAGAAAGTCTTGTTCACACAGAGGCTATAAGGCATAGACTCTCTCCTTCTGGTTGTTGCATTCATCTGAATGAAATTATTCTCCTACACTGGCTGATTCCCCTCCAATTTTTGTCACCTGTAGACGACATTAACACCTTAAATGAAGTCTTTGTTCGAGGTGCTGCAAAATTGAACATACGATCCCGACTCCATCTGCCACCATGTTGGTTGTATTTGAGACTGCGCCACATATCACCCAGGCCTCTTACCATTGGTTCCTGGTTTAATAGGACCAATGATACATTTGTTCCTGTCTGTGGTTTCAGTAAAGTCTACTCCTTCCAGGCTTCAGAAGAAATGCAAAGCTCCTTGCAAAGATTCTCTATTCTTAAGCATTTGTCCATCAGTCTGCTCCTTCATAGTAATGGCGGGAAGCAAATCCCATGTGGTTGCACCATCCTCACTGATCCTCCTGACAAGGAGAGTAAGAGAAAGGATTCAGTAGAAAGAAAGCGGTGCGTCACTTAGGCAGCAGGCATGAAGACGTCGAGTGCCACTGCGTTATTTGGACAGATCTCAGTACGGTTCCTTACAAAGATTTATGGAAAAGTTGCCCAGGGAAGTCAAGATATTATTAAATATCCTTGAAGAGATGTTGATATTTTATCAGGTCATTTATCTGGTTAGTGCATTGGTATTACTTCTCGAAGTGTCTAAGACTGACCCTACTGAAGTCAGAAGCACCACAGAGAGTTTGAAATCTTCCCTTCTCAGAAAATTCTTTTTTTTTGGGTAGCACACAGAAGAAGAAATGGCCAGCATCAAGTCTTACAAAGGCAAGAGTGGAGTGGGAGTGGAGTATTAATTGACCTTTAGCACTTCATAGCCTTGTTCACTACAAATACAGTTATAATACAATATTTTACCAATGATCACATTCTGTGTAAACATCTGATGGCTTTGATCTGATGCAGGAACGTATTAGTAGAGAGCTGAGTAACACAGTGGTTCATCTGCCGGACATCCAAAACGCAGCCGCACACTCCGCAGTTGATAATTTCAGGAAAACCATGAGTTGGTTCTCAACTGCTGTGTTCTTCAAACCATCTTTGAAGAATAAGGTTATCCTCAGACTTGTTTACAGACGTTGAAAACTACAAATACCTAGAACTCGCCTCAAGGTAGTACCAATGAGGGTTGTATTGTATTGTATATAGCATTTATAAAGCGCAACAAACACCCTACGGGCACCCTGGCGCTAAAGATATGTGGACACAGACCAACGTAAGGCGAGGAGGACAGAACCTAAAAAGGGCAATACTCAGACGACAGGATCAATTTCTGGGGAACAGCCACGTTTTGATCCTTTTCCTAAACAAGGACAAGGTACTACATTGTCTGATTTCAAGTGGCAGTTCATTCCATAGTTTCGCGGTGGCAATACTAAAAGTTCTTCCTCCCATAGGTTGATAGGGAATGTCCTCTTAAAAGACTGCTCAGTTTCATTGCTATTTTCCCAACTGTCTGGTCAAGCCCACCACCTTTTGAACCAGTACACAAAGCTACACTACAATGTCTAATGTGAAAGGCTGCTTTTTTAGTATCCATTACCTCTGCTCTCATAATTTTCTCCCTAAAGTAATATAGCATTTTTATGGAAATCGGCCAATTTCCTTGCAAGTTGTCTTTCCAAACCCTGTAACTCGAACAGAAAGAGCCCTTCAAATAATACACATGAATAGAATTCTATCTTGAATAGACAAAAGAATTAAGACCATCTGATCAAGTATTGTAAAACTATGGTCCTTTAAAAACTGGCTTGCCTGGATGAACCAAGCCATTTCCTGATGGCTTATTTTTTGCATTAAACCTTGTTACAATTTGGCTAATAAATCCCTTCCTAATAAACGTAGGGATCATTCAATTAGGGGAAAGGCTGCTACCACTGCTTTTATAAGAAATGTCCAATTTCAGAAATATGTAATGCTGCTACCTGGAGATCTATACACCCATTTACTATACACTGATATTTAGATTCAGTCTCTAGGGCTGACACTCAAGTTAAACCAAAGGGGATGATGGACGGAGTGTTGAACATTGCAAACACTCACCCCCAGTCAACTGATCTGGGTTTAATCCATCATTCTTTAGCTCACTCCGCCACCCCAGTTCAGACACTCCAGTTAGTCAGACCTCTTTGAGGAATTTGTTTGACTGAGGATGATTGCTGTGCTTCTTTCTGGTCCACCTTTATCCTAGGCGGTCTTGCTACTCTATTCAGTGTTTGACTAATGATGATGATACCCTGAACAAGAAGAAAAAAATATTTTCCTGTAATCCTACTTCTTTTCAAGGGAAATCCACATAAAATTAATAAGCAACCCTCCTGACTCCCTCGAAAAGAAAAAGTGCAGTATTTATTCTGTTTGCAGCTAGGTTCCTTTTGTTTCCATTAAAGTGAACTGAGCTGTCACTTGCAGGGCATTTAAAAAAAAATATTTTTATTGAGCAGAATTATTACAAAGAAAAACCTTACATCAGCAAAGAGATTAATTTCACATTAAATATGGATACTTAGAGCTCGTGAGATAAATACTTTTTTAAAAGGGTACATCCGACATTTTATAATTTCATCCTTAATAAACATAATTACCAAACTTCAAAGTAGACAAAGTGCTATTAGTGCAGTGCATTCCGATCCTTCAAAATGCCTCCTTACTCTACTTATAGAATTAAAGATCTCATATTCCTAATAAACATTAAACATTTCATCTAGCCCCAAAATAATAATCGACTTGGAAAGCAGAATACAATATCACTCTTCTAACTAAAGTGCTGTGCATGTTCAGTAAAGTGCGATACAATGTTTTTAATAATTTGACAGTTATCATATTTATACAATTGGACTTTAGCCTACTACTGACTTACTACTTTATCCATATACTTCCAAATCACTGTGAATCTTTTTATCGCGCCTATCCTTTTTGCATAGACATCCTCAAAAGTTTTGGTCCGAATCATTTTATTATACCAATTTAAATAGTCTGGGGCTTTAGTTGTCCTCCAATTCTGTAGAATCAGGGACCATGCCATAAGAGAGGATATTGCTATAAATGCTTCCTCACCTTTTAAAATTGGGGAGTTTTGTCTGTCTTTCTATCCCGAAAAGTGAAATTTCTGCCTCTGGTTGAATTTTCCTCCTAAGACAGTCAGGGCGGAAAAAACTTTCTCCCAGAACTGGGCCAATGCTGGGCAAGTAAAAACAAAAATGATGCCAGCCCCCTTGGTCAGTTGCTGGCATCGGAAGCATCTATCCTCTATTCCTGGGTGCATTTTGTGTAGGACTCTAGGAGTACAGTAAGCCATCCAGCCTGATAAAAATGACCTTCTCTTAAAATTTGCTGCTCTTAATGCCTTGTTACCATAATGCGAAATCACCTGCCACTCTGCCTCTGAGAAATTGCACTGTTTCTGGAGTAATTTTATCTAGAAAACTTGATATTATGGTGCACCCCCTTTGGCTCCGTAAAAGCCTATACCAATTTCCCACCCCCCTTAGCTTAGTTCTGAAAAGGGCAGCGGATACGGACCCTGTGGCGAGACTAGATGGAGGACAGTAATTTTTTATCAGTTGAATAATTTGAAGATACCCTAGAAAAAAAAGCTTGCACCGCATTCCACACCTAGCTTGTATCTCCTGCCAATTTAAACTCCCCCCGCACCCCCTACTATAAAATAGCCAAGTTCTTTAAAGCCCTTACTTTCCCAGAACTTTATCTGACTATTCTGGATATACAGGCCCAGACTTTTGCATTCTGAAAGCTTCAAATATTCATATCCAGCAGTGAAGGTCTCCCTGCAGTAAAATGACCGAAGTCTAAGCCCATACTCCTGTAGTGTCTTGTATCTAGTTTTCTTTGGGAGTTTAGCTGTTTTTATAAAAACCGGAATCTGAGATCCTGCTTCCTGCACCATTTTCTCCCCCAAAAAACTGTCCAAAGAACGCTTGTAATCTATCAAACGAGCCATTGTATCCAAAAAAGAAGCTTCATAATAAATACGAACCTGGGGGAGTACCAACCCCCCTTGGCTAATGTCTAGTTGAAGCACCAGGAATTTTACCCTTGAAGCCTTCTTACTCCAAATAAACTGACAAAAGATTGCCTCTAATTCTTTAAAATACGACTTATTGATTTTGATAGACATTTGAAAAAAGAAAAATCAGTAATGGTAAAATTGACATTTTTATAAAAGCAATTCGGCCAATCAATGTAAGCGTGAGGAGGGCCCTTCTATCTAGTAATTTTCTAATCTTGGTAAGCATTAACCCAACATTCAATTTAAAAAGATCCACATAGACATAAATCCCCAAATATCGAATTGGGTTATGGGAGCACGCTTGCCTTTGAAGATTGCATGGAAGAAATTGGCACCCAGAATTAAATAGCAAAATTCCAGTTTTATCATGGTTGATTTTGTAGCCCTCAATTGATTCAAACTGTGCAAACTCTGCCAACGTGATTTCAATATTCTGCTCTTCAGGACTAAGAGAATGATATCATCTGCAAACAGTTTTAATTTAGGAATACCCTCTATTGATGGTTTTATCTCATGGTTATTCCTAATCCTAATCGCGAGGTGTTCTATAAAAAAAAGTAAATAACACAGGAAAGAGGGGGCAGCCCTGATGGGTGCCTCGATTTATGTCGACCATCCCTACTGGGCGACAATATATAATAACCTAGGCCTGGGCCTCTTGATTATAGGTTCCATAACATATCAATTATTACAATTGGGAACCCCATTCTTCTAAGAATATAAAAAAGCGCATCCCAATTTACAAGATCAAATGCTTTTTCAGCATCGACCGTCATAATTAATGCAGGGTTTTGGTTGATGTTTAAAAAAAATAAAATAAATTAAGTGCCTAAGCTAAAAACCCGGTATTCGTTGACATTGATCTGCCCACCACAAATCCTGTCTGATCGTTATGGATCAATTTCTGTGCTATTGGAGAGAACTGATTTGCCCAGATTTTCATCAGTATTTTATAATCAACATTCAACAAGCTAATCAGCCTGTATGCATTAATGTCTTTCGGATTCTTACCCTTCTTTACAAAGCTGACTTTGATGGATTCTTTAAAAGTAGATGGAACCACACCTCCCGCTTTCACGAAATTAAGAAGCTCAACCAAAAATGGTATTAATTCATCAGAGAATACTTTATAAAACTCAGTGGGAAGTCCATCATTACCGCAGGCCTTCCCGCCAGCCATTGAGGAAAGGACACGCGGGATTTCTTCAGCTGTAATCTCAGCTATTTCCTCTTCCTGCTTATTTGTTAATTGAGGGAGCTTGGTGCTGTAAATGTATTGGCTAATCGCCTCATTTGATGCCATATATTTTGTTGCATACAGCTTATGATAATGATCTAGAAAGATTTTTGCAATCTTTTCCTTCTCGGCAACCAAAAGCCTGGTCCCTGGTTCCTCCAGTTCTGATATTGCTGCAGTCTCCTGTTTAACTTTGCTTGACCAAGCCAGTAGTTTCCCGACCATCTGACTTTCCTCATAAACACGCTGCTGGAACATCCTTGAGCTACTTATCTCTTCAAGGATAAAAACTTCCCTTAACTTCTGCTTAGCTTTGTTTAAGTGCTGCTCGGCTACAGAATGTTGCCTCAGGCTACTATTTCTCAGCATTAAAGCTAAATCAACTGTGTTTTGCAATTCTGTTATGCGCGCTCTTCTAGTTTTAGACTGTGCGGCCGTAAAAGCCAACATCTGCCCTCTAATTGAGACCTTAAAGGCTCCCCAAACTGAGAACAGTGCTGCTGTACCCTTATTCTCCTGAAAAATACTTTTATCAATTTCTTTGTATTCTCAACCCATTGAGTGTTCGAAAGGAGGAGGCGGTCCATCTGCCACCTGGACTTTTCCCTCCTCTTTGCCTCTATTTCGATTTCCATTTTAACTAGTGAATGATCTGAGAAAGAATGAAAAACTTCCTAGCTAACGTAACGGAAAGTTTCAATTCTATTAAGGACTCGGAGGTGAGGATTATGCCTTCTTTCTTCACTTTATTCAAATAGCAGCTAATTAAAAGATAACAAAAAACTACGTTTCCCATGAACCCTTGGGAAAAGGTAGTTTAGAAAAACACATAGAGCCAATCATGGCATAGCAACAATGTCCAATCAGGGGGCTCATGGCCCAACATAGTCCTCGCTCAGTGGCCGTTCGCCCTCTTTCGTCGCGCGAAGCCAGCCGCTGGATCACCTTCATGCATCCTGTTTGTTTGCATCAGAACCTACAAAGACAGAGAAATATTACCATCTGAGCCCAAACGACAAAGCCTGCAAAACTAAGCAGCAAATGTAGTTAGTGCACACTAGAACAAACTTGTCCCACCAAACCCCTTATAAACAAGCAAGATTACTTACTCGCATACAGGGAGGGATGTCCTTCCTTGGACCCCAGGGTGGGGTAATTCTCGCCTCCGAGTCCTTAATAGAATTGAAACTTTCTGTTACGTTAGCTAGGAAACTTTTTCAATCTGTCAGGACTGGAGGCGAGGATTATGCTAGTTCAAAGCTTGCTCACCACGAGGTGAGCCATGTCCAGCACCGGCTTGAAATAAAATCTTTTAAACGTGGAGTCCGAAGACCAATCTGCCGTATTGAGGATATCCTCTAAACGGGCACCCAAGCCGAATGCTTTAGAGGCCATTGCCCCTCGTGCCGAATGGGCTCCAAAGTGACAGAGGCTAATGCCTGCTTCTTGCATCACCCATCTGACCCATCTAGCAGTGGTAGGTGACGAGACCGCCTTAAAAGGCTTCTGGAGAGCAATGAGTAGTTGGCGTTCTCCTGGGGGATGAACCTACTCTGTCATCTCTTCATATGCCTTGAGGCATCTAACCACACACAGTTTCGGAGAGTCCGGAAATTCTGGGTAAGAAATAACCCTAGTATGACACTTCGTTCTTCTGAGGAGAGTGAATGTCACTCCATTAGGAGTAAACATCCTACTTGTGATGTCCAAAGCTTTGACATCGGAGACACGCCTATAGGAGATGAGGCAAAGAAGCATAGCCAACTTAGCCGAAAGCTCTTTCCTGGAGAGAAAACGGTTCTGTTGCCAGGACAGAAACAAGTTGAGCACTTGGTTCACATGCCAAAGAGCGGAGTAGCGAGGCTCCGGAGGTAAAGAGCCGAATACCGTGTAACAGCCTGCATACCATCGGGTGCTCGCCCACAGATGTCATTAATCGGCACATGTCCGGAAGATATGGCTGAGCGAAAGGTGTTTATCGACCTGTATGCCATACCATTGGAAGCCAGTTGTGCCAAGAAATTCACGACATGCACTACGTCTGCGACCAGGGGATCAAAACCCCATCGCAAACACCAAAGGGGAACATCTGCCCCAAGCGGATCTGTACCTCTTGACAGTGCTGTCTGCCCAAGCCTTGGACATGAAGGCTTCAGCCTCCTGCGAAAGCCCTGGGACCTCCCATCTTCCCCTGAAATCCACCACGCCATGAGCCACAGTGAGTTCGCCTGCACCAGAGGATGCAGAGCTTTGTCGGGCTCAAGAGGAGGGTCGGAAAGTGGGGGATTAGGATTGGAGAATCCCAGGAAAGTTCCAGAAGAACTGCAAACCAGACTTGCGACCACCAAAAAGGGATGATTATGACTAAATCTGCTGTCTGTCGCCGGACCTGAGCAGTCGTTCTCGTGATCATCACGAAGGGGGGAAAGGCGTACTCCTTCTCTGAGCTCCAGTCCTGGAGGAAGGCATCCATGGCCACTGCCAGGGGATCCGGCCTCCAGCTGAAGAAGCGAGGAAGTTGGTGGTCCAATCTCGATGCGAACAGGTCCACCGAGAAGGGACCCCAGCGGTCGTTCAATATCGCAAATATGCTCGGATCGAACATCCAGAGACTGTAATCCCTGAAATTGCGGGACTGAAAATTCGCTTCCTGATTCTCTCGTCCTTGTAAGTATTCTGCAGTGACCGAAACCTGGCTGTCAAGGCAGTACTGCCAGAAACTCGCGGCTAAGTCCGAAAGGGCTTTGGATCTGGTGCCTCCCAGGTGGTTTATATATCGGACCGCCGAAATGTTGTCCATCTTGAGAAGGACGCATGACTGCACTGAGTCTCTCGTCCAGCAGCGGACAGCGAAGGATCCCGCCAGAGAAGTTCTAAACAATTGATATGCAACTTCTGTTTGTTGGGATACCACAATCCTCCCGTAGAGAGATCCCCGCATTGGCGCCCCAGCCTAACCTACTGGCGTCGGACTCTATAACCAGATCTGGTGCTGAACCGAAAATTGCGCGGCCGTTCCAGGCCTCCATATGGTCCAGCCACCGTTGGATCTCCCCTCGAGCCTCGCTGGACAGGGAAACCTTGTGTGAGTAAGGATACCCCTTGCGAAGGAAATACGCCTTCAGGCGCTGTAGGGCCCGATAGTGAAGCGTGCCCGGGAAGATGACTTGGATCGATGCCGAAAGGAGGCCCACCACCCAAGCCAGTTGGCGGAGGGACACCTGTTGTCTGGAAAGGACACGTCTTAGTTTGTGCCGGATCTTCGCCACCTTCCTGGAGGGAAGGCTTGGAGTGGAGGAGGTGGAGTCTATTATGAACCCCAAAAAAGTTACAGACTGAGAGGGCTGTAACAGTGATTTTGTCTCATTGACTACAAAGCCTAAGCTCTGAAGCAGATCCACCGCCATCTGAAGATGGGCTGACAGCTGGCGAGGACAAGAACCCATTAGGAGATCGTCTAGATACACAATCATCCGTATGCCTCGAGCTCTCAGGAACCCCACCCCCCTTTATTTCCCTTTTTCCTCCTTGACGCTATTCTGAGCGTAATGTCCTACTGAGGGGAGCAACCGTTTCGTAAGGCTTAGAAGGTGGTCTGCCTCAATATTCCTTTTTTAATAAGCCCCAAGTTATATACTGAGGTACACACAGCCCTGTCTCAGAGCCAGCAATAGATCTGCAGCAGAGTCTCCAAAAAACTGTCTGTTGACCAGAAGCAAACGGGCATAGCCCCCCAGGTTTTAACAGTCATCCATCATTGGGACCGTAGCTCCTGTGCCTAGAGTCCACGCTGTATCCCCACATTAGCTCTTGCCATTCACAGCTGTATCTCTCCTCTGTCATGTCCTTATGCAAAGGATAGCAGTCGGGGTCAAAGTATGGAAGAATCAATATATACTTCCCGCCTCTGAATAAACCTCCAAAAATCCTTCAAACTCAATTACTTTTGCAAGCATTCAGTGGGCCAGAATTAGAATAAATAAATAAATAAGAAATCCACCCTCATATAAAAACACCCTGCCAAAAAACTAGTCCCATAGCCTCCAGAGATTCACAGCTGATCAACTAATCCGCATACAAGGTCGTAGCGTCTGTACCTGGAGATCGCCGGTTTAATTTGGCTTAATATTAGGTAGCGAGTGCCGTTCACCGCATTGCTTTCTTAGCCGGTGTCATCAAGCTCCTGAAGGGCCGGCAAACATTTGCTGATTCCTTCAATCCCGGCAGAAAAGACGACTCCCGGGTGTCTCGCAAAGCTGAAGGCGGTCCGCTACTCTCATCCGCGTCTCTTGCATGTGCGACGATGCAGCAGAAGTGGCATCACATGGATGAGGGGGCGGAGAGGTCCACTAGCGGCAGTTCATGCTGGGCTGACCGCCACCTTCCTCATTTCAGGTTACAAATTGTGTAGTTTTGCGCTGATCTTCACTTGCAGGGCATGATGGGACACAGGGGAAAGGCAATAAAGGCACAACGCTTGCTTTAAGTTTCATATCCGTGGCAGCCTGTCTAACATTGCTCTTCATTTCCCTTTTAAAAATAGGTTGAGAAAGATGTTTCTTGTCACTTTTTACTAACGTAGTGTTTAGTTGGTTTAATTGGATACTTTTTTTTTTTTTATGAAAAATACAGTTCATCCAGTTTAGCCTATTAATAGGTTGCAAGGACAGTTTTATTTTTTCCATTTAAGATCACTTTCTAAATGAAAATTGTGCACATGTACATATATACACTTTTTTTGCTTAACAGATTTTATTGTTTCAGAATACATCAAAGCAAACAATAAAATTGCTACCCAATCAGTCTCTTTCATTCCAGCCCACCCAGGTATCCATTGGTTACATAAATATTGGGTTACCTCTGGGCGGAGTATCTTACGTTGAGGACAATCCCAAATCTTGTGGAATTTTTTAGGGCAGCCCCGTGCGATATAAATCTGCTATTCCTGCTTAGCGCACTAATCCATTCCGGAGCTCCAAAGTGCCATGCTAGGTGGCTGGGTCGACTTCCAGCTTCTTGCAATGTCTCTTTTGGCCGTCAGCGTGGCCAGCCCAACCAGTGCCCAGTCACCCCTGAATCCTCCAAGATAATCAAGGATCCATAGAAGGGCAGTCTTTGGTGTCAGTCACAGGCTGAGCTAGAACATTGGATAAAGACCAACACAGGACCAGTAATGGGCAATCAACAGACATTGCCCAACCATATGGAAGAAGTCTGCCGCATGTGAGGAGCATCGGGTGCAGTTTGGTTCAGGCAAAAATCCTGCATGCCAGTGTCTGGGGCGTCCTGTAAGCGAGATGTAACTAATTTAGTTGTATCAGTCATAATTGTGCCAAAATAACCAGCTCTCTGGGAGCCATACAGCCCTCTCTGTTTCATCTAGGTCTCCATTCCAACCCTCCCACTTTGGCTGCTACCTACTGGGGCATTGCAAATCGAGTGGTAGAGCTGGGAGATCCACCCTCGACCCAAGGCACCCATCATCAGTCTAGCCTCTAAGGAGCTAAACTCCGGTAGGTCAGTCAAGTCAGATTGACAGTGCCCTAACACATCTCATCTGTGGATACCTGTGGACCTAGGTGGGGTTTAGTGCAAATTGGGACTTTAGGTCTGCAAAGCTGCATATGTGAGAACCCCGCCACAGCACTTTAATCCTGATCCAATCCCAATGTCGGAATTCCTAAAGCGTGCTGTGTTCCAGCCAGCATCCTCTTCAGAGGGGGGTTTGTTGTATAAGTTTCTTGTCTCAACCAAGGATTCTGTTAGCAGCCCGCCACCAGGAAGATCGTTTTAGACAGTTTTAGGCTAGAGAGAGGCCTGCCATATAGGTAGCGCATCACCCCTTCTAAGCCAAGGCAAGCCTGTTGCAGTCGATAGGCCGGGTCACTCCAGCCTACAGTCAACCACTCATTGATGACCAAGAGATGGGATACCCAGTAGTACAGACAGACCTTGACCGCTCTCATACAACCATCATATACACGGCAGTGACATTTGGCAAGAGCGATACAAGAATGACCTGAGTCTCGCCGCAATCTCGGTAAACCAAGTGTTGGGTATGTGCAAGGGAAAGTTCTGTACGGTGTATAGGAAGAATGGGAGTAACATAATTTTAAAGAGTGTGATCCGGTGAAGAATATTTAGGGGAAGGGAGGACTAGGCGGTGAGCTTGGCTTTAGTCACCTGCAGAGGTTAAGGGATCTTGTGAGCTTGGGCACCGTCGCTACGTGAATGCCTAAGACGGCAGACTGGGATATCAGACTGCCGGTTGATTAGTGTTGTCTCCTCACAGAGGGGAGGGGAACAATTTACCTCTGTTCACTCAGAGCCCCGAGGCGTCCTAAAAGAGGCTCAGGATTTCGAGCGTGCGAGGGCCTGAATTTGAAGGGTCGGCTAGAAAGAGAAGGACGTCATCCGCATAAAGGGCAATTATATTCTCCATCGACTGACTCCATTTTCACCCCTGCAGCTGAGCAGGGGCTCTATAGATAGCGTGAAGAGAAGAGGGGAGAGCGGACAGCCTTTTCTAGTCCCGCGGTGGACCGGTAATTCACAGGAAAGCACACCGGTGATCAGAACCTGCGCTGAGGGTCATGACTATAAGAGGCCAACCAGTTGACAAGCCTGGTGCCCGAACCCATATATTGCTGCACTGCATAGAGGTAGCCCCAGTCCAGTGTTGAACACTTTTTCAAAATCTATGAGCACAAAGGCTGTTGCGTTTCGACACCCTAGTTCCCTGCCAAAGCAACATGAACTTGGCAGATGCAGTGTCTTGTGCCATGGTTGGGCAGAAAGCCACACTAGTCCTGGTGGACCAACGTGGTAAGTATTGGCTGTAGTCTGTTCGCCAGGATCTTGGCATAGAATTTGATGGCAGTGTTGATCAGGGAAATGAGGCAATCGGAGATGCAGCCAGATGCCGGGTTGTCCGGTTTAGGGATGATCACAATGGTGGCAAAGTCGAGTTCTGGACGAAAAAGACCCCTAGCTACGGCTTCGGTATGTAGGTGGAGAAGCGGGCGATTGTTGCAGAGTTTGGAGTAGCATTCAAGGGGAAAGCCTTCGGGGCCAGAGGTTTTGCCAGGTTTCAGGTCTCGAATCGCAGCGAGGACTTCATCTTCAGTAATGGGTGAGTCCAGTGTCGCCCTCTGAGCCCATGTAAGGCGGGAGAGGGATATCCAGCAAGAGAGGATGGGCGAGCTCCCGGGGAGGTCAAGGATGCTGGATGTAAAGTTGTTAGTAATAATGTGCAAACATATTTGCAATGGCCCCGGCAGGAGAGAGTGGAAGCTGCAGGCAATCGCGGTATTGAGCTGGCAGGATCGAGGTCAGGCTGGGCCCGCTACTGCACGGCACCGCAAGGGCCAGTAGGGGGCAGTGCCGAAGTCTGTGTTTCTCCCCCTGGTCCTCTTCACCTCTGGCCCCCAGGGACACAAACAAGTCTCTGGTTGAGTGCGCTTCAAACGCCCCGGCAACACAACGGTTTCCCTTCGGTGTGCTGGTGGGTGCCATTACAGCATAGTGTGATCCCCGCTGCAGCCAGCGAGACACAGTTGTCGTCCACAGGCAGGCTTCACAGGGGATGAATTTTGGCAGCATTTGGGGGGCCATGGGTGCTTGATTAAAGATGGTGGAGGAAGTCCTCAAAGCATCTCTAGGACGCGTCCACTATCTTGTTTGCTTCAACCACCACATATATACATATATTTTTTTTAATTGCTCCGCGTTCCGGCATATTGGTGGGGCAATTCAGTGCTTAAGGAAGATTCCTGTGGAAGAGAACTAGGATTACAGGTAAGTACATTTCCTTAAGTGCCCTCTGCAGAGAGTAGATTTCAAAGCCTGTCAATTTCACTGACTTAAGTGGCGCAAATCAGTTGCAGAACATTGTTTTAAATATTGTGTTTAATGTTTTTCTGGTGTTTGCCATCCCCTCAGCAGGATGTAGTTCAAATATATAACTCTGAGACACAGCAACGCTGTAAAACTGCAGTTAAATCTACAATTTTTGTTACAACAACTCACCCGGGAGGGTATCCTGGCACTGAAGCAGGATCAGTATGGTCTGAATTTGGGGTTGGGTGAAGAGACCGGTCTTCAATTTCTTACGGAATTCAAGAAGTTTAGAGGAGGCTCTGATGTGCAGGGGCAGGCCGTTTTAGGCTTTAGGAGCAAGGTAAGAGAAGGCACGACCCCTAGATCTGGTTCTGTGTTTGCTGGTAGTGTGCGCGAGTAGGAGTCAGGCTGAGTGGAGGTGTCTGGTAGGTTCGTGGAAGTTTATGCAGTTGTCTGTGGGCCAATGTTGGTTAAGGCTTGGTATGTGTGCATGAAGAGTTTGAATAGCGCTTGTTTGTGGATTGGGAGCCAGTGGAGCTCTTTGAGGTACTGGGTGATGTGATCGCAAGGTGGGAGGTTGAGGGTGAGCCTAGCTGCTGAGTTTTATATAGTCTGGAGTCTTCTGGTTAGTTGAACATTGATTAAGCATACAGTATGTTGTCATAGTCCAGGTTGGTGGTGATGAGGGTTTGAGTGACCGTTCTACAAGTATTCATGGGGAGCTATTTGTAAATCGTATTGCGTGAGTGTGTGGAAGCAGGAGACAGAAATTGTGGTCATGGTAAGTTGGTTGTGTTACTGTACTGGGGTTCTTCGCATGAGTTGCCGCGAAGGGTGTGGGTCTGAGTTCGGCAGGCCAGCAGGAGGAGTCCCAGAGTGAGGGGTCTTTGACGAAGATTACTACTTCCCTCTTGGCTGTGTTGAGCTTGAAGCAGTTTGTTTTCAACCATCTGGCGGCTTCAATCATGCAGGCCGAGAAATTGGTCCTGGTGTTTGCGTCTTCGGAGAGAGACATTATGAGCTGGGGGTCATCAGCATAGAATATGATGTTGATTCAGTGTGTGCGGATTATGCTGGTGAGTGGGGGCATTGAACAGAGTGGTACTGAGTGACGATCCTTGTGGAACTCTACAGATGAGGTTGGCTGACAGTTTTCTTTCTAGTCCCATCACAAGATGCAAACAGTTATTAATCGCTGGATATAAAAGTTGGCCTAAGAGTACAGCTGTTACAGGAGATATGTGCTTTTACTGTAACCTGTTCAAATAGTGCCATGTATTGAAGTGAGAACAAACAAACATAACTGGGATCCTTCAGTTAATGACAGCCACTGATAATTACTGTGGTCTGCATTTCAGTCTGGCACTGATACTGGGTTCCAACCATGTGTCTTGGTGTTGCCCCAAAAATGGTCAGTTGAACTGTTTGGTCACACCCCTTCTGTACATTAACATAAGCAGCCCCAAAATGTTTTAACTCTGTAGGACCTAATCGGTGAGCTGTAGGCTGAATCTTTTAGCCCAGTGAGCTGTAAAAACGACATTAGGACATACCGGACGACTACAAGATCACTCACAAGGACCACATCAACAAACCAGGGGGAGGCATCACTATCATACACAAAAGCACCCTCTGTCTCACCACCCACGCGGATGACCACTCGACCAACATTGGGCACCTCCACTTCCAGGTCCAGACCAACCCAAACTACACTCTCCGGCACCCTACTCTACAGACCCTCCTCTCCCCCCCCCCCAGCCCCCGGATCCTGCTCACCCTTCAGTGACTCCATCAACTTCATCGCACAACACGCTCTCGCCTCCACAGACTACATCCTCCTCTGCAACCTCAACTTTCACCTAGACAACCCCAACAACAAAAACCTCACCCCTGCTGGAGAACTTCGCCACCATCGAACTCAAACAACGGGTCATCTCACCAACCCACTCAGCAGTACACACGCTCTACCCCATCTTCTCTGCCAGCGAGATCACCTTCAGCCATACCACTGAGCTCTTATGGACGGACCACTGCTGCGTCCACTCCTCCTTCACCAAACCCACTGTACACCACCACGCCCAGCGCTACCCTCAAAGAAGTTGGAACAAGGTCACCAAAGAGCAGCTCACCACCTCCCTCAGCAACCACTCTCCCCCCACCGACTTCCACGGATGCGAACACCGCAGCAGGCAACCTCCACCGTTGGATCTCCAACTCAAGATCATGACGAACATCCACTCCAGAGCACCCTTGGACCCCTGCCCGCATCATATCTTCAACAGAGCCGGCACCACCATCGCACCCAAACTATGTCACACCGTCAACTGCTCCATAAACTCGACCACCTTCCCGGAAGACTGGAAACACTCCGAGATCAACCCCTTGCTGAAGAAACCCTCTGCCGACCCGACGGACCTCAAGAACTTCAGACCCATCTCTCTTCTACCCTTTCCAGCCAAGTTCATTGAGAAGGCCATCAACGCACAACTTTCCGAGTTAATCAATCCGGCTTCTGAAGCAACTACAGCACTGAGACCACCCTCCTCACCGCTACAGACGACGTCCACACCCTCCTTGACCGAGGCGAAACGGCAGCCTTCGTCCTCCTGAACTTCTCAGCCGCTTTCGATAGTTTCTCACTGCACCCTATGCACAAGACTTCACAACGCCGGCATCCGTGATAAAGCCCTAGAATGGATCTGCTCCTTCCTCACCAGCCGAACAGAGTCCGGCTACCACCGTTTCTCTCTGAACCCACAGAGATCCGCTGCGTAGTGCCTCAGGGCTCCTCCATGAGCCCCACTTTCTTCAACATCTACATGGCCCCGCTTGCAGCCATCGTCTGGCACCATTGTCTCCTACGCCGGCGACACCCAGCTGATTCTCTCCCTCACCAACAAACCCACAGTCACCAAGAACAACTTTCAAGATGGGATAAAGGCTGTTGTCACCTGGATGAACAGCTGCCTCAGGCTCAACTCTGAGAAGACCGAAGTCTTCATCATGGGCCCCACCGCCTAGGACAAAACCTGGTGGCCCGCAGCAGTTTGAACAAACACCCCCACCCCCACCCACCACACATGGAACCTCGACATCATGCTGGACTAATCGTGAGCCGCCAGATCAACACAGTCTCATCCTGCTTCCACACACTACGCCTTCCCCGAAAGATCTTCAAGTGGATCTCCATCGAGTCTAGAAAGACTGTCATCCACGCACTTATCAGGAGCAGAATAGACTACGGCAACGCACTACGCCGGCATCACCCAGAAACTACTCAAACTTCAGAACGCCTCCGCCAGATTCATTCTCAATATCCTCCGTCGCAGCCACATCACCGGCCGCCTGAGAGACCTCCACTGGCTCCCAGTCAACAAAAGGATCACACTTCAAGCTCCTCACACACGCCTACAAAGCCCTTAACCACTGCCTCCCATTCACCTACCAGAGACCTCCGCTCTGTCCCTGGCTACCGTCCCACGTATCCCCAAGACTACGGCCGGAGGAAGATCTTTCCCCTGCCTCGCAACAAAGACCTGGAACACCCAGCCTCTCCACTTCAGGCAGTCACTGTCATTGCCTCAATTCAGGAAGGACCTCAAGACCTGGGTCTTCGACTGAATCAGAGCGCCTTCAACAGACCAGCAGTTAAACCCCCCCCTTTCTTCCCCCTCAGCGCCTTGAGACCCTTACGAGTGAGTAGTTGCTCTTTATAAACCCTGATTAATTGATTGATTGACTGACCTACGCATTGTATTTTGGGGTAGCTCTCTGAAAAAAGCAGTTATGGATGAAAGGCTTGAGATGTATCTCAGCCACTGGTAAATAAATGTTGTATTCTTTTCCGTCGTTGTTACTTTCAGAATTAGCAGAACATACAGCCTTCTCTTGTGATGGTCTTGTTGATAGAAGTACTAGTCGATAATTCATCGATAAATCTCTTCCTTTTGACATCCTTTACAAAGTTTACATGCTGGTGTTTAAATCTATCTGAAGCCTCGCTTTCCTTTTCCTTGCTCCGCCAATCTCCTCCTACACACCTGGTCACAATCCGAAAACATCTGTACCAAATTTAAACCCCACACACTGTACCAGACTTCAACGTAGTTCTTCGAGATCATGGCACACCTCTTCTTTGGAGCAGCCTACCTATTTCAAAATATAATTTACAACCATCAAGAGTACCTTCATCACAGCTTTTTCTGCCATCACATTTAATCTCAATAGTCCCACAACTCTGATCGCCCCCATGATTAATATAACCTTCCAAAGGCTGTCATAACTGAACTGCTATTATTTTAAGTGCCTTTTGCTATTTATTAATCACTTTGTTTGTACATACTGTCTGGTGTAAAACTTATGTTTCAGGAGATCTTCAAGTAATTTTGTGAGTGAAGATTAGGTATTGTTGGCATTCTTTTTCACATGTTGCAATCAATGGTGTCCTCTGGTAGTAGTCTCCGTGGTCACTGTAATTGAACATGTTAGTTTGGATGGTAATAGTTGAGAAGATATCTCTTGACTGCGTAACCTAGAAATCGTGTTTTTTCCAGGCCATGACTTTGATGGAGTATTTGATAAAGACCGGCTCAGAACGGGTTGCGCAGCAATGTAAGGAGAACATCTATGCCATTCAGACACTCAAGGACTTTCAATACGTGGACCGAGATGGGAAAGACCAGGGTGTGAACGTTCGGGAGAAAGCCAAGCAGTTGGTGTCACTGTTGAAGGATGATGAGAGACTTAAAGAAGAGAGAACACATGCACTGAAGACGAAGGAGAAGCTGGCTCAAACCTCCACGTGTAAGTGCAGGGTACATGTTTGTTTGCACAATGGGAAGGGGAACAGTCCACTGCAGATATTTACTAAGAAGATGGGACTGTGCTTTGCTTATGAATGACGGTATAATGCTTCAAAACTCTGGGAATGGGTCACATAGCTTTCTAATTTGTTACACCGTAAACATGAACATTAGCTTAATTGTGAGTAAGTATGTTCTCCATCAGGGAATCCCCATTGATGATCATTAGCACTGAATGGTCCCACCAATCTGTGAGATTTTGGAGAATTTTTACATTTTTTGTTACAAAATATTGGCATAGAAACCTTTCGTTAGAAATGTCAGTTTGTAAAAAGCAGCTTATGTTGGATAATTTTAGTTTAGACGCTACATTAGAAAAAGTGACAAGTAAAACTCTTTTTAAAGTTCAGCTTCAGAGAAGCTAGATAACTGATACTGCTCCTTTAAGGAGGCATTCTCCATCAATATGCAATAATGCACTGTCAGTGGCAGTTGCACCAATTTTTTTCTGACTACTACTAACCGAACCCTGGAGCAGAGAAGCACAGACCTCTACCATTCTTTTAAAAAAAATCTTTTTTATTCATTCTTTCTTCTAAGGTAGCAGTGTTTGTTTTCTGTTTCTTGACTGAATGTGTATATTTTATTTTTTCACAAAATACCAGCACTTTCTGTGGAAGGGTTTAATGCCCAGGCTGACCCCTCCTTCAGTTTGGATTGTTAGGTCTCGGCCTGCACCAGCGCTTGCGCTGGTCTGGCCGAGAGTTTTAGTAAGCGGGTTTTGGAAGTGCAAACACACTGGCTTTCGGCTGGCGACCAGCTTGCGTGCACGATGGCGTGCACGTGCGCAGCTGCCATCTGGGTTTCCTATCTCTTCCTCATTTCCTAGTCATGGCTCATTAACTCTCTGGACTCTGATGTTTCAATCGCAGCAGCAGCTCACATTACCAACTGACGGCCCTGGACTACAGTCGCATGAAAAACAACAGCGATTAGCATTGAAATGCAAGCTTTTTTTGTCTAGTTAGAAATATTGCTTCGGTGGGTTGATTTCACCTTATATCGCTATTTGTTTTATATTGGGAGTCCCAGCCTAATTACCAGTATTTTTGTCTCACTCTGTTTTTAAAAAAATATTTATTCGCGCAAAGCACAAAGCTATATTTAAGGTTACTTTTTCCGCGTCACTTCTTCACTCTATTTAAACTCCACACCCCCACTCTTATTGTCTCTCTCCTTCTCTCTCTCTCCCTCTCTAATTCTCTCTCTACTTAATTAACTCTCCCCTCTCTATCTTTTTAGCCTTTCATTCTCTCACCCCTTTATCTGTTTCTCTTTCAAACTCCTTCATTCACTCTCTCCCCTTCTTTCTCTCTCTCTATCCCGCTCCACTCTTTATTCTATGTACACCCTTTCTCTCTCACCACCCTCTCTAATTGGGCATTATATCTTCACTCTATCTCTCACTCGGCAACACAACAGCATCACTCAGCATCACTCAGCGCAACCACAGCATCACTCAGCGCAACCACAGCATCACTCAGCGCAACCACAGCATCACTCAGAGCCAGCACAGCATCAATCAGAGCCAGCACAGCATCAATCAGAGCCAGCACAGCATCAATCAGAGCCAGCACAGCATCTCTCAACGCCATCACAGCATCTCTCAACGCCATCACAGCATCTCTCAACGCCATCACAGCATCTCTCAACGCCATCACAGCATCTCTCAACGCCATCACAGCATCTCTCAACGCCATCACAGCATCTCTCAACGCCATCACAGCATCTCTCAACGCCATCACAGCATCTCTCAACGCCATCACAGCATCTCTCAACGCCATCGCAGCATCTCTCAACGCCATCGCAGCATCTCTCAACGCCATCGCAGCATCTCTCAACGCCATCGCAGCATCTCTCAACGCCATCGCAGCATCTCTCAACGCCATCGCAGCATCTCTCAACGCCATCGCAGCATCTCTCAACGCCATCGCAGCATCTCTCAACGCCATCGCAGCATCACTCAACGCCACCGCAGCATCACTCAACGCCACCGCAGCATCACTCAACGCCACCGCAGCATCACTCGGTGCCACCGCAGCATCACTCGGTGCCGCCGCAGCATCACTCGGTGCCGCCGCAGCATCACTCGGTGCCGCCGCAGCATCACTCGGTGCCGCCGCAGCATCACTCGGTGCCGCCGCAGCATCACTCGGTGCCGCCGCAGCATCACTCGGTGCCGCCGCAGCATCACTCGGTGCCGCCGCAGCATCACTCGGCGCCGCCGCAGCATCACTCGGCGCCGCCGCAGCATCACTCGGCGCCGCCGCAGCATCACTCGGCGCCGCCGCAGCATCACTCGGCGCCGCCGCAGCATCACTCGGCGCCGCCGCAGCATCGTCTCCGCAACAGTCACCACCACCACCACCACTACCACCTCAGCATCACTCAGCACCACCTCAGCCTGCTCTCGGAATCTTGCATCTGTTGATTCTCCCCTAGCGTCTGGCCGCTGCTAGTGTTATAATACAGGTACTAGTTCCCAACCTTATCCCTCCGATTGTTTGACCCCTCAAAAAAAAAGCTTTAACAAACAACCATTGCAATAGGCAGAAACAAGTTGCCAGCATTGCAAGAACAAAAGAAAACTGAGAATTTTTTATTGTAAATACTTTTTTAATATGGTCGTTTAGTTTTCCATAATGCCTTCTTGGTCATATATAAAGTAACAAAAATGCTTCTGACAGTTTTTTATTATAACTTTTTCAGCATGCTGCACAGCAGCCACACTTCTCTACAGCACAGCTTGAAGACATTGGCAAAGTCAATAGCTCTGGCTAAACACTTATAAGGCCCCAAAGGCGAGACCTATTGGCTATGCCAATGCTTGTTTTTCTTCCTGTTTCCCATCACCCAGTAGACTTCACACCCTACAATAAGGTGTGCGAGGACACTGAAAGATAGGAAAACATTCTGTCTTCATGAGGACCATCAGAGATGGCTGGTGTCTGCTTCAGGGGTTTCTGTGGATATTGGAGAGACTTCCTTCTCCTGTCCCTAAAGAATTCTCAGAGAGAGATCTGAAAAGAGATTTAAAGCAGAACAGTCAATTATCTTGGTCTAAGTCAAGATTTAGTACATTGAGAATAATCACGGTAATCACTTGTCAAGGGCAATGTTGCCATTCAGACACTGAGAGAATCTCACCTTTTTAACTAGTTGACATTTGCCCAAATCGGTGTATTCAGCATAAGTCTTGATGCACAAGTTAAAGCAAAGAGTGCCTAATATAGCAGACTGAGTAATCAGGTGTTTTCTTTCTTACTAGAACAGTTTCACCTGTTGTTAGCCTCCCTTCCTCTCCTCCTACGCGGAGATCACCACTGCATGGTCCTAGAGTAGCTCATATTCCTGTCTGTCCTATTCCTGTGCCACATGTAGTACCTACAATCTCCTATGAGATCCTGACATGGAAAGCAAGATAATTAAAACAAAGATCTTGTTCATTAGGTAGACCTCTTTCTGTGAGGTGAAGTCACAACTCGAGTCTTGGTTAGATTAGGATTTGTGAAGTCTTTCCCTTGGAGTTTGAGAGAGATTCCAGGGGAACCGCTATAGTTATGAGAAACCAGGTTCCTTTTTACGGTGACCCGTAAATGGTGCAATAGAATGGGTAGGTATGTGGCGGTGGCGAGCCTCCTCTATGGTGCACACCTGACATTAGAATGTTTATGCCCCTCCCCCTTTGAGTGCCTCGTTCTTAGAGATGTTTGCACATTTTGTGAATACCAGAGGGACCTGTGGTTTGGGGTTGGGGGAAATTGGAATAGGGTGATAAATGAAGCTGAAGGCATATTGATGGGATCTTGGTGCCCCAAAAAGAGTTCCCCACCATATGCTAATTTTATTGAGGCCTTGGGAATGTATGATATTTGGCACATATTCCATGAGCAAGAACAGGTCTTCATCTTCTATTCTGGGGCACACAGTACACTTTTCCATTTCGATTTATTTGTGCTGCCCAAGACGGAAACACAGAAGGTCAAAACAGTACGGATTTTTGCTGGGGGTCTCTCAGATCATTCTCCGGCAGAGTTTGGCCTTCAACTGCAACGTCAGCGACCGAAGATAAAATGGAGATTGAGCACGTGGTCCCTGCGAGGCAGAAAATGTAGAGCACAAATGGGAGAAGCAATGGACACATTTTCAATATCAACCAGGGCTCTGTAGATTCATCTGGAGTTCTCTGAGAAGCCTTGATGGCAACCTTGCGGGGTGATATTATACGTTTCCAAACTGGTAATAAGCGTAAACAGTAAATGGTCGCTGATTTAGAGTACCGCATTTTGTCTCAGAAGTTGCAGTACCTCGCAACTCCGACACCAGAAATGTGTAGGTCTATAATCCATGCTCAGATGCTGCTACAGCAGTTCGTGACGGAAGAGGCCCAGAAGGCATGGATTGCCTCCCAGAGCCACATTTATTAGTGGGCAGGGCGGGGAATAAAGCAAGTATGATGCTCTGTTGTTTATGCCAAGTTATGAAATATTGCACCCCAATAGTGCACATTTCTGGGACAGATGTCTCGAAGATTATGGGAGACAAAGATATGGCCCAGTGTTTTGCAAAATATTATACTGACTTGTATGCTCTGAGAGCAGAGGTGATCCGTGGGGCCTTAGAAAAGATAGTATTTGACCTCTCCCTAAGAAGACTTTCCAGGTAGAAGATGCTTTGGGAATCGATTTCAACATCTTCATTCTCCTGGAGGTTCTGGGCTATTTGATTTAGTGGAAAACACCAGCTCCACATAGTTTTCCATGAGAGTTCTTTAAACTCCATGCAGCTAAATCCATGGAACCATTGGGGCATGCTGTTCGAGAGGAAAAGGGACTGTTCCTCTGGACTGACAAACATCTGAAATAATGGTGATTCCAAAACCAGGGCGTTCTCCTGGACTTTTCTCCTCCTTTCGTCCCATCTCCTTCCTAAATCTTGAGGTTAAAATCATGGCAAAGGCCATGGCGAACTATCTTTCTAGGGTGAATCCCCTCTCTGGTCCAGTGGAATTAATCTGGGTTCATGACCCAGTGAGCAACTATGCACTGCATAACACTCAGGCCTTGGAGGATAGACTGGATGGCCCGCAGTGTTCCAGTTTGTTCCTGTTTGCGGATATTGTGAAGACGTTCAATTTGGTCGGGTGGTAATATCTATTTGCCCTTCTTAGATTTCTAATTTTGGTCCCAAATATATGGAATGTATACAACTACATCATACAGATCTGTTGGCCAGAGTTAGGGTGTCACGGGAAACATTAGAACCCTTTCCAATACAGAGGGGTACAAGGCACTAGTGTCTGTTGTCGGGAAACAGCAAATACCACACCCACCGAACAATGCAGTTCCTTTGCAACGCGGGCAGAACAACGAATGCATCTGAACCACGCATTCCATTTACAACGCAAGTCGTTACAAAGACCTGCATTAGGTTAAGTGGCGTTGGACTTTTTTTTTCCAGATATTTTTATTGGTTATTCATTACAATACATTTTATAACCATCATTATCACGACACACACATCGTCCAAAAAATATCCAAATGTGTCATCAATAGCTTTGTGGTAAACTGTAACCAAACAGAGTAAAAATCTTGGGGTACTAAGATGTGCCAGGATCCTACTTCATATCGTGCATTTATCTTAACAGATCCATAATGCTCTTGCTCATCGTTATAACAACCCCGTACAACCAGGTGTCCAGGCATGTATATTATGTGCAACAATGCATCAACCTCCCTTCATGCATCCCCTATATGTACATCAGATTCAGTCTCGTCCCCACGCAGGTCCATAAGCATATGTCTCCATGCTACCATATCATCCTCTAGTTGTTCATCCCGTCTTGCGTATTTCATCCTGACCTCCTCAGCCACTGCCCATTCAGACATATCTCACAGCCATTCCTTATAACTGGGTGATTGGGCATTCAACCATTTAATGGCTATCTGCCTCTTTGCCAGCACTAACCCTAACACAGGTGCTCTCAATCTCCCATCCAGTGGCCACCTTTAGATTCTGCAGTACATCTCTCCAGAAGGGCGCTATAACTGTACAATTTCAAACCATATGCAAGAAATTTGTCTGACGCGCTACATCGCGGGCATCTGGTTGATCGCGAAGGGTAGATAGCATGTAGTGTTTTTGGAGTGAGATGCAACTAATGCATGAAGTTATACTGTAAGAGCTTAAAGCGTGCGTTTGAACGCACTGCGTGCGTCTCCATATGGACCCTGTTCCAGTCGCGTGGCGTCCAATCATCTCCTAATCCCTCTTCCCACTTGTTGTGTGCTTTCGGGGTCATTTCCGGAGAATATTCTCATAACACTCTATAGATGTGTGCTATAAGTCTCCATCCCCCGGTGAGATCTAATAGCATGCTCAGTGTGTGTGAAGGAAGGGGCTCAGCTGGGACAAATCGTGCGCGCCGTGGATGATATTTTGTTGTATTGTAGGCATTGTCCCTTACCCAACACGAATGAGTTTATCGCGTCATTCGTGATAAACTGTCCCTCAAGGTATAAATCAACTAAAACATCACAACCCCCCTCTTGCCATTTTAATAAGGGGCTCAACGCTGGAACCTCATGACCTCCCGCTCCAAAATGAGACCCACTTGCCTAATCAAAAATGAATATTTCTGTGGGATCAGTGCGCCGCGCATGAGGAGCTCGGGAAGAGTAAAATTCCCGCTGGGGACTCCCAGTAACCTCTTCTCCCAATTGTCCTCCTCGTCAAACCAATGGACCGCGTATTGAAGGTCGGCTGCCATGTAATACAACTCTAGATTTGGGAAGTTCAATGCTTCCACGGTCCCAGGTCTGCTTTAGCATGGTCAGTCCTATTCTCTTCCGTTTCGCAGCCCATAATAGATCTACTTTTATACTGTCCAGTTCCCTAAAGTAGCTCTGGGTAATATCATAGAGAGCGCCCTGCAGAATGTAGAGGCATTGAGGCAGCACCACCATTTTCACAAGGGCTGTTCGTCCCATCAATGTAAAGAGGAAATCTCTCCAGAACCGGACCAAGGCGCGCAGCCCGCGTTCACCTTGCCAGTATTCATGTCCAGGAACGGTTGTTTCTCAGTAGCTATCCTAATTCCTAGGTAACATACACCCTCTGGACTCCATGGCAGTGCAAGCTCTGGAAGCGTTGTGTAGTCCTCCGTTGACAGACTTCCAAGTGGGAACAACTGAGACTTCTGGGCGTTAACAGAGTCCAGACGCCTCTGCAAACTCCTACAAGGCCGCCAAGAGTACCGTTATGGCCCCTGCCGGTTCACGCAGATACACCAGGGCGTCGTCTGCATATAACGAGATCTTGTGTGTAGTGTCTCCTACTGGAATCCCCACAGGGCTCTAGTCTCTGCCGCAGCATCGCCGCCAGCGGTTCCGTCGCCAGCGCAAATGGCGGCGACAGCGGGCAACACTGTTTCGTGCCACGGTGCAACGAAAAGGCTGCAGGAACTAAGTCACCTGTCTGGACTCTGGCCCTAGGATCAGTATGCAATAACTAGCCATAAAATGTACTTGGGCCCAAAGCCCATTCTGTCTAAGACCTGCCAAATATTGCCCCTTGCAACAAACTCAAACGCCTGCACTGTGTCAAGGAATGCTAGCACATAGGGACCTTCTTCTATACTAGGGGCGTGGAGGACGTGAAACAGTCTGCGTAAATTATGCATGGTTCTTCTCTTCCGGATACACCCACACCGGTCTTCTGGCACGAGGGTGGGTAGATGAGGGATCAGCCGAGAAGCTAGCAGGCCACTCAGTATCTTAATATCCACATTTAACATGGAACGCGGTCTATAAGACGTTGCTTCCTCCACTGCCTTGCCTGGTTTCGGCATCAGCACCATGAGCGCCTCGAGCATAGTATCCGGAAGGTGTCCAAGTTGATACGCCTCATAGTACACCTCCAGTAGTTTATCAACCACCAGATGAGCATACTGAGAGGCCATCACCCCCTGGCGTCTTTGCCATTTTCTGATGTCTCAGAGACGCTAGGATCTCCTCTTTCATCATATCTGCATCAAGTGCCTCCCTCTCCTCTGTTCCGAGCCGGGGGAGGTCCACCCCGCTAGAAAGTCTGCCCCAGCACCTTGTGGCGTCCTTTCTTTCTCCGCATTTATTCTCTCACGGTGGGCTCGCAACACCTTGTTTATAGCTACTTGTGAGGTGATCAATTTGTCTCCCGAATCTCGTAAGGCCAATATGGGCTCCTGTGATTCCTGCTACCTTCCCATCCTGGCTCCTGTGTTATCTCCCTCTGCATGCAGTCTGTCTGTAAGTAGTATATGTATATTTTTCCAGTCTGTGCCAGTCATCTTGCACTGCCCTACAGGTGCACCTCTATTCCTCCAGCCTCTGGGGCCGAGGCAGGAGTGTCTTTTTTATGTCTGAGAGCTTGGCCTCATTCTTTTCTAAGTCGTGCAGTAGTTGCTTTACCTCGTACGTAGTGTGCAAGCACACACCTCGAAGCACCACTTTCATGGCATCCAAGTCGTGGGCCCTACCGCCGGAACTACCTCAGTTCGCCTGAAAATAATGATCAAGTGCCTCCCGGACCGTGGCAGCAAACGGTGGGCCCGTCAATGCCTCTGCCTGCAAACGCCACAGCGGCACCGCAGGATGTATTCATCCCCTTGTCAGTGATATTAACAGTGGGGAGGGGTCACAAATGTATCTCGCCAGATAGGTTGGAAAGTTCCGAAGTAAGGAGACCGTAATCTAGGCTGCTATACGTACCCACAGCAGGTGTATAACAAGAGAATACTCTAGAGCCTGGGTGTCTATCCCTCCACATATCTAATAGGCAAAGGTTCTGCATCAATATCCGTAGTTGGGCAGTCATATGGGGCTTCGTTTAAGCCTTTGGAGGTTCACGATCTAATGTCGCATCTAGCCACAGTAGCAAACATTTTCAGTTGTGAGAAATGGGGCAGCCACCTCAGTAAAAAAAAAAGTGTGGACAGTCAATATTGGGAGCATATACATTCATTAAACAAACAGATCTCTTGTCCATCCAGAACTCCATACAGCATCACAGAGCGGCCCTCTTGGTCCACCACATGTCCCCTGTGTTGAAATGGCACCCAAATCATGACCCCCGTGCAAAGCCTGAATATGATGTGACATAAAGTTGTCCCCTCCAGCGTCTACGTAGACTGGGAACACAAGTCCCCCACACATGCGCATCTTGCAAAAAGGCAATCCAAACCTGATATCGTTTGAGGTATGCATGTATTCTGTGGTGTTTTTCTAGTTAGGCCAGTCCCCTGACATTCAACGTCAGGAATTTAAACGACCTCTCAGCCATCATAGAAATTAGTCCGGATCGCAGAAGGCACGGCCATTCCTAATCCTTCAACATCCGCACACAAAGACTGTCCTATACCCCGGAAAAGTGGAACAGATACAGAACTCCCACCATGGACAGTGCCGCAAACCCTTTCTGCCTTGTAACGAGCGGGACATAAACCAGCAGATCCCACCCCATACCCAATGCGGTCAATCCAAAGATCTAAATAAGAAACAACTAAAATGCTATGCTAGGGGAGCAGGGAGAGAAAGCACCCGCAGCACCGTCGCGGCCTAATGAGCTCTGGTCCCTACATCTTTAAGCTGTCCACCCTGACCCATCTTGTCAAAGAGGAAAGGAACAGTCCTATACCACATTTACCACTATTGTAACCTTCCCCCGGCATAACAAGCAACATACACATATCGATATCATGCGCAGAATTAGCCTACACCTTTTATAGCATGTGTCAAAGTTCGGTAGCTGGACTCCGAATGAAGGAACACAATAACATAAGTATCCATCAGGGTCCCTATAAAGGGCCCCGGTCGGACTCCCATCAGACGTCACATCCCCTCAGTACTCACTGCGCACCAGATAGGAGAAAGTTATAGTGGGCCCTCATCTGTGCTGTCCATGCCGTAGTCTGGGCCACTTCGACTATCCATGTGGGATATCTTTGTTGCTGGCATGATCTCTATATCCCGCAGTGTACCATCGGAGCACACCACTATGCATACCAGCCCGGTCTGGAAACCAGCCTGTGCACACCTCCCAGGCTGTCTCTGCTGCTGTGACGACTTTAGTTTCACCACCGGGGTCAGTGTCGCAGTTCTCTCTGAACCCTGGGTAGGAGCCTTCAGTAAGGTGTATGCCCATTCAGAGGCCTAGGATGCTGTGAAAAAAAAGTGTACCTTTCCCTGGTAGGCCAACCGGAGCTTCACTGGGAACATTAGGCTGTACCTAAGGTTGGGGTCGTGGAGTCTCTCTTTTTTTAGCTGCCAAAAAGTTTTTTGCTTTTCTTGGACCTTTAAAGTATAATCTGGGAAAATAGAAATTGGGTGGCCTTGAAAATTCGGCAGGCTTTCACTAGCACTTGCTGTAAGATTGCGTCCCTGTCCCTATAATTAAACAGCCAGTCAATAATGACTCTTGCCGGCGCACCCGGGTGCGGCGGCTAGACCAGGGCTCAGTGCGCCCGCTCCATCGTGAAAAACTTTGAAAACTGTTGCGGGCACATGATCCTAACAAGCCATTCCTCAAGGAACAGTTCCGCCGATTGTCCCTCCGCTTTCCCAGGAAAGCTTAAGAATCGCAGGTTATTCCTCTGGGTTCGGCTCTCGGCATCTTCAACTCGATCCTCAAGGCGAATGGTCAACTTCTGTAAAGAGGACACCGTCTCGCGAAGAACTGCAAACTCAGTTCATAGGTCCGCTACATTCTCCGCCGCAGTGGTCACACGATCAGCAACTCCGCAAAGATCCGCCCGGAGCAAATTGACTTCAATGGCCACTGAGTCTATTTTGGTGACCAGTTCCGTTCGTGTACCCTGGATAGCAGTCAGTAAATCAGATAAAGTAGGTTCACCCACCAGGGCATCCGTAGGTTGCTGTTCGACAGGTCTCGCGTGCACATCATCAGTATTCCCCGCTGAAGTAATTGCATGGGTGAAGTTGCCGATTTTGTTTTCTTGGGTCGGTTCAGCAGTTTTATCCTTCCCCATGTTGTGTGTGCCCCCCGGGGTGTTTTCTGGGCCTTTTTGTGAGTGCCCAGGTCCTCTTCTCAAGCACCACAGCACGAGCAGCCCATGGCAGTCCGTGGGTATCCAGGTATCGGCAGCGTGTCAAGCGACCCGGTAGTACAGTCAGTGCTCCCTTGTGAATTCAGCTCTCACATCAGGAGCAAACCCAAGGCACATCGTCCTAGTGGGGGCTGTCGCTAGAGGATATCTATAGTTGAGTATATTGAAGGTGCGTATTCACTGCAGGCAATAACTTTTTTTTTGTCAGTGCACCAAAGACCAAGAAGTGAAGCAAGGCCCAGGCCATACGACGGGCCGTGGAGGCCTCCCTACAGCCGGCACAGAGTCCGAGGGAGAGGTGGGGGCCTCCGCTCCACCCAGCAGTTGCGATCTCCAAACAATACGAGTGCGGTGTCCAGTGCCGAATGCACTGCCGTGATCCAGCCTCCGCAGCAGCCCCACAGCCCTGTCTGCTGTGTCCAGGGCGGCCGCCGTAGTAGAGAGTTCATGTGGGCGGAGATGTCGCGTCGCTCCTGGCCCCAGTGTCAAGTCGGGGCGAATGCCGACCGTCCAGCACGTCCACAGCCACCCCAGGGCTAGCCGGCTGAAGCACCTCACTGTAGGGGTGCTGTCAGGCGGCAAAACTGTCCACCAGGTCTCCCAGGCAGAGGTGGCCAATCACGTCCAGGTAGCATGAGCACCAAACCGGGCCAGCGAAACTCAGGGCTCCTTCTCACCTCCCCGCTCCACTTCACCGATCAGAGTGGCAGTCCAACTCTGGCACTGGGAGTATTGGCCGACAGAGCCCCTCGCAGGTCTCACCAAACGGGTCCCCTGACCGGACTCACGATCTTCTCCACCTGGGAGTCCCGCAGATTCCACCCTGCTCGAGTCCGCAGCAGTAAGCTCCGGGATCAGAAACAACGCCCCCGATGTGCAGCAGTGTTGAGCTATCAGCCGGGGGGGGAGGGGGTCCAATTATGTTAGATGGTCAGTGGGTAGCAGGATGATGGACGGATATGCAGTGTACTTGGAGGAGCCTTGCTAGAGCGTGTCCGCCATCTTGGCTGACCAAGCCGCGCCCCGGTGTTGGACTTTTTTCCCTTCTGTTGCGGGGACTGTTGTTGGAATAGTAAATTATACTATTACAAAGTCCAGCGCCCCCCTAAGGCAAGTCATTGTAATGACTTGCGTTGTAAATGGAACGTGTGGTTTGGACGCATTCGTTGTTGCGCCCGCGTTAAGAAACGCACGGGAAATGAAAGCGTGATTGTGTTATACAACCTCTGTTGCCACCCTGCCTCTTTGCCATCGCAGAATGGCTTCATATTGTTGCCCAGGTGAAAGGATGTTGAATGTGCGGAGGGTATTTCAGATAAGATGGCTCTGTACCCAGAGTGTCTTAATTTTGTTGATGAATCTAAAATGGTCAGGCCCTACAGATTAATTGATATTTCTAGTCAACACTACTCCTCAGAACTTGGGATGAGCTTGCGACCTTCAGGTGGTCACAAGGGGTTTTAATTACTTCGTTGTCTACATCACACCTGACATTGCTGTAGTATGGGAGAGGAATATCCAGCCACTGATCAATAGGTTTCTTGCAGATGTGAAATTCTGGTCAATGCTTCCTCTGGCACTACTGGGCAGGACTTGCAGCTTTAAATTGAATACAATATGGGGGTTGATCCTGTTCAGGAATAGGGGGCTTGGATCCTAATAATACTGAAGAAAAGAAATGCCCCAGCAGCCATAGTTTTCCCAGAATTATTCATATACCACGCATTTACTCTTGGTATACGAGTCCAGTTACTTGGCTCAACTAACTTATAACTTTTCTCCCATATCCAACATTAAGGGCCTCCTATAACTGTACTGTACTCAATTCTTGAGTTGAAAAATAAATCAAAAATGCACTGCATGTAGTGACCGGTTACTATAATTAGTCTTTTCACATCAAGTAAATATGCACCGTACACAAATCTTACATAACAGAGCATCAAGCATAATAAATTCACAACACTTATGTAACAAAAAGAACAGTTACAATCATAAACTAGATTTGCATCCAAGTATCATTTAGACATTTATATGAAAATGTCCATTGTATGCCTTATGAAATCAATCTATTACACAGAAAAAACATAGAAAATTGTCCAAAGCACATTATCCCTTTAAGAAATTTCTCAACTTTCCTTGTTTTTTGATGGAAGAAATCAATGGTCCATTGGGGGTAGTGTGTTCAGTTGCAGTCTTGTCCCATCTTTGCTTTAGGGTAATCACAGATGTTACTTGTTGCACATGGAAAGTTGCTAAAAAGAAAAAAGTGTTGGACACTTTTTTTGTGTGTCTTTTCTGTGTAATAGATTGATTTCCTGAGGCATACAATACACTTTTGCATGTAAATATTTTCATGATACACCGTGATGCAAACCTCATTTATGATTTATGTAATTGTACATTTTATGATTTAACTAACTGTAGTCTTTTTGTTGTGTTAGGAATTTATAGTGCACATAAATTATTTGATGCTTTATGTAAGTTTTGTGTATGGTGCACATGAATTACTTGATTTGTAAAGATTAAATATCATAACAGGTCACCTTCATGCAGGGCATGTCTGATTTATTTTTCAACTAAAGAATTAGATGCTGCTGAATTATAGCAGGCCCTTAATGGTGGCTATGGGAGTGAAGTTATACGGTAGTTGAGCCAAGTAGCTGGACACATATACCCAGAAAATGTGTGGCACATAAATGAATTTGGCAAGTCTATGGTTTTCAGGGGCATATTTTGTCTTAAATCTCTAAATTGGTGGCACAGCTGAGATTTTTGTGTCTGCTGCAAAACTTCTCATACAAATTGCCAAGTTTGTTCTTTAGCAGAATAAACTCCAGTCTATGATGTTTCCTTTGGAATTATGGATTTCCGTCTATAGCTCTGTCGAAATGCTTCAAGTCCATGTACAAAGGCAGAATTGCAGCGGCTGATACTCAGTCCTATTTTAGAGCGTCTCCTCTATTAAGCTAAATGAATGGAGGTATGACACTCAAAGTGATCCCACGTACGCATCTGAAAAGTGGCTGTTACCTGGACCACCCGTACAAAATATGATATATGGAGGTAAAGTGGACCCGGCATTCCCCTCCAGCTACTAAATTAGTGATAAAATTTGGGGGGGGGGGGGTGACCCTGTAGTAGCTGAGTTGGTAGGGTCAACTAACCGTGTAGACACCACTATGGGTAGGCACAACACTTAAGCAGGTGACAGAGTTGGGGGGAGGGGCTCCAGGAATGGGACGCTATTGGGATTGACACTTTAGGCGATGTAATGACTAGAACAACACTCATCATTATGACCTCCAGACTGAATATGACCTCCACTATAGTCAATTTTTTTCGATATTCTCCTGGTCAAGGATAATACTTGTAGTAGAGAATTTGTCTTACCAATGGTGATTTACAAATCTTCACCTGTCAGAACGACCCTTCAGGAGGCTTCGGTGCAGACTGGATCTCTTCAAAAAGTTCAAAATCCACATCTAACAACCCAACATCCACCCTTGAGTATCATGGCATGAGTTATGAACTCATTCCTGAACTTCCTCAAGAATGTATTGACATGTTCTAAGAAGCCAAACGCAGTTCTACAAGGGCATCCTCTGCTTTCAAGTGGAAGACTTTCTGTATCTAGTGCGTGGAAGAGCACATTGATCCTCAAAAGAACTCCCTTAACTACTTTCCCCGGTAAATTTAGCTCTCTTCACTATAGGTATATCTTGCACTATTGCATCTTACACAAAATGTCCTTCACAAACCTCTTTGGGTCAAACATTACTTGAAAGGCATTAAAAGTCTTTCCTCCTATTAGGAGACCATCTCCCCATTGGGAACTCAGTGTGGTTCTCAAAAAGCTTCTGGGTCCTTCTTTTGAAACTGTGCAAAGCCTCCTTAGAGCATACTTCATGGAAGGCTGCATTCTTAGTGGCTATCACCTCTGCTCACATGGTGAGTGCGATTCAGACCCTATGCTCCCATGATCCCTACGTAGTGTTCCATAAGTAGTCATGGGGACACATTCACATATTCTACCCAAAGAAGTCTGACTTCCATGTTAACCAGTCTATTTTACTCGCTAACTTCTTTGAGAATCCTTCTACAACAGCTGCAGCATCTTTATATGGTGGATGCAGGGCGGATTGTCAAACTCCAACTTGATAATTTGAAATGTATTTGTAAATTTAAATCTCAATTGAAGAATTAAGGGCATGTTCTTTGATATGTTTGAGCACTTACAAACAGTCCATGTATAGATGGATTGTACCTTGTATTGTGTTCTGTTATCTAAAAGCAAATAAATACTTGCTAGGTAAACCCAAAGCACATTCTACCAGTGGTAAATTGGCAACCACTGCCTCGTTGAGGTATATACGCATAGCCGAGATCTGTAATGCAGCAATTTGGTGGTCATTTCATACATTAAAAAGACGCTACTGTGTTGAATCTGATCCCAGAGCAGGTGTCTAGGTTAGCAGGTCTTTTAGAAGTAGTTTCCGTTAAATCAAGAAACATGTTTTCTTATACTCCGTGTTGTGTTGTTATTCTATTCAGTGCTTATGATTATCAAGGGAGATCCCCTGAAGTAGAAGCAAAAGCTGCTTGCTTATTATTCTATTTCTCCTTCAGGAGATTGTCCAAAAAAATCATGTGCAACCCTCCCACTTTCCCAGTGAAGAAATTAACACATAGTTTACTTACAGGACAGGTTCTTTAAGTATCTGATAAAAAATAACTGGTGGGATACTGGTGGAGTGTGCTCATTTACTGGATTAGTGCCAGTTTGCCAGGTTATCAGGACTGTAGCCTGTTAAGCTAAAGTGCCCTGCTTTTCTCCAACTTTTTGGTTAAAAGGTTTGTGAAATAGATTTTCTTTTCACGTTTTCTAATGTTGTTACTTTAATGAATTAAAATGGTTTTCTTTTTAAAAATGAACAACAAAAACAGTTGGCCCATATAGCCTGTATAGGCAGTCAATTTCTTTTTGTTAGTGTTACTATTTTATGGGAATTACTTCAGGATACTGCGCATGGACAGGACAGTTCAGTTCTTGTGATTTCATTGTAGTCCCTGAAGCGCTAGAATTACAAGTATAAGCAATTCTCTGTGTAGATTAGGACAGGTGGTGCTAAGATGCTACCACCATGAATACGACCTCTATTGAAAATAATGCAGTATTGCTGTAGTATCACCCACATGACATACTTAAAATAGTAGATAATTTGGGTGCTGGATGAGCAATTTAAAAACTGCTTTCCTTTCCTTTGTAGTTGTAATGGTGTCTAAACCTTTGACCCCAACATCAACAGACTTGTTTCTGTGGGGTTTATTTTTACCCTAAATGGTGAAGGAAGAGCATAGTTATCAGATGAATATAACATCTCTGCTGCCATTTCCTTAGTCCCCAGTCTTATTGATTTGGTTCTGAGTCACTCTTTTAACCTTCCGTGAGCCCTACCCCATTATTCCAAATATGGAGTTCCTGGAATTTAGTTAATAAAGCCATTGCAATTGTTTTTGATGAAACTAGTCAGTGGGATTTCAAGCTCTAATGAAGTGCTAGTAGTCCCATCTGTGACTTTATATGATAAAATGTAGAAAGATCAGCTGATCCATAAAATCATCTGTCCACCAGCAAGTGGCACGGTGTGACTGGTCGGGCGAGGACAAACCAGGTGAATAGGGTAGTAGTTTTAAAATACTTTACAGTGAATTGCTTACAAGTTGTTAAATGTATGGCACAGACCTTGAAATTATTGTGATATCTTCCAAAACAAGGGTACTTACTGAGATTTCCTTTTTTAAGTAAATGTTTGGCCACTGAATTCAAACCATGCAAAATCTATTCTGAGTAGATGTAAGGACTTGTGTTAAACTTGGCTTTTTCAGCGGGTTTACCCCCAGACTTTTTGCTTTTTGGCCTCCTGTTTTTGACCCTGTCTTGTTTGGTTTTAGGACTCTGGGCACTTTACCACTGCTGTTCAGTGCTGAAGTGCATATGCTCTCCAGGTAAATTATGTTATGGATTGGTATTTCCATGAATGGCATGTTTGATTTACTGGCAAGTCCCTAATAACGTCCACTGAGAGTGCCAGGGCCTATAAATCAAATGCTACCAGTGGGCCTGCAGCACTGATTGTGCCACCCACAGAAGATGCCCTGTAAAGGTATCTCAGTCCTGCCACTGCAGTGTCTGGGCGCAGTTGTTACTGCCATGTCAACTTGGCAAGTGCACCCACTTTCCAGGCCCTAACCTTCCCTTTTCTTGCATGTAAGACGCCCCTCCGGTAGACCCAAGGTACCCCTATGGGCAGGGTGCAGTGTATGTGAAAGGTAGGACATTTACTGATGTGTGTGACATGTCTTGATAGTGAAATACAGTGTAGTTTGTTTTTCACTGTCGAAAGGCTATCTGTCCAATAGGAGCTTACTTATAACATCTTCAAAGAATATCTTCCCATGGGGACAAGATAGAGAAATGGAGTTCAGTATGCTTGAACTCAGAATGTAGAAATGCATCTTTTAGTAAAGATGATTTTTATGTTCTGTGTTTGAAAATACCACTTTTAGAAAGTAGGTATTTTCTTGCTTAGCCATCCTGTGTGCCTCTGCTGGGTTGTGGATTGACTGTTTGACTTTGGAGTGACAGGGGCTTGGGATGTGCATTCTCTTTCAGACAGCCACTGGGGGGGTCGAGGTGGGTCCTGCCTTTCCTGGATGAGTCTGGGCTGGGCTGAATAGACCTGGGCTGCATTCAGAGTAGTGGGAGGAGTTTCACTAGCACCTGAATAGGCCTGGTCTGCATTTAGAGTGGTGGGAGGAGATTTCCCTTGCACCTGAATGGGCATGGTCTGCCTTGGATAATGCTGTCTCCACCGCCTGCCGGGAAGCTGGACCAGAGAGAACAGAACTGGTTTGGCATGAGCACAGACACTCTCTGCCCAAAAGAACAAAAAAACCTGAGTATAAATATTGGGGCCCAGAACTTTAGATTACTGCTGAACTAAGGAACCTGCCAGGAAGAAGAGTTGTAAAAGCTGTCAGGAGGAACTGCTACTTTGCTACGTGCTCTGCTGTGTTTGCCTACTGCTTCTATCTTGGGCAGGGAAAGGACTGGATTGTACTTTCATCATCCTGCTTCTAGAGTTTTCTCCAAGGGCTTGTAGTAGAGCTTGCCTCGAAGTCTCAGGGAGATAAAAGACTTCAGAGAACTCACTTGGATCAAGGAACCTGCCAAGAATAAGAGCTGGAAGTACTGCCAGGAGGATTACTGCCCCTTTGCCATGTTGTTGCTTTGCTGGGTTGGTTTGCAGTTGCTGCTTCTGCCTTGGGCAGTGAAAGGACTGGACTGGACTTTATTCACTTGTCGCTGAGTATCTCCAAGGGCTTGAAATAGAGCTTGCCTCCTGCTCATGAAGTTTCAGGGACAGCAAAGATTTCACTTACCTCTGGGTACCGCCTCTGGTACCGTGGGTTTCAGTTCTATTTAGAAAAGGCGCCCCCCTGAAGAACAAAACTTTGTAGGTCTGGGAGTAAGGGGGAAAAATGAACCAAAAATACTACGCACCCTCCCACGTGACCTTAATTCCTTTGATACCAGCTACCCTGTAGCATAGAAACGGGTCATTAACTCATTTCTCCACACATAAATCAATATTTCATATTTCTTTTATTATTCATATTGTTAAACCATTAATTAGAGATCATGATTCTCATTGTATCATTTCCTTGTAACATTTCTTTCACATTCTTTTACGTTATTTCTCAATTACAATATTACACAGACAAAAAATATTTTTTACAGGGTAGCTGGTATCAAAGGAATTAAGGTCATGTGGGAGGGTGCGTAGTATTTTTGGACCATGGGTTTCAGTTGCCACAGAGGGGGAAAGCAACTGACACAGTCACCGACACCGCTTCTGGCTCCGTGTCCTGAAGGCGCCAAGAAGGCACTGCCGCACGTCGCACCGCAACCCTGGTCTCACCGATGACGACCGCCACCGAGCCGCTTCTTGCACTGTGACCTGTGGGCACCGCTCTCCGCGCCGCCTCGCATCACTCTGCCACCCTGGTCTCACCTATGACGTTGCACGCGGACCTTGACACCCGTGACTGCACCGTGGTTTGGGGGCACCGCTCGTAAGTCACACGACGCACCGCCCTGTCCCACACAGCAGTCTGGGCCGACCAATGCCAGCTGTCATCAACCGGCACTGCCGCCTGTACCATGACCTGTCAGCACCGCAACAAGCACCGCACCCCTGGTCTCACCAATGCTGCTGGATGACCGTCACCGAGCCGTTGCCTGCACCCCAACTTGAGGGCACCGCACGCTGCACTGCTATGCTTCACATCGCAACCGTGACGGTTGCCAAGTCCGGCCCGCACCGAAGCGGTTGACTGCAACCAAAGGCACCGTTTGGAGTCTATTGGCACTAACGCTGGTCTGCACCGACGCAGTCAGCCGGAACAGTTGAATTCTGTTGTTTTCAGCACCGCTGTAGCCCCTGGCGGAACTACCAGCTTCAAGGAACTGCATTTTAAAGTTATGCTTGCAAAGGGCAAATTTTGGATTACTGTATGTTGGTCCTTTATCATTTTGGTCTTGTTTGCACAGATAAATATTGGTTATTTTTCTAAAATTGCTGTGGTGTCCTTTTGTAGTGTTTTCATTGTATTACTGTCATGTGCAAATGCTTTACACACTGCCTCTGAGATAAGCCTGACTGCTCGTGCCAAGCTACCAAGGGGGTGAGCAGGGGTTATTTCAGTAGTGTATCCCCCTTATCCTGACTAAAAGGAAGGGTCCCTATTTGGACAAAGGTGAAAACCATTGCCAACTAGAGACCCCCATTTCTAACAACAACTTGTGTGACCAAAGCATATTTATTCAACAGCTATTCTTTGCACATTGCACACAATCCTAGGTCAAGGTCTGCCACAAGTGTTGCGAGTCAAGATAGTGTGGCAATGCATTTGTATCAGGCAGCCGTCTTCAACAGAACTGCAAGCATACATTTAATGCAGTCTCAAATGTCTGAAATAAGAGGACTGCAGACCATTGAGCAGATCCATGTGGATCTCGAGCCTTAGTCCATTAAGAGACCAACCCTTTCTCCTGAACACCCTTCTCTATATTTCCATTGCTTCATTCTTTCTTTACTCTGTATCCAAGATGTTTCGCCACGTGTCCCTCACTTTAACATGAGTCAGTTGTCCTGACCATTCACCTTATCAGTTGTCACTTTGGTCATTAGCTGCTTTCAAACTTTGGCATGCTGGTTGGATGAGAGACATTTTTTAAACATTTGTTTATCTAAAGCCATATTTCTTCTTTTTTCTGTTAGCCAGTTAAGCTGACAGTGTAAAACCTGTGGAATCCACAGTTTCCTGCTCCGTTTTTATTTTTTATTTTTTTTAATTAAACTGAAAACATGAAAAAGTGGGCACGTAATCTATACAGCCTTTTTGTGGTATATTTAGTTAGGGCCTGAGAACGCTCCACAAAGTACCATTTTGTGGTATTTCTAGTCATTTTTATGTTTCTAGTCATTTTTATGTTTCTTAGCTTTTAAAAAAAAAAACATTTTTCTCCAAAATAAAACTTATTGTTAGTGAAGGGATCTTCATGAAGCAAGATAGTTAGAAAAGGATCTCCATGCATTGTGTATCCTGTGTCTTCCTGTGCCGGTGTCACAGAATGACAAATATCCAAAATGACCAAGAAGCAGCTTGCCTCAAAGTTACAGATTAGTCATAAGCTTCTTGGGAGTTCATAGCTGTTGGTTCACAGCCAACAAAAACCTAGGGGAACTGCTGTCTTGAACCTTTGCGCTTTCTGAGACCACTTTGGATGCTCTCAATAAGGATCAAAGGAAATACAAATGGAGCAAGAATGCATCATGCCTGCCTTTCCCACTCGATGTTGAGAGGAATGACTGTGAAGAAACCAAATCTATTGAAATGTTTCACATCCAAGTGAATTACTATTACTGTTCGATGTTGATGTATATGCTTTTGGAAGCATTGCAGTCAAGCAGGCACATGCCATTGACATGGAAACAAAAGAACAGCTACTTTGTTGTATAGATGCCGGTTAGGCACTTTCTTTAGGTAAGAGTGAATATGTTATGGAGTGTTGGGCTACAATCTTCTAGGCATGGTCTTTCTTTCCAGAATCTGTACATGTATAAAATATACACTTTACGTACATAAGAAAGCTGATTCTGGTTTTTTGGTTATTAAATATCCATATGCTCCTTAAATGTACATCTTGCGCACACTTCAGTCAATATTTGTTTTGCTCAGGCAGATAAGCTAATGGGATTTTCCAAAGCTTTGAACGTAATCCACTTATTGAGTAAAAAAGGTCAAAAATGTATTTGAATCCATTTTAGAGGGCGAGTCGGCCATGTCATGTGATAAAGTTGTGTGCATACTCAGTGTTTGATATATTAGAGAGTGGACCAAGGTGGCAAACATGTTGGGAGAGCAATTGATCAATTGTATAGAACAAAAGGGAATAAAAGATCTAAACGTTGCAAGGAATAAATTAGAATAGGGGATGAAAGTGTTCTCCAGTCCGGCAGATGACAGTCCGTTAGAGTAGATACTAAAAACTGTCACATCCTACAGCTTTCCTGGTGAAGAAAATTCACAATTTAATTATAAAGCCTTATTTAACTGCTAATCTGGTCTCTCCTTTGCTTGATGCTCTCTTATTTTCCAAATGCACAACTTCCTATGAGACCTCTTAAGGACTACATGGAAGACGGAGCTTGGAGAAAGGAGAACATAAATTTGCACTTTTGGTGGATGCTTGGCATTTGTTTCCTTTGGTGTACAAGCACATGCTTATAATTCCAGTAGCTTGTATATCTTATACTAGACACAGATGCCTCCTTGTTGAGACGTGAAGTGTACTTCAGTAAGTTGCAAAGTCAAGGAATATAGTCACAGAAGGAGTTATAGGAACTTGCAGTGGACCCAAGAGTGGCAGCCTATTAAGTGTTATCATGCTCTGCACACATCTGTTAATGCATAAAAGGTGTTGCTTTCTACTTGAAGATGCCCACTTCTTGTCTACCTACTGATGAGGACCTTTAGCTTTGGGATCAAATAGTTGTAAGCAGTTGTGCCAATCAGACTGTTGAGGTGGCCACCTTTAGTCCCAATTCAATGTTTTGTTAGTGCCCCTGACTCGCATACCTTCTAGTCATTATGGGGAGCAGATCCTCGTGTCCTGCTCCCCTTCTGCCTCCGATTACTCACCCTGACTTTTCCCTGGTTGTGTTGTCTTCAGAAGTGGCCATATTATGCTCCATTGCTAATACTTTGTTTTCCCTTCTGTGTTTATGTAGCCTAACTGTTGATTTAATTTCTTATGTGTTTCCCCTGCTGCCGCTCAGTTCCCGCCATGTTTTCTCTCTCTCCCGCCCTCCCACCTCCCAGGACCTACTTAATGGAGTTCGAAGCGCGACTGTGCCAAAGGAAAGCCTGTCTGCGCCCTCCCGTGCCTGGACCATGCCCAGTGCCAGCAACACTGGATCTCTCGCCGCCCACAGCTACACTGGTGCCGAGCTTATAGCCTTGGACTCAAGACCATGCAACAACAACTGCGACCGCACCTCTCTGCGGTCAACAGTGGGACCTTTCACATGCCTGTAATGTGTGGCTTAAGTTAATTTTACGATCCTATATGCTTTAGCCTCTTCGATGCGATCGGAATTCCGCTCAGGTGCTGGACATTCCGATCGCGGGCGTGGTCGTGACAGCTCGTCATGCGCCCACGCCCACCGCGCAGCATGACGAGCTGAGCTCGTCATTAGCATCGAAGAGGTTAGTGTTGATACACCTTTAAGTACCTCTTACGTCATTTGTGTTCCACGTAATACTGTGAAGGTTCCAAGGCTGTTGGTGATTCACTCTCCAGCATTACTCTGACCAGTCCAGTTGGTTCTGCTGATAAAGAAGAACTTTTTCCAGCTACTTGGCATTCCTTCCACTTATTTACTGATACAGTTCTGCTGCCCAATTACATATTGGTACCAAGAGAGTGGGGTCTGCAGGAAATTTTGGAAGGAGCAGCGCACAGATAAAGAAACAAGTGAGGAAAAAAAACCAGCGATGGCCGGCAGGACAGCTCTTAGCCATCGACAGTTGCGAGTATGCAGTTATTCGGTGAGCGTTAGTATTTGTGATCGGCAGAACGTTTCTAGGTCTCGCCTAGCGTTGCAGCGCGCATGCGGTGCTCGCTCTGCGAGACATATTGTGGATGAGGAGATTTGAGAAGGGGACTTGAAGCCCCGCCCCTCATTTTCATTGGCCGGCGTCATCGTTTATGGAAAACTCTGGCCTTTGATTGAGACTGAGCCTTTTTGGTTGCCGCCCTTTCTCCTTTTTGTCCGGCCCCTCCGGACTGGATCGCTTGCTTCACGGCTGTCGTGAAGGTATTTCTTATCTGAAGGAGGCGTGTAGTGACGATCATGTTTCCTTTTATTACTTGATGCTTGTGTTTACTTCGTTTACTCCGGGCAGGCACGGAGCTCAGAGGCGCAGGGGGTCACGGGGAGGACAGGGGGATCCCGGCAGACTCTGGGTGCTTTTCCGCCGAGGCAGCAGCGTGTTCATTTTTGCATCGCGCTTTCACTTGAAGTAAATACGCTGCTGTTTGCGTAATGGCGACAGCTTGTTTAAAAAGCGGCCAGAGGGAAGGAGGTAAGAAGCATCTGTTGGCACCATCTGTGTACACTTAAGTGTGCGGGCTTGAATCACTGCATGGTCCCTCCAGCCATTCAATCAACTCAGGAAGTTAGAAAGAGTATCGAATGGAGCTGGGCGGAACCAATGTCTGTAAAGAGCTTTGAGGTCTCGTAGATGAAAGGGCTAAATGGGAGCGCCCCACGACGAGCGCAGAAACAGACCATGCGCCATTTTCTGTCTGCCAATATATGCCTCAGGACGCCGGTTGAGTTCGCTCCATTAAGGGGGGGGGGCCTTCAATACGTATCGATTTTGCCATCAGTATCAGTGGAGTGAAAGGGAAGTGGTATAACTTGCACTTACCGCGTGCCGTGGCTGCATGTCAGCTGAATTTAAACTCGCTGTCAGAACTTCATTTTCTAATAACACGCATTTCTGATAAACAGTGAGGAGAGATTATTGAGATACAGCGGGTTTGTTTGCTAAGGAGTTCGCATTTCCTGGGTCCTGCTACAGCACAGCCCTCCAAATTAAATATGGCTAAATCGGAAAATCTGGCCATTTCGCAGTATAGAGCGCTCAGGCAGTCAGCATTCAATGCTATGTAGGGCTTTAAGGGGAATGAAAAAACTAGCGGTAAGTCACACCTGTATCTACAGTGATAGTATCCCACACCTATCTAAACTAATCATGATGATCACACCTATATCTGCAGTAATACTGATCTCACACCTATATATGCAGTAATAGTGATCTCACACCTATATCTGCAGTGATAATGATCTCACACCTATCCAGAAGTAATGGTAACATCACACCTATAGCTGCAGTGACAGTAATCTCACACCTATAACTGCAATAATGGTGATCTCACACCTGTATCTGCAGTAATTGTAATCTCACACCTATCTAAACAAATAATTATCACACACCTATATCTGCAGGAATACTGATATCACACCTATATATGCAGTAATAGTAATATCACACCTATATCTGCAGTGATAGTGATCTCACACCTGTAACTGCAATCAAAATAACAATACATGGGTATATGTAATATCCACTCAGTCCTTATTCCAAAATGAGTGGGTATTAACATTTTTAATGCATTAGATTAATGTGATTAAAAAAGAAATCATTAATAAAAGCCAGTACCATTTACAATACAAAACTCACACTAGTACAAATGCAATGCAATGAATTTCGCAATTACAACAAACTGAGCTATTGCCATTTTGCATTACACCATTTGATTAATGCTTCACAAAGGGAAAAAAAATAAACAATGACATTTACAATTCCAATAGCTCAAAATAATGTCAGTGCGAGACCAATTGCATTGTAAATGCTTGTTTCCTTGTGAAATTGCCTCAACTTTCAACTGCGGTTAAGCAGTGCAAGTCTTCTTTAGGGCCTTGCGCAAGTTCTCCAGCTACGTGCCGTTCTCTCTCTAAAATTTTTGACGTTGTGCAGGTGCTCACGCAGTGTCTTCTGCCACTGATCCTCGTTGTTCTGAAGCTTCTGTGGCATTTGTACATAGCCGACCTTCCCGACGCTCAGTGCGAGACGTCACACACTGCATCACGTCAGCAGCCATATTGGATTGGGCTGGGATTTTGTATTTTCTCCTCAGTAACGCGTTTTGTGATGTTCCATAGCCCGCTTCTTTTAATTGACACCACAGTTTTACCGATTTACAGAGTGAGTATTGGTTTGCCGTTCAAATTTTAAGGTTAGAATTTATTCTTTCATCTTAACCGTGTGTTGACGTTTTTCTGGCATCATGGCTACTTTTCAGGAAGCAGTTCTGCGGCCGCCGTTTTTACAAAATCTGGGGAAACCTGACATTAAATGGCGAGAGTTGCTCCGCTTTTTTGAAAATTATATTATGGCCATTGATGCTCTGGTGTACTCGCCCACCAGGAAAACTGCTTTATTTTTCAACCATTTAGGGATTGCTTGTCAAAGGGTATATGACAATTTGCCTGTTGTCCCGGCTGCGGAGGGAACACCCTGGACTGCATATTTGGAAGGCAAGGAGAGAATGCGCAAACAGTATTTGGAGGAGCTGAGTGTCCTTCTTGAAAGACTCCATTTCTTTAAGTGTAAGCCGACAGTCGAGGAGTACACTGTGACATTAAGATTTCTAGCATCCAGGTGCGAATTTGAAAATTGTGTTGATATTTACATAAGGGATCAGTTTGTGTTTGTTTCTCTAAAAAAGTGCAAGAAAGGCTTTTAACATGTAGAAATCTCACTCTCATAGAAACCATATATATTGCTAAAAGTATAAAAAGATCTATTTTAACTACACAAGTCTTGTCCAGGCAGAGCAATCAGAGTGGTAGTCCAAGTGGTCTGTCACCTGTTAGTTATATATCTGAAGACTCTTTGATTGGTGCTCTCAATAGAGGCAGCAGAATAAGAAAGGGTTTCAGTGTATGTTATAGGTGTGCTTCTATGAGCCCATTAGCAATAATCCTACCTGTCCTGCCATCGGTAAGAGGTGCAGTCGCTGCAGGAAAATATGGCATTTTCTAGGGATTTGCAAGAGTTTTGGACTTGCATGAGATAAAGTGAAAATCAGCAATGTAAGTGTGTGTGAGACGTTCCACCAACAGAAGCTCAAGACTATCTTAATAGGGCTTCTAATCTGTTGTTAACTATAGATGCACCTTACTCAGATGCTTAAAAAGGTTAAAGGACCTTTCTGTCAGGCTGCGATCGATGGTAATACACAGTAATGGCAGATTCTAACGCACCTATCACCATTTTAGCAGATTGAACATTTTTTTAAAGCTTTGGTTTCCGGATACTATCCTCTTACCCCCTAACATCAATCCCAAAGCTTTCGGAGAACAAGATATGCACTTGTTGGGTTATTTTTTTGACCAAATCTGAATGTTTGGGAAGAGAGATTTGCAAAAAGGTTCACGTGGCTGTAAAAGGATGCAACATTATTGGGTAGAATGATTTGGCAATACTGGGCATTTGTGTATTTCTAGGTCCGGGTTCTCCAACCTTTTCTGTAATAAGAGCTACTTATATTCAGTGAAAATCATCCCGAGCTACTAGTATTATAGCTGTTGTAATAGTGACCACATCAGACAAGATTACAATTAGTGGCCCCTATATGCAAGATTACTAGAAGTGATCATCTCAGTAAATCAGGCATGGTTGCCAGCATTAACGCAAAAAAGGCAACATTAGTAATGGGTCTCACCGCACTGCATGTTTTTTCAATCCAATATCAGCTATAAATATATTGTGAAAATTCAGCCATTTTTCTCCAAAAATCAGCTAATGATTTCTGAAAATATACACATTTTCATCTCAAATACACATTTTTCAATGTTGGTTTCGCTGGGGAAAATTTAGTGTTTGGTGTTGATGGCTTGGGAGCGATAAATTCGTGGATGGCGTCAGAAATCTGGGGAGCGGCCCTGGAGGTATGTAGGTGAGGGAGGGTGCCTCTGATGGTGGTTTTGCCCTGTATTCATAGTTGGAAGGTGTCGCGGTGGATAGATTCTGTGCTGATTATGTCGTTCCCACCTCCTTGTTTGTAGATGAGGCCTCGGTGTGCTATCTTGTAACCATTTGGCGTTGTCTGGTGCGGATGCAGACCATTCAGAACTCCCCGGCCAGACTCACCCTATGACTCCCAAGAAGGACCCTCATCACCCCTCACCTGAAGAAACTCCTCTGGCTCGCAGTCCACAAGGGATGCCAATTCAAGATTCTGACTACTGCCTACAAAGCCCTTCACAACCAAGGTCCAGCATACACCAACCACCGTCTGAGTTTCCACCATCCTTCCAGACTCCTGCGATCCGCCTCCATCCCCCTGGCTCACACCCCCCGCATCTGCCGAAGCAACAGTGAATAAAACGCCTTCTACCTCGACGCAAAGTCCTGGAACAGCGTTCCCCTCCATCTCTGGAATTCACAATCTCTTCAGGAGTTTAGAAGGGGACTCGAGACCTGGCTATTCAGCTGAGGCCAATTGAGCAGCTTGGATCTCAGCGCCTAGATACCCTTGTGGGTGATTAGCTGTGCTTTAGAAGTCCGGTTTGATTGATTGTTTATAGGAAAGTTCCAGAGAAAGCTGTTAGAATACAGATGTTTGAGCAGCAAAATGAGATTCCGAGGTTGTGTATGTTAAATCAAATGCAGTAAAGGTCTCATCTCACCGTTTTAAGCGTTCAGTGTATGCTGATACACCTCATCACATGTCTTTCATTTGCTTGCTATTTAGGTTTTAAAATCTAATATTCTTTTACTGATTAAACTTTTTCCCTTAAAATATTCAATCTCTCACCACCCTTCCGTAGGGGTGTGCCTTTGTCGGTCTGTTAGATGTTGGTAGATAAGGTTGGGATGTGAAGGTTTGAGAATGTAGACCCACCATAGATCCTGTCGGATGACCTCGACTTTGAAATGTATAGTCGGTGTGTCAAAGATTATGTAGAGGCAGTGCAAGAGGTAAACTAGATAACTAGGTTAATACTGTACATTACCAATAAGTACCTGGAAGGTCTGCCTCTAAGGTGGGGGTCCTAAAATATCAAATAAGGGTGTCCTAGGGCTCTGTAGGAAATCGGCTACTTCTGTGTGATCAACCCAGATTTTTCTCCTTTTGCAGGACCCTATATTTTTGCTGGTTTTAGAACTCTGAACTTTACCCCTGCTAACCAGGGGTAGAGTGCCTGTGCTCCCCCTTTAAACATGGTTCAATTGGCTTATTCCTAATTGGCACATTTAACCTGCCTATAAGCCCCTAGTACTTGGTGTAGAAAATGCACTCAGGGCTGGAAGTCCTGCCACTAATGTGAGCTGCATGGTATTTAAAAAGCGGGGCATGTAGAAAATTGTTACCCTGTCCCTACAGTGATGAGACACGCACAACTAATTTCGCTGTGGCAGGCATCTCTGTCCTATATAGAAAACCTGAGCACCGATTAAAATGCTAATACTTAATACTGTAGCTCTGGAATGGGACCAGGTAAAAAAATATTTGTTTTTTAATAGTTATTAAACATCTAAATTAATGGTGAAGTCAGATATTAATAGATCTTAAGGAAAAGTAACGTTTAGAAAGCAACCTTTTACCTGTCTGAACTGTCAGCAGACTAATTAGCATAAAACTGTCAGATCTCACCATGTGCTCAGCTTCGACTAGGTGTGAAAGGCCTCTTGGGAGCAAACAATAGGCTGACCTGAATTGGGCAGAGATGACTCCTGAGTTCAACAGAATATGCAGGACGGGGGATGTGGGCCTCCTTTGGACAGCACAGTGTCAGATCCTGCTTGACATGTCTATTGAGCTACATGTAAACCTTGGGGTGCACTTGAAAGAGAGATCAAGATGCTAAGGAATTCTTGTGTATCCCATGTATAGCTGCTGAAGAACTATGCTTTTGTCCTACCAGACTTCTGTCTCCGAGTTTGTTGTGGGTACAGTGCCTGCCTCACAATGGACTTTAGTGTTAGATGTGGGAGGACAGTAGGATTACCATAGTATGCTCTCCAGCCCTCAGAGCCCACGTTTAGTGTTGCCGAAGACTTTCTTCCTCTTTAAAATGCCCTGACACATAGTATTTTGGGCTTGTTAGCAGTAAGGCAAACATGAACTACTAAAAAAGTGGGTAGGGCCGGCCCCGGAAACCTTTAGCCGATTGGTTAGCGAGTATCCAGTAGTCACCCCCACTCACTAGCTAGTGCCAGGTATACATGTGGGACCTCCAGGTTCTCACTTCGGAACACTTTCTGGACCTGTGGAAGATCAGAAGAGGTCTGGGCCTGCTGCATATAACCGGACATGCTCGTCTCCCTTTTGTCCCCAGGACAAAGAAGTGGAGTCGCGGGGTCTTGACAGCAAGCTACAGGAGGCCTTTTCCTGGAAGTATCCAGCTGACCAGTATCACCTGGACTAGACCTTGCAGTTGGTCTCTGACTAACAGCCTGTGAATTTCTTTGTGCCTCCCCTGATGTCCTGGGGTCCCTAGAAGTGTTACCCCCATGTTTGGTTAGGACTTGAAAGACTAAGTCGGAAGGTAAAATTATTGACCAGAACGACCCCGGTTGGTGTATCCAAACTGTGCTCTATTGTGGTTGGCCTCAAATTGTGCCTACATCCCGGTCTATTAAGACCATTTACTACCATTAGCGCCTTGTGCTTTTTGAAACTGTTTGTACTTAAAGATGAATTTCTCTGCCTCCCGTTACTGGATTATGGTAATTTTGGTGGTGTTTTGTGTAGGAAAATGCCCGTTCAGCAGGGTCATCCTGGATATTTTGCCTTTTTGCTTATCTGTATTTTTGCTGGCTATGGAACTCCTGTTTTGCAAAGACAAGGGAACCCAAACGGTGGTCTGGGACCTTGGGTACGAAATTTTTAAGGAACAATGGTCCCTAACATGAAAATATTTGCAAAAATTCATAAGTATAGAGATACAATGATGTCTATATTTTAGTTGTCCAACTGGACATCTTTTAATGAGAAGGTAAAAGAAAACATACAAGTGGGGACATATATATCATAAAAACGGAAAAGACTCGGGCAATACAAAGTGTGGCATGGAAATGTAGGGCTTTATGCATCATACATGCTATGTTTAGTTGAATTCTTGCCTCATAAGGTAGCCAGTTCAGGGATTTTAGAGCCGGTGAGATGTGCTTGTTTCTTTTTATTCCGTAGACAAGTCTGGCAGCCGCATTAAGGGAGGCCCTTAGAGAGGCCAATTTGTATCTAGGTAGGCCGCATAGTGTGGCACTACCGTAGACCTGTCTGGGCAACACAAGAGCTTGAGCCGCATGCTTGAGGTCCTCCTGAGGGAGGTACGGTTTAAGTTTCTGTAGAATGCTCATCTGATAATTCACTCCTTTAATGACTGTGCTGATGTGATCCTGCATATTCAAGTGTTTGTCTAATGTAATTCCCAAGGATCTAGCAGAGTCAATGATGTGAGGAGAACAGTTTAGTGCTGTAAGAGGTTTCATCCAAAGATCGATTTTGGGAACATTGTTCGGAGGTGAGATGAGTAGGAATTCCATGTTGGCGGCGTTGAGCTTGAGGTGGTTGTCGGTGAGCCAAAGACGCGTGTTTTGTAGAGTTGAGGGACATGATGTCATCTGGGGAGGAGATTTTGAGATATAATTTTGTCATCTGCATACATGTGATAATGAATGTTAGCAGATTTTAAGGAGTCTGCTAGCTGTTCCAGGAATAGATTGAAGAGAATAGGTAGATGGCGGATCCCTGTGGAACACCCAGAATGATCGCGGAAGGCTTAGAAAGATATTGGTTTATCTCAACTCTTTCAATCAATCCGGGGGTTGTAAAGTGCACTACTGACCCGTAAAGGTCTCCAGGTGCTGCGGAGGGGTGGGGGGGGGAGAGGTGTGAGTAGCTCCTTTGATCATTCGAGGAGCTAGGTCTTGAGGTCCATTCTGAACTGGTGCAGTGTCGGGCTTTGTCGGATGCGAAGGGGGAGTTCTTTCCAGGGCTTGGCTTCGAGGTAGGAGAAGGATCTGCCACCTGCTCTGGCTCTGTGGATGCGAGGGACCGTGGTTAGGGCGAGGTCGGCAGAGCTGAGGTTTTTCTTGGGGGCGTGAAGGAGATTCTTTTGTTGAGGTATTGGTGTCCGGTGTGGTGGAGGGCTTTGTAGGCGTCTGTGAGCAGTTTGAATGTCATTCTTCTTTCGATGGGGAGCCAGTGGAGGTTGCGGAGGTGTTGGGTGATGTGGTTATGTCGAGGATAAGTCTGGCTGCAGCGTTCTGGACGGTCTGGAGTTTGCAGCGGAGTCTTTGGTGATTCCGGTGAAGAGAGCGTTCCCGTAGTCAAGTCTGCTGGTGATGAGTGCGTGGGTGATGGTCTTCCTGCAGTCTGGGAGGGGGGGGGGGTGAGATCTACTTGAAGGGCTTGCGAAGTATGCGGAGGTCGTTGGAAGCATGTGGAGGACAAGGCGTTGATCTGGCGGTTCATGGTGAGTGAAGAGTCGAGTATGATGCCGAGGTTGCGTGCTTGGTTTGTTGGGGTGGGTGGGTTTCCGAGGGCGGGGGGCTACCAGATGTTGTCCCATGCGGAGGGGGTGGAGCAGAGAAAGAGGACTTCTGTTTTCTCTGAGTTGAGCTTCAGGCAGCTGTTGCTCATCCAGGTTGCGACTTCTTTCATCCCTTCTTGGAAATTGCGCTTGGTGAGGGAGAGGGTGAGCTGGATGTCATTGGCGTATGAGACGATGTTGAATCTGTGGTTTCTGACAATGGTTGGGAGGGGGGACATGTAGACGTTGAAGAGTGTGGGGCTGAGGGAAGATCCTTGGGGTACTCCGCATCTGATCTCTGTTGGCTCTGAGAGGAAGGGCGGGAGTCTTATTCTCTGTGTTATGCCTGAGAGGAAAGATCGAATCCAGTCTAAGGCTGTTCCTTGGATGCCTGTGTTGTGGAGCCTGGAGGCTATTGTGCGGTGGGAGACGGTGTCTGAGAGGTCCAGGAGGATGAGGGCTGGCGTGTGGCCTTGGTCGAGGAGGGCACGGATGTAGTCGGTGGCGGCTGTGAGGGCGGTCTCGGTGCTGTGGTTGCTGTGGAATCCGGATTGAGAGGAGCCTAGGATGCTGTTGGTTTCTATGAAGTGTGCTAGCTGGGTGTTGACTGCCTTTTCGATGACTTTGGCCTCAAAAGGGAGCAGTGAGATGGGCCTGAAGTTCTGGAGGTCCATCAGGTCTGCGGAGAGCTTTTTCTAGAGGGGGTTGACTTTGGCACGTTTCCAGTCAGGGAATGTGGCGGTCTCAAGGGAGCAGTTGATAGTTTGGCGTAGTTCGGGTGCAATGGCAGTGGCTGCCCTGTGGAATATGTGCTGCAGGCAGGGGTCAGTAGGTGCTCCGGAGTGGATGCTTTTCATTGTCTTTACCTTGTCTTCTGTGGTGAGAGGGGTCCAGGTGAGGAGGGTCTGTTGGATGGTGTCGCTGGGGGTGGGAGTTGAGGCGGTGCTGTGGTCTTTGTCGTCGAAGTTGTCATAGAGCGTCTTGATCTTGAGGTGAAAGAAGGAGCTTAGTTTGTTGCAGAGGTCTTGGGAGGGAGGGACGTCTGTTGTTTCGATGTTGGGTCTGGTGTATTCTTGTATGATGGCAAAGAGTTCCTTGGAATTGTGGGCATTGGAGAGGATTCTGTCTTGGATGAAATTTCTCTTTGATTTGATGAATTGGTGGTGTGCTGTAGTGACTGCCTTGTAGGCGGATTGAGCTTCTGGGGTTTTACTGTTTCTTCACGTCGTCTCCAATCGTCGGCACGGGAGCTTGGATTCTCAGAGGTCCCTGGTGAACCAGTTGGCTTTCTTGTTATGTCGTCTTGTGGTGTTTTGGAGGGGGCGAGAGTGTTGGCGCAGTTGGCGATCCATAGGTGGAGGTTGCTTGCCACTGTGTTGGCATCTGTCATAGTTGAGGGAGGAGTGCAGTTGAGGGCAGAGGGGAGGTGTTTTTCGGAGACTTTGTTCCAGCTTCTGCATGGGGGGTGGAGCGTGCACTTGTGTGTGGTGGGTTTTGAGAAGGAGAAATGGATGTAGTGGTGGTCTGTCGAGCACTTCTGTGGTGTGGCTGAAGCGGATGTTGTTTCCTCCGGCGTAGATGGGGCCTGCTGTGTGAGTGGGGGTGGAGACAAGTTGCTTCAGTCCTATGTTGGTGAGGTTTTCCAGGAAAGCGGTAGTGTTGGGATCGCTGTGGTTGTCGAGGTCAAAGTTCAGGTCTCCGAGTAGGATGTAGTCCGTAGAGGCGAGGGCGTGGGGAGCCATGTGGTCTGCGATGACGTTTGTGAAGGGGTGCGGGGTCCGGGAGGTCTGTAGTTGAGTGTTCCGCGGAGTGTAGTTCTAGGGTTGGACTGGATCTGGAAGTGGATGTGCTCCATGAGGCGCGAGGCGTCGTCCGGGATGGTGGTTAATAGTTGGAGGAAGCTTTTGTGGGCGATGGCAAGGCCTCCTCCTGGGCGGTTGGGGCAGACTTTCTTCACGATCTTGTATCAGTCACGGATGACGGTTGCGATGTTGGGTGGGGAGCTGGCGTCTCTGTGAGGAAGGCGACGTCAGGCGAGTGAGTGTTGAGGAGGTCCCAGATTTCTACGGCGTGTCTGTGCAGGGAGCGTACGTTGAAGAGGATGCAGTTCAGTGGCTTGTGTGCGGTGGCGTCCGGTGTGTTGGGGGTTGCTGCCTGGGTTCGGAGGTGGGTGAAGGTGCGGCGTTGGCAGGAGATCGGGCCCTGGGTGTTGCTCGGCATCGAGAACTGGCAGTTGATGCGTCCGGGGTTGAGTGCGGGTAGAGTGCTGGGGTCGTAGCGGTGGGGGTGTCGGGGGACAAGGGTCCCTGGCGTTGATCGCGGACGGGCGCAGACGGGCTTGCATTTGGTGCGCCTTAGGCGTGCCAGCGGCGCGCCTGCCAATACGTAGGGGTCGGGGGGAGGGTGGGAGGCGGGAGCGACCATGCTGGAGGGGGGTAGGGGATGCGGTGGCAGCAGCGGCGGAGTGTAAACAGGCACAGACAAGGCAGACAGAGAAGGGACACTAAAAAGGCAGACAGAAAAAAGGCAGACACAGAAAAAACTAAAACAGAGAAAGGCAAACAGAAAAGGACGACACGCACAGAGCGAACTAACAGAAGAGCAGGCTCTTCCACTAGATCACCAGGGATGAGGCGCAGGCAGGAGCCTGCGGGTAGAGAAGGGCCTCGAACACCTACCTGAAGCTCAAGTTGGAGCTAAGGGCAGATCCTGAACAGTGGAGCTGCGCGGGGGGAGAGCAGTACTCTGACCAGAAGGTCAGAGGTCTTGCTCCTCTTTGGGATCTGTTGTGGAGGAATGAAGTAAACCATTGCAGTACGACCCCTGATAAGCCCATCCTTCGTTCAAGTAGAGTCAATAGACTATCATGTTTAACAGTGTCAAAGGCAGAAGATAAGTCAAGTAGTATCAGAAGGCATGATTCATTTAGATCCAGCATTTTTAATGTCATCCACCACGTGTGTGAGTGCGTTGTTGCGGTCTCACTGCTACTTTTGCCTCATTGCAAGACCTGGGAGGCCCGAGAAAACCTTAAGTAGTCTGAGCCTAAACTGTGGATCCCTCGTACGCACCTGCAACTCACCTAGTTTTGTGACACCCTAAAATCACCTCTTTCCTTTAGAATGAGTGAGACTCTTGTTATTGGTGTCGGGGAATTTCATTGGAATCTTCAGGAACTAGGGCTTCAGAATGCATAGCTTTCTAGTGTTGTACCCACAGCAAAGAACAATTAAAATATAGACTCAGCGTTGTAATCCCTTGAAAGACAACTTTCTCATTGACTGAACCGGTTTACAAACACTGCAGTAAACCCTCTGAAACCTCACAAACAGTGCCTGTTAGTATTTATATAGCCATGGGTTTCAATGTTATTTGAAAGTCTAGTGTCTACCGCGAAAAACGCTATGAACAAGTTTTAAGTTGCATCTCCCCACAAACTGGTTGCACATTCTGGTTTTCTTCCTCTATCAACATTTGACAGTCCTTTTTATTTAGTATTGATAAAGTTACTGTCAATCTTTGAAGATGTAGCCTAGGCTGAATATCCTGTTTTTGTTATTTATCATTCCATGCTTTATTTGATCACCTCTTTGGGTAATACGGGTCTTTTTCAAGCCTGGAAAAACAAGTGCCCAAAGGGTGTTATTTGATGGCGTAGCCTAGAAACGCCAGTTCTAAACAATACTGCACATATCTATTATTGTCCAGAAACCAATCCCTACGCAGTTTCACTGTGTGCAGGATTTTAAGAATAGTCTCCAGTGATCTTGTAAACTGCTGTTGCAAAAGTGAAAACCATATTTTTGTAATTCTTTATAGTTTGTCTAATTCGTTCATTCACAATATGTTTATTTGATTGCAACTTGCAGCCTCCTCTGCATCGTCTACAGCAAATCCTGCAACGGAAGCAGAGCAGGCCTGGCCTCAGAGCAGTGGAGAGGAAGAGCTTCAGCTGCAGTTAGCATTGGCCATGAGCAAAGAAGAAGCGGAGCAGGTAAGAGCAAAGGTAAATTCCGCCTGGGGGGGGCGGGGGGAGAGATGGGAAGCATCACACTGCAAGCTGGGTTCTGACACTTGTTTACTGCTATTCAAAGGCACCTGAGTGCAGGCAAGTCCTAAACCATTCAGGTGTCTTTCACAGTGAGGCTTTGACTGCGTACAATTCGAACAGTTGCTAATTTTAGGAGGCAGTAGGGATGCCCAGTGCATGCATCTGGCTTGTTAGATGGTGAATATCGCTTTTGTTTTTGCCTCACAAAGCATTCATAGATTTACAATACTGCCTGAAGTTTGAAACTTTCAAAGTTGTGGTAAATATGCTGTAAAGGCTTAAAATGCAACTTTCTTGCTAAAACTCCAATGTGGTATTCAAATAACAAAAAACGCTTCTCTACAGGTTAATGTTTTCTGCTTTCTCCGTGTGTTATGGATCACATGCTGTACATTTTTGCGTCATCTAGTATTGGGTTCTGAATAGTATGACTTTTTTACTTTAAGGCTTGTAACTAGAATTACTTCCTTGCACAGTGTTGACAAACTCCAAGCTCTACTAGTTGAAGAACCTTTCATTCAGGTACATGAAGAAAGTCTTACACACATCCGCAAATCCGCCCAGAGATGGTATCACCTTTTCTCTTCAATCACGCAGTTGAATTTCCAACATTCTTTAGAATTCCTTCATGCGAGGCAGAAAGGGCATGATATTCACTAAATGTCAAACAAGCACTTACGTATTATGTAGACAGAACTAGGCCTTTACGTAACACAAAAGTTATTTTTCTCCTTTGAGTACACTGATCTTGGGGAAACCCAGATTTAAAGTGAACATAACCAGATGGATTGCGTTATGTATTAAGGCTTTTTGTGAAATCATAAACAGAACTCTGTAAATCCCACAGGCTCATTCTACACATTAAAAACTGTCTCACCGTGGCATTCCTTAGCCACATCCAGTTATTGATATTTTCAGGGTAGCCATATCCACTTATTGATATTTGCCGGGTAGTCATCTGCTCAAAATTTCATGAAACATTACTGTGACATTCAAGCAAAAAAAGAAGCCCAAGTTTGTGAGTCTTAAACATTATTTCCTACAACTGCTTCCACTTTCCGTCCACCTCCGCCTTAAGCTGGTGATGCACAGCTTTTAAGTCATTGCACAGCCTGTGCTATACAACACATGCTGCAAACGAAAAAGTTTACTTACCTGTAACTGTTTGTAGCTTGTCATGTTGTAGATTCCACCTGCACTACTCACCTTTTTGTGGATGGAAAGTAAGTGAATTGATAACTTTTTTCACAAAGCATTTGTACTCTATTTAACATGTACTAGCAGACACTTATTTTGTTAAGAAAAAATGTAGTAATCTAAGCTGGAGTCTAAGGATATAAAGATGAAAAAGTAAAGTCTAACAACACACTGTAAGGTAAATGTTTGCACTGAGGTAGGAAGCAATAATACTGAGATGATTTATACCAGCAAGTGCACCCCTACCTGCAGGACCAGTCTTTTTTATCACTTTTTATGGCTTGTTGTACAGTGTATTCTGCTCATTCCTTTCTGTTTCCTTGGCTGAATGTTTTGTTGATTTTCTTAGGTGCTATTCCTTTTTAAGGATAATTCTTTTCCTAGTTCAATCTTATAATGTTTTGGCTACATGTAATTGTTTACATTCTGATAAATTATGTCTTCTTTACTTTGGTAATTATATGATTTCTTATGTTGTAGTGCCTAGTTCAAAAGGAAAGGATATGTAAGAAGACTCTTCAGTCTGCTTTTTTCTGTAATTCTGGTGTTGATATTGAATCTATGCATATAAAACAAAGATTTTAGGTAGGATATCTAGGGTTGTAGAGAGCATGGGCTGCTGAGAACTCTCTTCAGAGAACACTTTTTATACTTCTTACATACCAAGCTTTTGCCTAGTGCTACCTATATAATGCTGTGTTTAGAAGCAGTGCCAAGGAACTACATGATTTATCCAGTTAATTGTTACAAGATGGTCTTCGGTTCACTGGATATCTCATTGTGGCTTTTCAAAACTATGCTACTGTCTGCTTCTAGATGAGAATTTGGACTATGCTAGGAATCTGTAAAGGATTATTCCATAGGATAATAATCTATTAGCTGTGGCTTTTGGAATATCCAGGACCTTTTCTATGATCTAATCCACATTTCATAGTAAATCTTCTAATCACTTTTGTAACAATTTGGGTTTGTTGCTAGTAGCATTCATCTGCTTTGTATGGATTATCCTGATTTGGCAACCAAGGTGTTCAAATGTAGAGACAAGAAGTTGTCGCTTTCAAAGCTTGTTCACCTTGCTGAAAATAAATGTATTTTTAATGCTATACTTAATGGCCTTGATTAAGTATCTTTGGCATATTAATATTGGGTCAGTTTTCTGTAAATGTTGACGTTCCATTTCATACAAGGTACTCTGTTATCTGCATTACTTCAGAACAGGCATTTTCCTTTGGCCTGTTTTTGGTTCATCTTTGAATATTTTTTAGTAAAAGGTCAGGGAAAATGTTGTTATAGATGTTGGATAGGAAAGTTGCAGTTAGCTGGTCACCCTTGCCAAATTTGTTTGTGGATTGGTTTTGACTTAACTGGTCAGTTACGCCACATGAGGATTGATTTTGTCTAACGCATATCATAGTTTCATGTGCTTTACAAGATCAAGTGCAGACAAGTTATTTAGAAATGCATCAAGCAGTACTACCTTTTTCACTACAACATGCTTTGTGACCAAATATCGGATGATAAAAGCCCCTGCTGGTGTGGTAAGGCCTGATATAAAGCTGCCTTGTTAAAAGTTGAAAATCTAGTTGTTACTTACCCAATTATTCTCTATGAAAATTTGTTACTCTATAAACTGATACACCAGTTTGATTTTCAGTTTCCAATAATATTGTTTGGCTGCACTAGATATTTACAATATTTACAGTGCTCTCAAATTAAGATTATACACAGTTTCTGAGCCAGTACTTCAGCCTAAACAGGTGCCTTCTCCTCAATAAGGTGCTTGTACTAATCTGCACCCTCGAACCCCTTCTCCAGGAAAGCATTGTGCTCAAACTTTTCATTGGGAGGAGTGATTAAGTGATGAAGATCCAAAACGCCAACAGCTTTGACAGACAGAACTCGAATTCCTACTAGTTCGGATTCAGGCTCATAGGAGAACTATAGTCCATCATTGTCTTCTAGGTAACCAGTGTAAGTCTTGCATATGGATGATATTCTTTTGTTGAATAAAGTTTTGGTAAATGCCTCTTCAAAGCTCAATAGTCCATTCAAAACTCCTCAGACAAGTTCTTCATTGACCACATATATCGCCTCCAAGATCTGCTCCTTAAATCTGATCCATCTCTGACTCTATCAGAGTTGTGGCAGTGAAGAAAAGATTCCCAAAGGTGTCTTTAGTCTCTGTATCTCCAGATTAAAAAAAGGGCGTATGGACACAGCTAGCAACAGAATTTGTGGAACATAGTCCATTACTATAAGGGCATCAAATTCAACAGCCCTCCTAGGCAGATATGATCAATGGGTATGATTTCATGAAAGTAATTAACAAAGAGAAATTTGTGTCAAACCTTGTCAGCAGTGCTTCTCTTGTAGTTGACCTCCTGTCCCTCGGCTACTCTGTATGATGTGTACCTTCTGAGTGAGGATTACTGGTCTTAAAACAAATGTGCAGCAGAACATTATTAGTGTTCCGTTTTCTGTATCATTTCTATGGGTCTTTTGCCAATGAGATTTATAAAATGAAGACTGATGCTCTGAAAGCGGGAGGCTTGAAGAAAAGGAATGTTTTTTGTTCGAGGCATGTGAGCTGCAGATCACATGCTTTGCATACTCCTGCCATCTAGTGTTGGGTCCGGATGTTTGCAAGTTGTTTTTCTTAGAAGAAGTCTTTCCAGTCACGAGGTCGGTGACTCCTCCTTTCGGTGATAGTGCGCATGGGCATCAACTCCATTGTTAGATTGTTTTTTTCCGCCATCGGGTTCGGACGTGAATTGCTGCGCTCCGGTTCGACACCATTTCTTCGGTTTCCCTCGGTGCACTCACCCTCGACTGTATTGTTTTCGATTGCGTAATCCCATTCTCCGCGTATCGTATTTACTTAAAAAACCCTCTTTCGATCTGGTAGCTCGTGGAAGGCCGTCGGGCCTACCCGCGTCGGTCCGCTTCGCAGCCGATGGAACGGACTCCATTTAAATTCTGCCCTCGGTGCCACGCGAAGTATCCGCGCACCGACTCACACCAAGTGTGCAACCTGTGCTTGTCTCCGGAGCACAGAGAACAGGACTGCGATGCGTGTAAGGCTTTCTGATCGAAAAGGAATCTTTGTGACCGTCGGGCTTGATGTCGGGACATGTAGAGCCAACACACAAGTTCAATTCTGGACCTATTCGGAGAGGATTCGGAACAAGAGGCCGGAGACGCCATGGGAGCAGAGGAGGAACAAGACCCGATCTCCATCTCTGACTACGGCTCCAACGGGGATGAAGACATCCCACAAGGGCAGTGTACCGTGAGTACAGATCCTCCCTTGCCCCAAAGTCCACTTCAGCCCAAGCCTAACCCCCGCCTCCGGGCCACGGTCGGCACGACATGTTTCAGACGCCCCGCCCTCCGGCTCGGCACCGAAACACATCCAAAGGCCTTTCGGCTCCAAGCAGAGCCGTTCGAAAACAGGCTCCGAGCAGAAACCTTCGGCATCAAAGTCGAAGACCGGCTCCGCCACATCCCCTTCGACACCGAAAATTTCGGATCCGAAATCCTCGGCATCCAAAACACCGGCACCGAAACAAACAGACGTGCCGATTCCATCTAAGGAACAACATTTCGATGCTCCGCCTTCCAAACCGGATCCTAAACAAAGAGAGCTATATATCCACCCAACTACTGGACATATCTCCACAAAACTGACAATAAAACGGAAACCTGAGACAGAAGAGGCCTATCACATTCCCTTAAAAAGGAAAAATGTCGGTACTAATCCTTCTCCCCTTCCATCTCCCCCTTCTCCTCCGTTTCAACCTTTAATGATTTCACCTGAACACTCACACCACATACACCTGAAGATCAGATATAGGGGATGGGGACAATGAACCAATACCCCCAGATCCCTGGACAGATTATAACACCAATTCCCCCACAGGGAATGATCCTGACCTGTACCCTACCAAGCCCTCTCCACCGGACGACAGTGTAGGTTATATAGAACTGCTGGGTAGAGCTGCTAACTACCAAGGGGTTCAGCTCCATAAGGAATTCCTAGTGGAGGATTTCCGTTTCTAGACCCTTAGTACCACACAAAAGTCCTCACACACTTCCCATGCTCAAGGGTATGATCAGGCACATGGACGATATTTTTAATGACCCCGTCGGCCTGTATCCTTACCCCTAGGGTAGATGAGAAATATAAGCCAGCACCATCTGATCCAGCATACATAAAGGGCTAATTACCATTGGATTCCTTATTGGTGTCCAACGCACACAAGAGGGCCAATTCCCAAACAGGAAATGCTCCACCTCCAGATAAAGAATCTAAGCTGATTGACGCTCAGGCTGCAAAATTCTGGCGCATCTCCAATACAGAAGCGCTGCTAGCTAGATACGACAGGGCGCATTGGGTTGAGATGGAGCTGATGAGCACAAGTCCAAAGCGCAAAACCTAGTGCGGGAGGGACCGCTCATTTCAAACAATTCAATCAGGTACGCGCTAGATGCTGCAGACACAGCTGTGAACACCAGAGTCCTTTTAAGAAGGCATGCCTGGCTACGTATTTCAGGATTCAAACCAGAGGTTCAGACTTCTATCCTGAACACACCATTCGATAAGGAATACCTACTTGGCCCTGTGGTAGATGCATCATTGGAAAAAATGAAAAAGGACAGACGTGGCCAAATCCGTGGGAGCCCTTCAATTAACACCAGGACGTGGTTCCTTTCGGCGCTCCTTCTACCACTGAGGATCTAAAAGTACCTCCACAGACACTACTACCACCACGTATAAAGACAACAATCAACCCTCTGCCTCGAAGGGTTACTTCAGAGTGGGTTACAGAGGCAACAATGGCAAGGGTAAAGGCTCAAATACATGCGCCTCCCCCTCCAACACCAAACAGTGAATTTCCTACACTACCCCATACCATCTAACACCTGTTGGGGGGGCGTCTTTCACCTTTCCTACCTGTCTGGCAGTCAATAACTACAGACAAATGGGTACTGGAGATTATCCGGTCTGGTTTCTGCCTGGAGTTCACCAACAATCCACCTAACATTCCCCCAAGGTTATACAAACTCTCACCGGATCACCTACACCTCCTCAAACAAGAGGTTTAGTCTCTCCTTCTAAAAAGGCTATAGAGCCCGTACCACTACAATACCACGGGTCGGGCGTATACTCTTTTTACTTTCTGATACCCAAAAAGGACAGTTCTTTCAGACCAAACTTGGACCTCAGAGAACTAAATCTTTACATACAGTCAGACCATTTTCACATGGTAACACTTCAACAAATACTACCACTTCTACAACAAGGGCGACTTTCTCCCTTCTCTAGACTTAAAGGACGCCTATTTTCATATTCCAATACATCCCGCTCATCGCAGATTTCTCCGATTTGTGATAGCGGGCCAACATTACTAGTTCAGGGTACTCCCCTTCGGAGTCACCACTGCTCCCAGAGCTTCACAAAGTGTCTGGCAGTAGTCGCTGCTCACCTGAGAAGACAACACATTCATGTCTTCCCCTACTTGGACGACTGGCTCATCAAAGCCAGTACGTATCCAAAATGTCTCCAAAACACTTACAGTACACTACAGTTACTACATCAACTGGGGTTCACAGTCTATGTGCTAAAATCACATCTCCTACCTTCCAATACTCAAAACTACCTAGGAGCCACTTTAGATACTCAAAAGGCTTTGACCTTTCCCAACGCAACCAGAATTCGCAACATTCAGTCTCTAGTTCTCCAGTTTCAATCCAATCACTCGCTTCCGGCTCGAGTGTATATGCAACTACTGGGAATGATGACATCTTCATTATGACCGTTTCCCATGCTAGGCTTCACATGCGTCCCCTACAATAATGCTTAGCGAGTCAGTGGAACCAATCACAGGGTCTTTTAACCGATCTAGTGTTAGTAAGCAGCCATACTCTTCGCTCTCTGCAGTGGTGGAACACACAAAAGTTATCAAAAGGACGGCCCTTTATAGACCCAGTTCCACAGACAATGCGAACAGCGGACGCGTCCCTCACTGGCTGGGGGGCCCATCTTCAGCACCACACAGTGCAAGACCTGTTGAGCCAACAGCAAAAATCGCTCCACATCAACCATCTAGAGCTGCTAGCAGTCTTTCTAGCGCTCAAAGCATTTCAAACTCACCTGGTTGGCAAAGGTGTCCTAGTTCGTACCGACAACATGACAGCTATGTATTACATACAAAAACAGGGGGGAAGGGGACACACTCTCTCCAACTGTCACACTTGGCCCAAGACATTTGGACGTGGGCCATATACCACAAAATCTATCTCCTAGCGGAACACCTCTCAGGAGTGAACTATCAGATTGCCGATCTCCTCAGCAGACAGAGGCAGCAAATACACAAATGGGAACTTCACCCTCAGGTTCTCCCTCACATAGATCTGTTTGCCACACACCAAAATGCAAAATGCCCAGACTTTGCCTCCAGGTACCCACACCCGCTCTCCAAAGGCAATGCACTATGGATGAACTGGTCAGGGATATTTGCCTACGCTTTTCCGCCTCTCCCACTCATTCCGTTAGTAGTTCGGAAGCTCAGGCAAACATCCCTCACACTAATCTTAGTAGCTCCCACATGGGCCCATCAACCATGGTTCACAACCCTGTTGGAGCTGTCTCTGGTTCCACACCAAAAGCTGCACCTAACATCCAGTCTCCTCACACACAGCCATGGAGAAATTAGACACCCAGATCCCAAACAACTGAACCTCGCGATCTGGCGTCTGAAGTCGTAGAGTTTGGTCAACTAAATCTTCCACCAGACTGTATGAACATCATTAGGGAGGCCAGAAGGCCTACTACAAGAGCCTGCTATACAGCTAAAAGGAAACACTTTATCTATTGCAATAACAATAACGTCAATCCTCTTGATGCTTCAATACAAAACATCATTTGTTACCCGTTACACTTACAGCAATCAGGATTGGCTTACACTTCTATCCGACTAGATCTCGCTGCAATAGCGGCGTATCTACAGAATAGGCAACATTTATTGCTTTTCAGAGTGCCTGTAATCAAAGCTTTCATGGAAGGACTTAATAGAGTCATACCACCGAGACTTCCACCTGCCCCAGTGTGGAATCTTAACATAGTTCTCACAAGGTTAATGGGCCCACCTTTTGAACCCATGCATAAATGTGAGCCACAGTTTCTCTCTTGGAAAACTGCTTTCCTCATTGCAATCACTTCACTGAGGAGAGTGGGTGAACTACAGGCACTAACCATAGAAGAACCTTTTTTCCAATTACACAGAGACAAAGAGGTAGAAATTTGGGGTTAGTACGAAGCACCAAAGGTAGTATCTGCCTTTCACATCAATCAGTCGGTTGAATTACCAGTATTCTTTCCTCAACCTAATTCTGTGGCAGAACGAGCTCTACATACTTTAGATGCCAGAAGAGCCCTTTTATATTATATTGAAAGAACAAAATCATTTCGCAAAACCAAGCAACTTTTTGTTGCTTTTGCACCACCACACAAGGCCAATCCTATCTTCTAGCCAGGTATTGCAAGATAGATTGTTAAATGTATTCAAACTTGTTACGCAAAAGCAAAAAGAACTTTAACTGTACCCCCTAGAGCGCATTCCACTCGCAAAATAGGGGCTACTATGGCTTTCTTAGGAAACATCCCCATAGTTGACATGTGTAAAGCTGCAACATGGTCTACACCGCACACGTTTACCAAGCACTATTGTGTAGATGTGTTAGCAAAACAACAAGCTAATGTGGGCCAAGCAGTACTTGGAACACTTTTTCAGACAACTCCCAACAGTTACAGGTTAGCCACCACTTTGGGAGAATACTGCTGTATAATCTATGCAAAGCATGTGATCTACAGCTCACATGCCTCGAAGGATAATGTTACTTACCCAGAAACATCTGTTCTTGGCATGTACAGCTGTAGATTCACATGCGCCCACCCGCCTCCCCGGGTACCTGTAGCTGCTGCAGTTCTCTTTTATTATACATACATACATACGCATGGACATCTCTTTTCTTTACTACTAACTCCATCCTCACCCTCTGCGGGAAAACAATCTAACAATGGAGTCGATGCCCATGCGCTCCATCACCAAAAGGAGGAGTCACCTACCTCGTGACTGGAAAGACTTCTTCGAAGAAAAACAACTTGCAAATATCCGGACCCAACACTAGATGGCAGGAGTATGCAAAGCATGTGAATCTACAGCTGTACATGCCAAGAACAGATGTTTACTGGGTAAGTAACATTATCCTTTTTCTTCCAGTCTATATGCATGCATTGCTGCATACTCCTGCCAACTAGCGCTGGCCCAGCCATTTGCAACTTGCTCCAGCACACTGGCTCCCCCCCCCCCCCCCCTCAAATTGTTTTCTTCTGTCATTGGACTTGAAGGTTCAGGAACAGTGCTGTAAAGTTGATGTGTTAATACGCACGGAGTCTTTCTTCTTGGTTCCAGTGACTACCCCTTCAAGCCCTGCATTGAAAACAGCACTACTATTCCAGCGACTATTCCCACTCGCAACACCGGGGCTTCAGATCTGGTAGCCAGGTAATATTGATGTATTGCTGCCTCAGTCTGCCATCTTCTAGACTCCTCGAGGAACCTTGAGAATGCTCCTAGGGCAGCTTTATGGAATGCACACCCTTCCACTTCTGCCGGATGTGCAGTGCAGAATACCTCAGGAGCAACCATCACGAGGTCTGCAACATCTTTCTCTCTCCAGAATATGTGGAGACTTCTTGCGAAGCCTTTTCCGCTTTCTGCTGCAAAAAACCACTAAGGTACCAGAGGTTAAGAGGGTGGATCTATAACAAAATGCAAAGCTAGGCTTCCTTAGAGACTCCTAACATTTTCGGAGGCAAATATGTGGCAGTCGCTAAGGAAGAAGCCCTACCCTCTGCATTCCAGGCATTCCGACCGTTCCGGGACAAATATGTCTGAAGGCAATCTATCCAAGAGCTCCGACATCACGTAGGAAGTCAATTCCACAAACCAGCAGTGCTACACACGCCAGCCTTTTGGCTAACGACGGAGTCAATGCCACACGCATCCACTGAACCTCAAAGTCTGTCTCGGGCCCCAAAACGCACATAGACTTAATCAGAGCGCCACTCCTGCGGGAGCTGGGCACAGAGTATAAACCTTCATGACGTTCTTTTGGGCACTTGGTCCAGGCCCACCACAGGGGCTCCTGTGGATAGGAACGTGGCCCGACGCCATCGCCCGGCTCCGGGTGACCCCATTTTCCTCTCCCAACATCCCACCCCCGAGAGCTTGGTTGTCCAAGCCTCTGCTTCCCCGACCGCCTTCCCTTCCGCACCACCGGATAGGGAATCCAAGAAACTGGATCAGTTCGGGAAGAAGATTTTTTCTTCCGCCAGTTCTGCGCTGCGGTGCGTGAACACTGCATGCCTCTTGGGCCGTTATTCTCACTCTCTGTGGGATACGGTGGCGCAAGTGCTGCCCCAGTGTCTGGAGGAGGCCACAGGCTGTTGCAGAGGGGAGAGACGCAGCTAAGTTCATGATTCGTTGTGGCCTAGACACCGCCGTCTCACTGGGCAGATCGATTGCAACGACGGTGGCGGTTCGACGCCACGCCTGGTTGAGGACAACTGGATTTTCGGGGGACGTCCAAAACACACTTATGCCCTTTGATGGCCGTCGCCTCTTCGGCGACAAAGCGGACAGCGCGTTGGAGCGGTTTAAGGACTCGCGGGCTACGGCCAAGTCCTTGGGACTCTCTGCAGTCCGCCCTCCTCCGCCTTCTGCTTTTCGCTCCTTTCGTGGCACCGGAAGGGGCGCCCCGCAGCGTTCGCAACAGAGCCACAGGCCTGCGCAGCAACCATCCCAGCGCGGACGCGGGTTCCGCCGTGGCAGACCAAGGGGCCAGCGGGCGGGTCAGTCAACCTCCACCCCCACCACCACTGCCTCCAAACCTTCCTAGTCTGAACTTTCAGGCCCATCAAACACCAGTGGGTGGCAGGCTTCGCCATCATCTCCCCCACCATCACTTCGGACAGGTGGGTTTTAGAGATAGTCCGGAGGGGCTACTCCCTCCCCTTCGAGACTACCCCTCCAGCCATGCCACCTCAGTACCACCGCATGTCGGGGGATCACTTGGTGCTTCAGCAGGAAGTTGCGGCCCTCTTGGCCAAGGGGGCCATTGAGCGCGTTCCGACGCCAGAAGTAGGTCGTGATTGCTATTCCCACTACTTTCTGGTACCCAAGAAGGACAAGGGACTGCGTCCTATCTTAGACCTCCGGAACGTCAATCGCTTCCTCCGCAAAGAGAAGTTCAAGATGCTCACTCTGGCTCAGGTCTTGTCTGCTCTCGATCCACAAGACTGGATGGTAGCGCTAGACTTGCAGGATGCCTATTTCCTCATCCCAGTTCTGCAAGCCCACCGGCGTTACCTGCGGTTCACGGTAGGCCACGAGCACTTTCAGTTCACTGTGCTCCCTTTTGGCCTTACCAGCGCCCCTCGGGTGTTCACGAAAGTGATGGCGGTGGTCGCAGCTCATCTGCGCAGATCAGGGGTTTCACTCTTCCCCTATCTCGACGACTGGTTGTTGAAGGCGGGCTCGCCCCAGGCAGTCGTCTCCCACCTCCAGACTACGGCCGACCTCCTGCACTTGCTGGGGTTCTCCATCAACGTGCCGAAGTCGCACCTGATTCCCTCTCAGAAGCTCCTCTTTATCGGGGAGGTTCTGGACACGGCGCAGTTTCGGGTCTATCCTCCCGAACAGCGAGTCCGGGATATTCGGGCTCGATTCCGATCTTTCAGCCCTTGTCCCTTATTTCAGTCAGAGTGACTCTGAGGCTGCTTGGCCTCATGGCCTCCTGCATCCTGCTGATCGCTCATGCCAGATGGCATATGCGGGCTCTGCAGTGGGACCTGAAGTTCCAGTGGGCGCAGCATCTGGGGAACCTGTCCGATCACGTCCAGATCTCGGAGGGCACTGCACGACCGTTGCAGTGGTGGCTCACGAACCGGCATTGGGTCGACGGCAGATCCCTCTCCCTTCCCCAACCGGAGTTTACAGTGGTGATGGATGCGTCCCTCCTGGGATGGGGCGGCCACATGGGAGAGGCGGAGATCAGAGGCCTCTGGTCTCCGGCGGAGTCCAAGCTCCATATCAACCTTCTGGAGCTTCAGGCGATACGGCTTCCACTGAAGGCATTCCTTCCCTCTGTCAAGGGGAGAGTAGTGCAGGTGTTCACAGACAACACCACCGCCATGTGGTACTGCAACAAGGGGTAGGGTCGTGGACCCTCTGTCAGGAGGCTCTGCGTCTCTGGACATGGCTGGAACATCAGGGCATGTCCCTGGTGGTTCAACACCTGGCAGGTTCTCTGAACGCCAGGGCGGACGAACTCAGCCGCAGGTGCATGCTGGGTCACGAATGGCGTCTTCACTCGGAGGTGGTGCAAGGTCTCTTTCAGCAGTGGGGAGAGCCTTGGTTAGAACTATTCGCCATCGAAGAGAACGCGCAATGTCATCAGTTCTGCGCGTTGGAATTTCCAAGGCGACGCTTTTCGTCGCGAGTGGAGTTGCGGTCTGTTGTACGCCTTTCCGCCTATACCACTTCTGCCCAGAGTGCTGAAGATCAGGCGCGACCGGGTACAAGTCATCCTTGTGGCCCCGGACTGGGCTCGAAGAGTATGGTATCCCAAGCTACTCAGTATGAGCATCGATCCTCCGAACAGACTGCCTCTTCGGGAGGATCTTCTGTCGCAGAAGCAGGGGACGGTCCTCCACCCGCACCTGTCCAGCCTCCACCTCTTTGCGTGGAGATTGAGCGGCGGCAGTTGAATCCTTTCAACTGGCCTCCTGAAGTTTGTGATGTCATTCTGGCAGCCAGGCATCCCTCCACTAAGTTGGTATACGCCTGCAGGTGGAACAAATTTGTGGCATGTTGCACAGCAAAGGCTGTGGATCCCCTTTCTGCCCCTCTTTCACAAGTCCTTTTGTTCCTTCTTTCTTTGGCCCAGCAGGGCTCTGCTCTGGGCACTATCAAGGGCTATCTTTCTGCTATTTCGGCCTTTCTCAGGCTCCCTGATCAGCCCTCTCTTTTCAAGTCCCCTGTTGTAAATAGATTTCTCAAAGGCATTACGCACCTTTTTCCTCCTATTCCTTTCGTGATGCCACAGTGGGACTTGAATCTGGTTCTTACATCTTGATGTGCGCTCCCTTTGAGCCCCTTCACAACTGTCCTCTTCGTCTCTTGACCTTGAAGACTGCTTTCCTGGTGGCCATCACCTCCGCTAGGCGAGTGAGTGAGCTCCAGGCTCTTTCTTGTAAGCCTCCTTTCCTATCAGTCCATCCGGACAAGGTTGTGCTCAGGCCCCGTCCTTCCTTTTTGCCAAAAGTTGTTACGCCTTTCACATTGGGCAGACTATTACCTTTCCCACCTTCTTTCCACCTCCGCATCCTTCCAGAGAGGAAGAGAGGCTCCACCGTCTGGATCCAAAATGTGCACTCTCATTTTATGTCAACCGCACGCGACAGTTCCGGGTGGATGACCAACTCTTTGTTGGCTACGTTGGCACCAAGAAAGGTCGGGCGGTACACAAGAGGACTATCTCCCGCTGGGTCGTCTTGTGTATCAAAGCCTATTACTCTTTGGCTAAAAAAGAACCTCCGGTGGGACTGCGTGCTCATTCCACCAGAGCTACTGCAGCCACTACTGCATTGGGACGTGGTGTCCCCCTGCAAGACATCTGTCAGGCAGCCACGTGGGCCTCGCTGCACACGTTTACTAAGCATTATTGCCTGGACAGCCAAGTCCGGAGAGACGGCTTCTTTGGCCGTTCTGTTCTCCGTGACTTTCTGGTGTGATCTTGGTTCGCAGACCCACCACTGGGGTTGGTATTGCTGGGGTATCTATTCTAAGGTAAGGAATCTATCACTATGTGTTTCTTTCAGATGAACAAGTTACTTACCTTCGGTAACGATATATCTGTAAGAAACATTAGTAGTGATAGATTCCTTACCGCCCCACCCATCCTCCCCGTTCTACGAACTGATTTCTAGGGTTAAGGTTATCCCTTTCAGGGCCCTAGTTTCAATGCACCAGTGGTCAGTATGTTGCATGGCTCTGCGTTCCTGGCACGGAAAGTCGTGTACAGAACTGACAGCGAGCGTGGGCGGCGTCTAAGTAGCGCCCGTGACGTCATCTCGGCGACCACGACGCCAACGACTGACGCGGAGCCGCACGACGCCACCTACAGACGCGCAGGGGTACTGCTGACAAAAACTTTCCGGATCCAGTCTGACGCCTGGGGATATTCTAAGGTAAGGAATCTATCACTACTAATGTTTCTTACAGATATATCGTTACCGAAGGTAAGTAACTTGTTCGTCTGTGGCTTAGTGGACTAATGTGTCCACTGTAGGGGCTTGTGTTTGACCTTATGGTCACAGGTTCAAATCCCAGCGATCCCACTCATCCTTTCATCCTTTCGAAGTCAAATCAAATGAGTGCCATTGAGTTGAGTAACAAACTTGTTATTCAGCGCCAAGATATCGTTCTGGGTGAACGTGCTCTTTACAAATACACGTTATGTTCTGTTGGCCATGCACGGCAGGGTGTTGCCTTTACGTATGGTGATAAGATATTATTTTACTTTAAAAAAAAAAAAAAACTAGAAATTCACAGAAAAAAAGTTAAAGTAACATTCTAGTTAGGTGGGCGATCTGTTTTTGTTTAAAAAAGAAAAGTCGAAATTCCGTGATTTCATCAGCCAATGTCATAAGTTATAATGAAAGCGCTTACCCTAAATCAGGGGCTTAGAGCCTGTAATGGTAGAACTAAGGGTCCCATACAGTTAATCGCCCATACTCAACCAGCCTAATCAATTATATTCTTCTGGACCTTAAGTTATGGCCATACCTGGAGGACATGTTAGTAATGCCACGCCAGGATAGTGATCTTAATGCCCTGGCTCTCAAGCTCAATCTAAATGTTAAAATGTTAAAGGTAGAATTGTTAACACTGGAGAGCTATTGGACAGAAGATTGAGAATCACATGCAAGCGTAGGGTCAAATTGTGCAGCTTGGATAACTTGCAAGGAGGCCCTTAGCCAGATTTTCAGTTTAGTGGCAGATGGCATCGAGGAAATGGCGTCCCTGCTCTCGATAGTGGACCTTGAAGAATCGCTGGGGGTATTTTATGAGATCCGTATAGGGTTGTTAGGAAAATTGAGGAACCTTTTTGTTTTTTTGTTGAGACCAGGCGAGTGCTGGAGAGGTAGCGTCCACTGACGTGGTACAATAAATCATGAAGGGATGCAAAGACCATATTGGTTGAAGCAATAAAAAACAAGACAGGACCCTGATCCAGGCATCTAGGGGTACCCATAAAAGGCCCTCTTAGATGCCAAAAAAGAATGGGAGCAGGGTAGGTAGGAGATCCTCTTAGTCACTGCCAAATGCAAAGATCACCATACATTCTGGAATATAGTATCCTCTGGCAGCAGGGAAGGGTTTAGGTCAGTAGAAGTTAAGATCTCAGCCTGACTTGACTGAGCCATTCCCTGTAAGTAGGGGGTTGAAGCAGGGATGTGTGCTCACCCGGACGCTTTTATCCCTCTTGTAAATGGGTTCATAGACTTCCTGGGGCAGAATGATGACAACCCTAGGCTGGCAAACATGAGGATCCCTGCCCTCATGTTTGCCGATGACACCCTTTTATGGTCTAAATCACCCATGAGCCTGCACAAACTCCTGGACCGTTTTGAACACTTTTGTAGGGTGTGGGGCCTTGAAATCAACTTTGGTAAGACCAAGTACATCATTCTAAATCCAGGGCACTCCACTAGGGCTAATCTAATACTAGCAGCTACTCCTCTAGAAAGAGTTCATGCCTTCACTTATCTGAACATTACACTAACTGAACATCTGGGGTAGCAGGCACACATTATGCAGTGCAGGATATGGTTAGAGCAAGTTGCAGGAGGTATATCGAAGATGGCACATAGTTCGCAGTTTTGGCCAACCCAGTCAGCCCTAGAGGTATACCAGCTGCAAACCCTGGGGACAGCATCTTATGGCGCAGAGCAGTGGGGAAATTTGGATGCATCTACACTAGATATAGTGGGAAAACGGTTAATTCGTCAGCTAGTAGGTGTTCCTATAAACACTCCACTACTTCCCCTAAGACTTGCTCTTGGGTTGAGAGTACTATCAGACAGACTCTGTCTATGCCCTATCCTTTATTGGAGGAGGATCTGGGATATCAGTATTGGGATGGGCTAGAAGAAATACCTAGTCATATGGGCGCCTGTAAAATACACTGGGTCAAGTACGTGAAATCCACTCTGGGAGGGATAGGGCTCACAATCTTGTGGAGTACTCCCAACGAGGTAGGGGAGATATTTAAGAACAGCATTAAAATAACTTACGAGCAACACAAAGACTCCACGTTCCCTTCCCAGGCAAGCCAAGGTTCTCTGACCAATGCATTTCTCACAGTCAAAGACTCTTTTAGCAGAGAAGACTTCCTTGACGTGATTGAACCTTCCTTAACTAGGCACTTGTTTCTGCAATTTCGCTATGGGACTTGACCCATTCACTCCTTCACTGCTAGGTGGGCTAAAGTTCCTACGGCTGAAGTCTGGCGGTGCCCGGCCTGTGGGGTCCCCAAGGAAACCTAAGAAAATGTCCTGTTCTTCTGTCTGGCTTATGAGACTAGTAGGCATTGCTTGATATCACCGCTTTTTAAAAGAATTTGGGCACTAGAGAGCATAAAGTTACCCTAACAATAGTAACAACTGAACTCAGCAACCACTGATCTTTGCACTCGTCCTTTATCTGATGGCCATGTGGAGAGCTAGGGCAAAAATCTGCGCCTCTTCCGATAAGCAGCCCGATGTAGTGATGGGAAATATCACGCATCTTTATGCTTAGGCATCTCCTGTTCTGATTTTGGAAGCTCACACCTGACTGCCCCTGCCTATCCTTATCTCTGCCAATCGGACTGTGAATGTATACCCTTTAGCCAATGTCAACCGCTGTTTATATGGTTATTGTGTTATTAGGTTGTAATAATGAGCTGGTATTTTTATTTGTATATTTAACATTTTAATCTATTTATATTTTTAATGTCTTATGTGCTTTTATAGCCAGGAACTGAAATACAGGTTGAACCGACTGACTGGCTAATGTCCTAAAACATGTCATGAGTATTGTAATATGTGAACTCATAAGCAGTACATGGCGGGGGCGCAAGTTATAACTATAAATGCTGAATGTCTTTTTTATTTTATTTAAGTTAAAAAAGTTGTTTAAAAAAAAAAATCAATGTTGTCACTGACACATTCACCTACCTATAACGTCACTTAAAAATGTACTTTTTTCAGAGAATATTGTTGTGTGTGTATACGCCCCCCTCTGAAAAAGAGGGCCATCTGATTATTGGTATTCATTTTTTTAGTATCCCGGTAGGCGGTGTTGGGGGGGGAGAGGCCAACCCTTTTACCAACCTCACACCATGCATGGCATGGGGTTGCTTGCCTGCAAGGGGTTGGCGGGCAGGGCTGTGTGAGGCGGGAGGGGAGGGGGTTGGCTTTAAGTATGGTAATAAAATATAACTTTTTTTTTTAAAACTACAAATTCACTGAAACACAACAAAGGTTTAAGTGACGTTATAGTTGGGTGAAAATTTCAGTGACAATGTAACGTCTTAAACTCCAAAAAACCACAAATTCACCATTTATAGTTATCTGAAGTAACTATAACTTGTGCCTTAAAGTAACTCGAACTTGCTGCTTCACCTTGCACAGCGAATTACCCCACATTTTAAATCACTGACATGTTCTATAACATTGATAAACTCACTGCAACATTTGAAATGACATTATTGATGGCAAAACTGTGCATGGCAGTGGCACGAGTTAGTTACAGGAGTGTTTACCACTATTAAAAAAATACGTATTTACATACATGTATAGAAGAGTGTATATATATATATATATTATCTACTGGCGGTCGCCAGTAGATAGTTATAGTTACAACCTATTATCCATAGGAAATCCGCGACATTCTATTTGAAATAACTCTCTTGCCGGTTGACGTATCTTCGCAAAATTTTCAAACTTTGTGGCCCGCTCCGGTCCGCTCCTACCCTGAAAGTCTCGGGGGGATTCGTCAAGCGGGGGCCGAGAAAAAAGGGGGGTCCCAAAACGCGTTTTCCCCATGCAATTTTCCATAGGAAACTTTAGACACGGCTACAGCCTGAACTGCTGAACGGAATTACACCAAATTTGGCAAAGAGGTAGTTCTTGGTTCAGAAAGAACCCTTTTTGTTAAATGGTGTAAATCCGTTCAGTAGTTGCTGAGAAAATCAAAAGTAAAAAGATAGTGATATCTATGGCCGAGTAGGGTCCGCGTACCCTCCCGATCACGAGCTGCATGTTAATTGGCTGTCAGCTGGCTGTCAACATTCCGATTCAGGAAATGTTGGCAGCCATTTTGTCCCTCGGTAGAACCGAGGGACAGAAACAAGTGCGCAAAGCGCACAAAGGGGGCAGGGTAGAAACACCCTGACCCCCTAGGTTTGCTCAGGGGTCTCACAAGGACCCCTGGGCAAAAAAAAAAAAATTTTTTAAAAATCGGCAGGATGCGCTCAGGGTGCGCGAATCCTGCCGGAGAATCGAGCGCGGTCTCCCGCGCTTCGATTGTATTTGCCCCCGGGTGGCCCAAGTCCCGGGGGCATGGTGGGGGGGTTAATTTTATGTGTGGGGGCCTCAAGGGCCCCCAAGCCCCGGGGACCGCCACCCCCGGGGCTTTTTTTTAAATTGAACAACCTGTGTGGGGGGCTCCAGCCCCCACACGCCCGGGATCGCCACCTCCCGGGGCACTAACAAATTAAAATGGGGGTCCGTTTTGGACCCCGAAGCCCCGGGACCACCACCTCCCCGCGGCTGTGCTGATGTAGGGAGGGGGCCGCGAGGCCCCCTCCTGGAGCCCTTGATGGCCCTGGGGACCACCACCCCCAGGGCCGGCTCCTGCAGTGTCCCGGGGTGCCTACCCCCGGGACACTGCTGTTTGCAATGACAGGACGGGAGCCTCGCGGCTCCCGTCCTGTCATTGCAAACTGCTTTGGATATTGGAAGAGAGAGCAGGGAAACCTGCTCTCTCTTCCAATATCCAAAGCACATTGCTTTCCACATGGGGAGCTGCATCTTAGCAGCTCCCCATGTGGAAAGGAATGCCGGCTCCCAAGGGACACGGGGAGCCGGCGGGACTGTGGGGGATTGGGGACCCCCCACAGTCCCCAACGAGAGGGCCAGCCCCGGGGATGGGGTCCCCGGGCAAGTAGTGGCCCGGGAGGGGGCCACGCGGCCCCCTCCCCAAAGTTTTCAAAAATTAAAAAAAGGGTATGGCCGGCCCCGGGGATGGGGTCCCCGGGTCCTTAAAATGGCCAGAGGAGGGGGCCACGCAGCCCCCTCAAAATAATAAAAATAAATATAGAGGCCATGCCCCGGGGATGGGGTCCCCGGGGCCAATACAGGCCCAGGGAAGGGGGCCACGCGGCCCCCTTCCCGTTTTTTTTTATTTTGTAATTTAAAAAAAGGGGTAAGGCCTTGGGGGATGGGGTCCCCAGGGCCCAAAAACAGAAAAAAGGAAGGGGGGCCACACAGGTATATGGTGGGCTAGTTGGACTCCGGGGACCCTCAGGATTCAAGGGGACTTAATCCCCCAACTTAAAACGCGCCACGGGCGCGTTTGCACAGTGGTGAAGGGAGGGGCGGGGCTTCAGGTGACATGTGTGCAAACAGGCCCCGTGGCGCGTTTTAAGATGGGGAATTAAATCCCTTCAATCCTGAGGGTCCCTGGGGCCAACTAGCCCAACAGGTACATCCAGAAAGCGCCACAGAGCTGCGTTGCAGAGAGGTGTAAAAGGGGTGTGGCCTCTCTACACGTCTCTGCAACGCAGCCCCTGGCGCATATTGGAGGTTCCTGGTGGGCTAGTTGGCCCCTAGGGACCCTCAGGATTCAAGGGGACTTACTCCCCAACTTAAAACGCGCCACGGGGCGCGTTTGCACAGATGTCACCTCAGGCCCCGCCCCCTCCCATCACCATTGTGCAAATATTCTTCTAAAATCATCCGAAATACGAATTCCGATTTACTCACCTGTTATCAGGAGAGACCTCAGTGCTGCATCTTTCAGCCCAGTACTGGTCCTGAAAAGTAATTTTAACCGTACTTACCAGTAACTTGAATTTCCTTCCATAGGATATCATTGCCTGCTTTTTGCTGAAAAAGTTTCTAAGTGTTGATTTTTGAAACATACAAATATTCCTCTAAAATCAGCCGAAATACGAATTCCGATTTACTCACCTGTTATCAGGAGAGACCTCAGTGCTGTATCTTTCAGCCCAGTACTGGTCCTGAAAAGTAATTTTAACCGTACTTACCAGTAACTTGAATTTCCTTCCATAGGCTAACATTGACTGGTTTCACTTGGAAATTCTTCTAAGTGTGGAGTTTTGGAACTTTAAAATATTCCTCTAAAATCAGCCGAAATCCGAATTCTGATTTACTCACCTGTTATCAGGAGAGACCTCAGTGCTGCATCTTTCAGCCCAGTACTGGTCCTGAAAAGTAATTTTAACCGTACTTACCAGTAACTTATATTTTCTTCCATAGGAATCCATTGTCTGCTTTTCAGCAGAAAAGTTTCAAAGTGTCGATTTTCACAAACTACAAATATTCCTAAAAATCGCCTGTATGACTTAAACGCATTCTTTCAACTGTTTACAGGAGATGCACCAGTGCTGGATCCAGGATCCAACACTGAGTAAGAAAAAGTAACGATAACAGTTTTTACCTTCTAAGTGAATTTCCTTCCATAGGATAACATTGGTGATTCTATGAGAAAAAGTTTCTAAGTGTCAACTTTTAAAGTACAATAATATTCCTTAAAAATCACGACTGTAACCAAAACGCTTTTACTCAACTGTTTACAGGAGATGTGCCAGGACTGAATCTAGGATCCAGTCCTGTGGTTAGAAAAGTAATCCATAAAGTAACTAATTGCATTTAACTAGAAATTCACATTGAGCTGAATGTTACATTGTGTTTGAAAATGTGTTGCCCATTGCAACAACTGTAACTACTGTACTTAAAAGTCTATTGCCTATGTGCAAAGTATTTAAACTAAAGTAATTCATTCTGAGAAAGTATTTTTGGTAATGTAATGTATAATGTAATTACAATGTAATTTAAAAAATAAAATATGTAAAAAAAATTGTTTCTAAAAATGGAGTAAATTAGTATTAAAAAAATTTATATAACAATTAATACATTTAAAAATTGTCATTTACAAAACCTTTGAAATTCACTGAAAAAACCGTAGGTTTCAGACATGTTATAGTTACAAATTAGCATTTAAAAAACCTTTGAAATTCACTGAAAAAACCATAGGTTTCAGGGACGTTATAGTTACAAATTAGCATTTAAAAAACCTTTGAAATTCACTGAAAAAACCATAGGTTTTAGGGACAGTTATAGTTAGTTGGACATTGCACTCGTACAAAACCCGTGAAATTCCCCGTTATAGTTAGTCCAGCTAACTATAACTCGCGCCCCCGCAATGCACTGCTGATATCACATATTACATCACTCATGACATAGTCAGTGACCTCACTGATGACATCACTGATGACATCTCAAATGACATCACTGATGACATCACTGGTGACATCATCCATGTGATAATTTCATGCATCTTCTCACACCCTAATATAACCTTTGATACACCCACTCTAAATTACAGACTGCCATTCGCAAAACCATAGACACTCCAACACCAATAACTACATACCCACTCACTGATTCTTAGGTCTACGCACACATCAACTCACTCACCCGTACAGTCACTCATACTTACGGTCACTCAGTACAGGACTATCATATGCACTCATACTCCTATATAGACACTCAAACACCGCCACTCATCCATAGAGGTACTCACACACCTAGTCAGTCATGCAAATAATTAAACACACTACCATTTACTCACCTATAGTTATACACATACCAGCTCACTTACTCATACAAATACTAGCACATTCTTACGCTCTTATACAATCACTGATACAAGCACACACTCATCCATACAGCCACTATCACAATCACTCACTCTCGCTTATAGCTATTTATATACTCCAACACACATATATACTGCCTTTCACATATGTAGTTACTCACACATGTACCACTGGGACATACATTCACTCACTAACACACTCTTACACACACTTACCCACCCATACAGTCTATCACAGATGCACTCTTGAAACCATCCACCCAGTGAATCACCCACTCACACATTTATGCACAGTCGCACACACCCCTCCCACACAAACACTCAGGCACCCATACAGATACTCACACAAGCATTCATTAACTCATATAGACACTCATGTAGCTATTCACAAACACATGCAGCCACTTACACAGCAACAGACAGACGGATACAGACATTCACCCAGTTTAGTCACTAACCCATGCATTCAGTAAGATACGTTAAATCACTCACTTATACAGTCAGTCATGCACCTACTAAATCATCCATACAGACACTTACACACCCACTCATTCTTCAATACGTCTTTTCCTATATATATTAAAAATATTTAAACTTTACAGAAACACACAGTCACTGGATGATGTCAACAGTGATGTCATTTGAGATGTCATCAGTGATGTCATCAGTGATGTCACTGACCATGTCATGAGTGATGTAAATATGTGACGTCATCAGCAGTGCATTTCGGGGGCGCGAGTTATAGTTAGCTGGACTAACTATAACGGGGGAATTTCACGGGTTTTGTTCGAGTGCAATGTCCAACTAACTATAACTGTCCCTAAAACCTATGGTTTTTTCAGTGAATTTCAAAGGTTTTTTAAATGCTAATTTGTAACTATAACATGTCTGAAACCTACGGTTTTTTTCAGTGAATATATATATATATATATATATATGTGTGTGTGTGTATATATGTGTTTATTGAAAATTAAGAATATTTAAAATTTTAAAAATAAACATTGTTATAAATAGGGTTTTTAAATTACTGAATGGAATTGAAAATTATATTACATTAGAAGACAAGTACATCTTTATACACATAGGTATAGAGAGAAATAAAAAAAAAGCTTAACTTCAAAACTGCAAAGTAGATGATGTAATGGTAGACCTGATGTACTTATCAGGATGTGATGAGCTCTATGTAAAAACAATGCGAAGTAACTACTGACATTCAACCTCCATGATCTGCAACACCTCAAAATGAAAGTAAGAGCTCTTTAAATTCAAATTTGTGAGATTGCCAAATATTCAAGAACAATGGAATACTCTCTTACTTTTATGAGTATTAAAGACTATTATAGGAAATGTTCAAATGTGTTTCCACATATCCATCAGCGAGACAGGATGTGCTCTGTAGATTCAAAGACACTTGCAAATGCCAGTCACTGAAAAGATGCAGAATATGTCTGAAGTTCATAGTTCAAAATGTGCGAGCAGTAATTGACTCAAGCCATCTGAATCCAGGACAGATGCCGGGTGTCTTTACATAACCTATTTACCTAAACAGTTTGCTAATATAGTCCATTCCGATCTCTTTATTCCGCTTAAGTTGAGGCAGCTTGCTGCTCTATGTAGCATTCATGAGTATTAGCCTAGATCTTATGACAGAAAGGAGCTTCTAAGGAAGTGGTGCACAGGAAATGGACAATGGGTACTCGACTGTGTTGGATATTACGAAGAATTATTTAAAAGTAGTCCCATCACTGCCATCTGTGATGATGAGGTAACTAGATACTACATCAGTTTTGGTGAGGTATGCTGGATTAAAATCAGTTTAGAAAGGGTTGCTACCACTCAAACAGAGGGGGCCCCTATAAAGGCGGATGAAGGTAGGGAAATGATAGGGGAGAATACAAAGCAGTCAAACAAGGAAAAATCCCTACCTATTTACTTTGTAATATGCATCACGTCATGAGTATTAATAAACTAAGCAGTGCTAAAGAATAAAGAAAACAAAAATATCACAAAATAGATTTATTATAACAATAAAAGAAAAGAATATACAGATGTAATACAAAAAAGAGCAATCCCACCACTCAAACAATTGCATTCACACAAACAAGCATGCTATCATACCTCATACATTCAGACTCGCAACACTCATACAATATCTCAAACAGTTTGACGAAACAATATAAACAGTAATGTGACACCCAGTTTCCTCAAGAATGTAGAACAAAAAATCTAGGAGACACCGATGTGCTCAATATATATCATAAGTATGTACATTAAAACAATAATAGAAGAAATATATTGGCAAATACAATTATAATTTCAGGGAGAGGAAAAGGGGTAAAGCAAATCTCTAACAAGGCTTAGAGTGTCACAAACGCCGACGCGCGTTTCGATGTGAAGACCGAATATGGCCAAACACCTTCCTCAGGGCGTGGGTAACAGAACGGTGGAGTGGTGGGGAGATTCTCAGAGTCAGAAGGATTTCTGATTAAATAGGCCAAAGTGCCGTGCAGCAAGGCTTAACGTAGTTCACTGGAGGAGCTGCAGTGGAGTAAAGCCTGGACTAGAATAGCGGCAGGACTCAAGGTGCAGCAAGGTGCCTCCAGCGGGTTACAGAGGATCGACCACTATGCCGTCGCTCTGCCTATCAACCTAATTTAAGTCTGCCCTGCATCCTGTCCGAGGGGCACCCGGGGCTCTCTCCTTATCTCATTCCGATGCTGACGGACATTCGGATTATTAGCACACGCCCGGCTCCCTTGGTTTTTGTGCCAGACAAGCACTTCCTATTTTCAGTGTCCTGTTGCCGTTTACAGAAATCTGGCCTGCAGCACCATTCCTGCACCTGGAGTCCTGCCGCTATTCTAGTCCAGGCTTTACTCCACTGCAGCTCCTCCAGTGAACTACGTTAAGCCTTGCTGCACGGCACCTTGGCCTATTTAATCAGAAATCCTTCTGACTCTGAGAATCTCCCCACCACTCCACCGTTCTGTTACCCACGCCCTGAGGAAGGTGTTTGGCCATATTCGGTCTTCACATCGAAACGCGCGTCGGCGTTTGTGACACTCTAACCCTTGTTAGAGACACTCTAACCCTTGTTAGAGATTTGCTTTACCCCTTTTCCTCTCCCTGAAATTATAATTGTATTTGCCAATATATTTCTTCTATTATTGTTTTAATGTACATACTTATGATATATATTGAGCACATCGGTGTCTCCTAGATTTTTTGTTCTACATTCTTGAGGAAACTGGGTGTCACATTACTGTTTATATTGTTTCGTCAAACTGTTTTAGATATTGTATGAGTGTTGCGAGTCTGAATGTATGAGGTATGATAGCATGCTTGTTTGTGTGAATGCAATTTGAGTGTTGGGATTGCTCTTTTTGTATTACATCTGTATATTCTTTTCTTTTATTGTTATAATAAATCTATTTTGTGATATTTTTGTTTTCTTTATTCTTTAGCACTGCTTAGTTTATTAATACTCATGACGTGATGCATATTACAAAGTAAATAGGTAGGGATTTTTCCTTGTTTGACTGCTTTATAAAGGGTTGCTATTCAATCATAAAGAAGGCATTGACACTATGCCAGGACAGGAGAAAACATTGGCACTGGCAGGACAGGCTTAACAGAGGTGATGTGTGTGTGGGAAGGCAGGAGGAGAAGAAGTTTTCTGTTGACTACTTCCATTTTCATCTTGTCACCTGAAGCCGGAAACTTCATCTATTACCTAATGCCTCTTACTTTTGACTCAGATGGGGAACTCTGCAGGATGTGCCCTTCCTGAAATGACAAGTCCCCCTAGAGAGTAAAACTTATTTAACCATGCTACCCATATGCTGTGCAAATGTAACCGGAGTAGGCTCTCAAAAAGCAACCAATCAAGAAAGCTAGAGGTATGGAATCTCCCCAGTCTCCCTGCCCACTCCCAGGTCCTCCAAAATACCTAGGATTGACACTCCGGTGAGGGCTGCCAAACCTCCCTGAGAACCCTTCACAATACATTAAAGTTCTTTCTCCAGTACGCAGCAATAACTGGACAACTCCAGACCATGTGGAAAACAATCACCTTGCTCCTGTGGATAACGGAAACATGTAGGTGTGAAGAGTTTATTTGCGTGCCGTAAGTGGAAGGGCGTAAGTTGGGACATATGTAAATAGTTCCATTGGATGAGGCGAAGTCTTGAGGAGATGACTAGCATTCTGAGACATACATGCATCCCTCCAATCTACATCATCAAGCAGTCCCACCCAGAATTCCCATCTCATTCTCAAGTTCTGAAAAGATCCGGCTAGTGTATCGGCAGTGATTTATATATTTGTGAAACCACTCCCTTTCCCAAGGGTCTTGACAGGACCTTCGCTTCCATTGTATTACATTCAGGTAGTGTTTCAAGAGTCATGATGGGACAAGAGTGTGTGATGTGCTTGGAGGTATCAAAATTACGATTTGTGTAGGTCGAATTCCTGATGTAGGTCTATTACGGCTTTTGTGTCCCATGCCACAGGTCACCCAATTTTGCTTGTCAGTGGTTTTTAACCATGCTGTCCAGCATTGCGAATGCTGTGCAGCATAGCTACCGAATGTAGAAAAAAACCAAAAAAAAAAACAAACCCTTAGACGCAGTGGCCTGTGGCATCTCCTACATGCAGGTGCTTACAAAATGGCATGTCCGATTTTTTTTGTATGTTTGGTTTCATTCTGTTTAGTTACTGATCTAAGTTAGTTCAGTAACTATAGGAAAAAAAACTCACTTGGAAGTTTTTTTTGTTTTTTTAAGCAGGTTGGGGAAGCCACGGGGGAGGAAGAACCATGGAGGGTGCAGGTGGGGAGGAGAAGCAACCGAGGATAGAGCAGCATGGAGTGAGTGAGAAGCAAATGGCGAGAAAGCAAAGAGGAGTATACGAGTGAGAACGCAGAATGAAAGGGATTGGGTAGTATTCTGACGAGAGCAACCGAGTTCAGGGGGAGATATGTGCATGAGGGAGACAGCTGGAAAAAACATGGACTCTCATGCAATGCTTAACCGAAAAGAAAAAAGTAGCACTTGAAAAGGAAACAGTGGAATGCCAGAGTCTAGTCAATCGAGTGATCGTAAAGAGGAAATGCTCTGTGGTAGGGGCAAACACAAGATCAACAAGCTGGAACATAAATAAGTAGGCAAATGAGTGACAGGAAAGCCAACCACTGTTGAGCAGTGGGCGGGCTCCAAGCCCGTGTGTGGTTTTGGTAAGCACACGGTATGTCTTGTAACAGACAGCACATGTGCCTAAAAAGCCTCACATCCACTTTATTGGCATGAGCTGAAAATAAATTATAGACCTCACTCATTTAAGATACTCTTCTCGCTTTTTCGAGCACATTCAACCTGCCTTAAATAGCAAGCTGCTAATAGCAAGTCTGCTGTTGTACATTTGCCACCACCTACCTGGCCGCTGCAGCCTGTAGTATTGACATAAGTGATGGCATTGCTCTGTCCACCCTGGTCATTCTAGTCTTGGTTTTCCCCTGTCTCATTTCCAACTCTGACCCAGACATCTCCATTTTATCTAGGTTTTGCATTATGGCATTTAGCGCCCCCAGTGTATTTCTCTGGCTCTGTAGTAATTTATAAGTTTCATTGTTGTCCTCCTCCTCTGTTTTTCTTCATCATTGTATGAGACTGGAAACAATCCTTCCTTCCCCTTCTGTGATTGATTGTTTCCCCTAGTATTTATTAGTCAATGTTTGCATCTTTGCTTGGTTCTTGTTGGGACCGATGTGTTGACCATTCATTGGGTAATACCTTCCTCTGTCAACCATTCGCTCCACCTGCTAGTCTGCACTCAGATTCTACTGGTGTCCGCCCCAGTCAAGCGAGCACACTTTAGTGATTGGCTGGATAGGCGACCCATCACAACTGTTCCCTGCATACTTCATAGCCTCCCAGCACTAGGTGCACCACTTTAACTGGTAGCTCTCTCTAACTGAAGGCCTTACTTGGTCTGTGCTCTTGTGTCCCTCCATTCAGAGTAGGGATGCTCCCCACAACTAATGTTTGTACTTTCAGGATTGTGCTTTACATAGGCAGTCTCTGCACCCTCCAAGTTAGTTCAGCCCCCTCCTATGATGCAATAAACCAAACTGGGTTAATGGGTAGTGTAGGAGTTGGCCTTTTTGGCTAAAGTTCCCTAAACTTTTTTCTTTCCCCCTAGACCGTTTTCCTGACATAGAGTTGCCAATTTAGATGCTTTGGGTACTTTGCCACTGCTGATCAGTGTCAAAGTACAAGTGTTCCTGTGTAAAGTGTAATGGTAATTGGTTGGCCATGATTGGTATGTTTGCCTTACTAGTAAAGTCCCTAGTGAGGTGCACTGTGTGTGCCAGGGCTAGTAATGCAAAAGTGCGCGGAGAAGGGAACTCAGGCCTGCAGTGTAGGGCCTGCGCGCAGTTTACTAAGTTAGCATGTTGTCCTGACAAGTGCAACCACTTGTCAGGCCTTACCTTCCCTTTTGCGTACACAGTCGGCACCCCTGTGGTAGGTCCCGGGTAGCCCCAGGGCAGGGTGCAGTGTAAGTAAAAGGCAGGACATATACTGAGGTGTGTGTTATGTCCTGACAGTGAAAAACACTCCATTTCGTTTTTCACTGGTGAAAGGCCATCCTGCCTTTACAAGTGTTCCCTGTGTAAAGTGTAATGGTAATTGGTTGGCCATGATTGGTATGTTTGCCTTACTAGTAAAGTCCCTAGTGAGGTGCACTGTGTGTGCCAGGGCTAGTAATGCAAAAGTGCGCGGAGAAGGGAACTCAGGCCTGCAGTGTAGGGCCTGCGCGCAGTTTGCTAAGTTAGCATGTTGTCCTGACAAGTGCAACCACTTGTCAGGCCTTACCTTCCCTTTTGCGTACACAGTCGGCACCCCTGTGGTAGGTCCCGGGTAGCCCCAGGGCAGGGTGCAGTGTAAGTAAAAGGCAGGACATATACTGAGGTGTGTGTTATAGTCCTGACAGTGAAAAACACTCCATTTCGTTTTTCACTGGTGAAAGGCCATCCTGCCCATACAAGTGTTCCCTGTGTAATGGTAATTGGTTGGCCATGATTGGTATGTTTGCCTTACTAGTAAAGTCCCTAGTGAGGTGCACTGTGTGTGCCAGGGCTAGTAATGCAAAAGTGCGCGGAGAAGGGAACTCAGGCCTGCAGTGTAGGGCCTGCGCGCAGTTTGCTAAGTTAGCATGTTGTCCTGACAAGTGCAACCACTTGTCAGGCCTTACCTTCCCTTTTGCGTACACAGTCGGCACCCCTGTGGTAGGTCCCGGGTAGCCCCAGGGCAGGGTGCAGTGTAAGTAAAAGGCAGGACATATACTGAGGTGTGTGTTATGTCCTGACAGTGAAAAACACTCCATTTCGTTTTTCACCGGTGAAAGGCCATCCTGCCCATAGGACAGAATGGGGGAGGCTGGGTATTGTGTTTGTTATCCTAGTTTCCCATAGGTTTAAAATGGAGAGGTGAAGTTTAGTATGTATGAACTCAGTGTCATAACGCATCTTTCTATGAAAGTGGTTTTGTCACTGTGTTCAGAAACCACTCTTTTAGAAAGTGGCTGAGTTTGTGCTTTAAGCATTTCTGTGTGCCTCTGCTGAATGTGGATTGACTGTCTGGATCTGAGAGGGGAGAGGAGCTGGGGGAGGTCTTGACCCAGGGAGGGGTTGAGATGGCACCAGGCTGACCTGCATCTGGAGAGTAGGTGGAGGAGAAGCCCCGGGAGGTGAAGATGCCTGGATTGCGGCTATAAAACAATTGACCCATCTCCGGCTGAGTGATTAAGGATCCAGACCCCCAGTATCAAAGGAAGAAAGGTGACCCTGGGAGGGAGACACCCAGAACTGATTTAGGCAGGGGTCAGGGACCCCTGAGCACAACGAACTTCAAAGACATTTAGGCGGTATAACTATGAGAGCTGAGACCCCTGAACGTTGGAATAGAAATGGATTGAGACTGAAAAGGCTTGGACCCATTTCGTGGTCAAGAGGAACCTCTGCTAAGGAAGGAACAACTGAAGAGACTGCTGGGAAGGACCGACCCTTGCTTCGTGATCTGGGGCTGGTCTGCAGTTTGCTGTTTTAACCAAGGAAGAGGCTGTTGGGACTGTGCTTTGTGCGCTGGGTCACCCTGCTTGAAGAAGACTGTGCTTTGTGCTGTGTCTTGTTACCCCAAGGGCCCGAGGTGAGCTGGCTCCCTGTTTGGAAACACAGGAACATAAAAGTTTCCGGAGAAGTTTCAAGCGACGCGGTGGGCGCGTGTTGTGGTAGCTTGAGACTCTCGGAAGGTATGCCCTGTGATCTTGGACACACGGAGGAGAAGTGAGACTCGGACGCGCTGGGTGCGTGTCGTGGTGCACAGGAGGCGTTGGTGAAGAGCGCCTGGTCAACGTGTGCATCGAAGGTGAAGTGAGTCTCGGACGTGCTGGGTGCGTGTCGTGGTGCACCGCAGGCGTTGGTGAAGAGCGCCTGGTCAACGTGTGCATCGAAGGTGAAGTGAGTCTCGGACGTGCTGGGTGCGTGTCGTGGTGCACCGCAGGCGCTGGTGAAGAGCGCCTGGTCAGCGGGTGCATCAGAGGTGAAGGGACTCTCGGACGCGCAGGGTGCGTGTCGTGGTGCACAGGAGGTGTTGGTGAGGAGCGCCTGGTCAACGTGTACATCGGAAGTGGAGTGCGTCTCGGACGCGCAGGGTGCGTGTCGGGGTGCCCCGGAGGCGCTGGTGAAGAGCGCCTGGTCATTGAGTGCACCAGAGGAGAAGTGAGGCTCGGACACAGTGAGCGTGTCGGGGTGCGGCCCAAGGCGTTGGTTAAGAGCGCCTGGATATCAGGGCACCGGAGTTGGAGTAAGTCTCAGTGAAGCAGTGTGCGTGCTTTGGTGCAACCTGGGACTGTGGAGGTGATCGGCTGATCATCGTGTGCACCGGAAGAAAGTGAGTCTCTGCAGCGCGGTGTGCGGGTCTTGGTGCCAACTGAGACCGCAGGAAGGAGTGCCTGGTGAACGTGCACTCTGAGTCGACGTGAAGTCCCATCAGCGTTGTGTGTGTGGCTTCGTGCCAGAGGAGACCCGGAGGGTGCTGTGGTGAACGTGCACCCGGAGTAACGTAATCTCAGAGGCGTGGGGTACGTGTGCCCTGCGCCCACCTGAGACCTTCCTAACAGTCGCGGCCCGGACCGGCAGCCCCGGAGGAGCTGAGCTGCCAGGCCGAGCCACTGAGGCCCATTGAGAAAGTTCTGCACGGAAGGCCCAGTTCGCTGAAGGAGGAGAGGAGAGTGGGGTCGCACCCCCAGGTAACGTGGATCACTGCCTGGGCGGGGTGCGGGCTCGGAGGGACACTCTCTCGGCCTCTCAGTCCTTCTGGCAACGTGTGCCTTTGCTGGCAACGTGAGCCTTTGCCTCGGCTCAGATTGGGCCCCGTACTGACCAAAGGAGTGGCAGTACTGGGGCCAGAGTGAGAAGCTGTACTTTGTCATCGTTGATGCGTGTGGGGGGCAACTGTTAACGAAGAGGCTGACTGTCGTAATACACATTGCCAGTATTGCTGCTAACGAACTGCCGGACTGTCTTAGGACGCCTGACATTATTTCTGCATAATGAAGTACACGATTGTAGTGCTACGCATTGCATGATTTCTCCATTGCAAAGTACAGGATTGTTGCGGCCCGCATTGCATTATTTCTTCATTGCAAAGTACATGATTGTAGCTACGCATTGCATTATTCCTTAATTGCAAAGTACATGATTGTAGCGATGCGCATTGCATTATTTCTTCATTGCAAAGTACGTGATTGGGGTGTGACGCATTGCATTATTCCTTCATTGTGCAGTACATGATTGTAGCGGTACACATTGCATTATTTCTCCCATTGCAAGGTACCGGGGTGTATCGTTACGCATTGTATTATTTCTCATTTGCCCAGCACAGGATTGTATCGTTACGCAGCGCACTATTGTTTGTCCATTGCAACGTGTGTGATTCTAGCATTGCGACCAGCATAGCATTTTGAAAGCGGTGGTTGGGATTTGTACCTACCAACCAGCCGGAACGAATATTACCCTTTATTATATGTTGGCTTTTGTATCGTGTGGTCTGATCGTATATCTTTTTATATAAAGTTTATACTCGTTTTATCAAACTCATGTGGAGTCCATTTGTGGTGTCACCAGTGGGTTGCTGTGAGTGTGGTTGCACATACTGTACACTCGTGTCTTGGAAATAGGCCTGGCTGCTCGTGCCAAGCTACTAAGGGGGTGAGCAGGGCTATCTCAAACGGTGTCCTTACTTGGCCTAACGTTGAGTGAGGAGTCCCGGGTCTCGCATTTGGTGACAGTGGTGCGGGACTGGGACTCCGGCTTCCAACAGGTAGATATAGGAATAAGGGCTGTTCTAGGAAGCCCACAGAAAGTCATGAAGTGTGCCAGCAGGTTTTTCCCACAGACTAGGATTGAATCCCAGTTGGGCACTTGACATGCCATGTGTGGATATGGGCAAATCACTTGACCTCCCTTTGCCTGTTACTTTATAATTAATGAAAATTATCAAACTCAGTTATTCTGTATCCTTCCCACCCCGTCACATTCTGCCAAGAGTAATCCGGTCTCCGCTAGACCCACACAGCGTGCACACTGTTCTGTGTACAACAGTTTGTTATTGACATTCTCCAGCTACGAGTCAGTTTCTATAAAGTGATTTATTATTCCTGGCAGGTAGTTCTGGTCTTTCACAGGTACCTACATAAAAAAATCTTTAGTACATGCAGAAAAGCCGGAAACACTTTATGTATATCTATGGGGGCAGTGCATCATAGATTTTTTAGCATAACTTTATCTCGCCGTAAACTAAGAAATCTCTGTTTTGGCTGACCAAAGAGAATTTGCTTTCAAATTGTAATATTGGTGCCAATATAAGAGCATTCACCATCAAGGATAAACAGCTAGCGACCGATGAGGAGTATATTTTTTAACAGCTAGAGAGCAAAGAACCGAAGCTAAGAAGGAAGTATAAGTTCATAAACCTGTGTTGTTGGTAAATATATTGCTGAACTGCCAGTCATAAAAACAATTTGCTTTTGGTATTTTGAATAGCTCCCTGGCTTTACGTGAATATGTATGACAGTTCCTGTTAACAGGTGAGAATATGAAAGAAACCGAAGGGAAGAGGTAGGAAGCAGCAGTTTTACAGACCGTATCTGTGAATTAATGGTTAAATATCAATGCCGTATAATTGGAAGGCTTCACCTTACCTTTTCATGAGCTTACTCCTATATTATCTACAAATGTAGTTAAGTTGTTAGCCCGCTCTTATTAGTTATGGGAATAGGACAGTCAATCTTCCATGCTTACTGTATAACATTTTCACATAAACCAGCGTTTTTCTTTGTCTGTCCAGAAGTTTCATCACATACAGCACTAAATGGGAATAATAGTAGCATATACATGAATGTCAAAATGCCTAAAGATTATTATTCTTAAATCGGTACTTAATTTGTGCAGATGGTACCCAATGTACTTATTTGTACAATTACTTTTTAAAGGCAGAACAGGGAGAAATGAGAAATACGGGAAGGATTGGGAAACCGTGACAAAGGATGCAGGGAATGTTGAAAAAACTGGAATAAGAGAGATAGAGACCGGGAAAGCAGGCTGGTGGAGGAAGATTTACGTGAGGTGGAGTCCAAATTAGCCAGTCTGGGTATTCGGCAATACCAGCATTCAGCAATGCTAGTGGAAGACTCCTATGAAAAAGTTTGCACCGCTGCACTTAACCTCTACACAGTGCTTAATTAAAATAAAAGTTATTTACCCTAACCAGGGTAAACTGTATACATTGTGTCTGTGCACTTTTCCCCCGGGAATACGTTTATAGAATTGTTGAAAAAGGTGGGCAGTAGTGCAACCAGTGTTACCTTTCTCTTTTGCGGCAATAAACTAGCCTTATCTTTTCATACGTTCGGCAAACTGTGCCCCAAGACTTCTTGGTGGGTTAGGTGGTGTTGCACTCCAAAAACTGCCTGTGATCTCTCCAAAGATACTGTGGCAGACGAATGCAAATGGAACTTCTTTCCATTACCTCTGCATTGCATGCATATACCTTCACCTACCCCTTATGTTGTGGCCTGGTTTCTGGATGTCTGCCATTTTCTCTTCGCTTTTGGTTTGATTCTCTCATTTGTCAGTTTGGTGCCTTTTTTTTTTTGCTTGCTTACATATATCCAGCCTTTATAGGTCCAGATCGTGGGAACCTCCTGTGTCTTGTAGTATTTTAATTTCAAATCCAGAGCAGCACATACACAGATCTGCATCATATATATTGTCTGGGAATGCAACATGACATACCTCCCAACATTCATTCTGCTATAGCCACAGTTAAATGAATTGGCGCCATATTTAAATGAGTTGGCTTTCTGATAAAAGATCATTTATTTTAGATCTATTCTTTGCATATTAGACTGTCTTCCAGTTTGTGGAACTTTTGCACATTGGATGTCTTTTCAGTAATAGGTAGTTCATTTAATTTTAAAATTTTGGGTTCAAACATGAGATTGCTCCTGTTATGTTTTCCCCATCTACCTTCCTGTAGGCAGTTATTTGTTGATGCTTCTTAGGCTGGATTTCGAAGGGAGATTTTGTGCCAGTTAATGGTGTGGATTGTCTTGCTATTTTCACCTGAAAATGTTTCCACGTTATTAGTCATGAAATATAACCTGTAATCCACTGTATGGACATTTCAGACAACCCATTCTGACATTACTGCTATTTAATTTAAGCTACATAGTGTAAAGAGAGCAGTTTTAATATTTAATAGTGCAAAGTCTGGTCCTAAAATACCTCTGGTCGTAGAATAAATGCCTTAATTGCGGAGTCTCAAGTGTTAAAGGTTTAGACATAAGGAAGCATTGAAGTTTCAAGAAACAAAATTAAGGTGCATTGTGAATTAGCCATTGGCACTAAAAGTGTGGCATGCAAGAAGTAGGTGGTGGCATCCCAACACTGGCACTTGCCCTTGCAAAATCTGCTCTCATCTGCTACTCTGCTTCTCCTTCCCTTATCCAAGGTTCCATCCCGTTCCTCCTGCGCATTCAGTCTCCCTCTACCATGGTGGTGTTGCCTGCTTTTATTTTGTTTTTCTTTCCCAGCCCCCCGTTGTTGTGTCCGAAGAGGAATTACAGCTTCAGCTTGCCCTAAACATAAGCAAAGAGGAACACGACAAGGTAGAGCCGTCGTCAGATTGGTAACAAAAACAAAATGAATAAAGAATATTACACAGATGAATCAAAATTGACAGGCCCTTCTGTTTTTGACTGGGGGAGAGGTGGGCCTGGTGCACTACCACATGGCCTCAACTAACTCCTTTCTCTGCTTTTCTTTCACTGTTAACCTGCTGAGTTTGGGGATTTGGAGAAGAGCAACAGGAGGGTTCCCATCTGGCCATTACTATTAAGATTTCAGATTTGTTCTGTAATATTCCCTTGCATTTCCCCACAGTGGTTATCTAGCAAAATCTGTTTGTCAAATTGATCCTTTTGTTGGCACCTAGCAAAGATTAATTTTGCAATGTATACATTTAAAATACATACACAGAATTGGCAAAGTGCAGTGTACTATAAAATGAAACGCTTTATTATTTTTATGTAGTAGCTTTGCCCCACCTATAAAACGTGATGCACCCTATCAAAAAGGATTAATGTGTTGAACCCAAATTATCTGTGTCCCTACAAGAGGAGCTTAATATTCATGACCAGTGATGGCCGTGGTTGTCTTTTCTGGGCTCATGTCTCCATTCACCCTTTCACCTGTTCTGAACTTGTTTGTTGGCAGCTTCTTTGTCCTTGATGTGGGGACTAGAACTAATTTCTATGATTCACCATATGTTTACTTGCTTTGTTGCTTTTTCTGTGTGCTTTCTAAACTGTCTGTTTGATTACAGCTATGCAGCTTTTGTTGTTCCTCAATGTTGGAAATGTGCACTTACTGTTGTGGGTACCTCAAGAAACTTTTTCACAAGGATCGGAGGGAGGAGAAGAAAGAAAACCATTTGACCCAAAGAAAGTCTTTAAAGAGTCTATCCAGTGATTTGTCCCAGTGTACATGAGGTATAGCCGCGGATTTGTGTTTAATTAAAAGCCGAAGAGCCAATAAACTAAAGACTGGTTAAACATGGGTAGTGTTTCGCTGAATAAAAGTGGTAATCACAGATTCCCTTCAGTCCAGCCAGTTATTTAGCTTTCCATGACGAAAACTTTCATGCAATAATGAGTATTTTACAATCCCTGTAGTAACTAAAGTGCTTATATTTACTTGGTGACGTATGGAGTTATCTTTAAGAACACCCAAATTATACAGAGCAAAAATACTCTGCAGAGGGAGGTCTTTTGACTGCTTCCAATGATTTAAATTTGGTTTGAGCCATCAGTTGCCAGCTGTTCATTTAAATGATCACTGCAAATTAAAATACATTTGCATGGAGATTTGATGTAACTTGCCACAAGGGTTTTTATACCTAAAGTAATTTGGAGATTTGCAACAGTGATTTTGAACTTTAATTTGGGTCATGTAGACCAGCTGGATGGGAAGATCACTAGAGAGGCACTTTAAAATTTATATTGCTGTTTAGCAGGTTCATCTGTTTGGTTTATGTGAGATAGGTATTTAGTTTTAATCACAGAAGTATCTGCTTGCCAGCTGGACAGGTAAGAGGATGTTCTTGTAATCGGAAGATTTTGATATCTGAAGCTGGCTCTTCTGCTGACTTCTTGCTCCCCTGCTGATGCCGCCCAAGAGCTTGTGGCACAAAGAACGCTGTCCTGCCCAAGTACCAGCCTTTGACAAATCAGGTAGAATTTACAAAAACAAACCAAGTGCTAGTGATAATACAATAAAAAAAAAAAACAACAAAAAAACTCCTTAAAATCACATTAATGAAAATGCACAAACCAAGCTAGCCATGTAAACTTGAGTTAGCTTGCATAAGTGTAAATGTCTAATTGTAGTCAAATAATTTCTTTGCCTGCTGACCCCAAGCTTTCTTTCGTTTGTCTGATAATCGCTGGGTTTAATAACGTGTTTTATTTATGGGCTTTAGTTCATATATTCCTGTGAAGGATTATTTATATTGAGCCAACAATTCCTAGGTTTTGACCAAGTATTGGTTTTGTGAAATCTGGATTCACAGTTTTTTTAAAAGCATATATTTATTTTTTCCACTTAACGTGGAAGTTCTTGAATCTTGGTTCATTCTAAATAAACAAACTTGATGACTTCAGATGCAACTAGGGTGGTTCTATGACCAGTATAATATCTGGTCAGTAATTTGCTAGACACTAGTTTGCTTTCTTAGCTTCATTTTCCTAGTTCCGTCCTACATGGCTGCAGGTTGTATAGAGTTTCCATTGTGTAATTATTTCACTTTAAATGGTTTATTACATTTTAATTTATTCCACTTTCACCAAATTGTAGTTTGTGATCTGCTGAAGGATTCTTGTTCAAAACAGATTTATCAGCTGATGTCTGCTATCTTGTAGAATATTTATTCTAGAGTTACTATGGAACAATTCTTTAGGGAAGATGTGGTTTTGTACATGCTTCAAAGGATAGATTATTGGTTTTCTATTCATTCTACAGTCATAGAGCAAGGTTCGTTGTTCTGAATGAGCAGTGGTTTCGGTAGACCATTTCAGTCGAGCAATATCTCATTAAAGTAAGTGTGGTTGATTCATTCTATTTTCTTGAGTGTAATGCCTTCAATAATTTTAAAAATGTTAACATTTTTATATTCTGGCAGAGGTGGTTAGTTTTCTTCTGCAATGACAAGTTGTGTTTTGGGTTGGTTAACGTTTTTAACCAGAGGTCGGTTTTGTCAAAGAGCAAGTTATTTTGAAAATCTGTGATTGGGTTTTGTTGATAGACTCAGATTTGTTGTTTGCTGGGTTTCTTTTAATTTCCTAAGTGTCTGATGTTGAGTATTTCTGATTAGGAGATGATAGTGAAATACGTTGAACATCCTTGCCAAGAGTCATACTGAAATGAGCTCTTAATCCTCAATGTGCCATGTTAATATTTCTGTATCGGATCTAGAACAAGTTAAGTATCCATGTCACAGCAGGCATACAAATATCACATTATACTGTCAAACGGAAACCAGACATAAGAGAAAATGATAAAATGACAATTCTTTTGAAAGGTTCGCCTAAAAAAATAAATACAAAAAAAGTGAAGTTGACCCTATAAAGACAGATAAACTCAAATAGAGTTCCCTCATCCCAATTCCTTTAACTTCTAAAGCTGTTTTTTTCTCTCATTCAGCACTCTGATGCACTTTGCTGCAACTATGAATCTTTTAAGAGTTGTGAAACATCCTTTGTTATAGTGAAAATAATTGAAACCTTTGATTTTATTAAGCCTTGGGTATGATTGATTTGTACAAGTTCATGTCTGCTAAGCTGCAAATGCCACTACGAGATACTTCTTGATAAGGCAGTCTGAAACTGCTGATGTTCAAAATTGGAGTGGAAATGCCCTAGAAGCCACTTTCGATCATCTCTTCAGTTTATATGTCTGCCAACAGAGTCTCAGATTTCGCCACGGAGTTGATCTGGCACAGTGGAACATGTTTCAAAATGTGTAATCTGCGTGCTTCTTAGTGTACTTGCGTTAACTGAATGTTGGTAATTTTGCAGACTTTCTTATACAGCTCAAATCCTTTTCTGAACTCTGACATTGGGTTCTCTGTCGGAACATATATTCCTTTTGGAAGGGGATTACACCCCACGTACACCACTTGCTAGACATCCCATAGTATATGGGTAGGAAACTTAAATTAGAGGAAAATATATAGTCTTGGTGTTGAATAGGCATGAAATGAGTAAAGTGGATGGGCTGGCCAACCTCCTAGTCAAGTGTTTTGTCTGTAGATACTGCACACACTTCCCTGCAGTTGGTTCATATGTTTCTAAGTGCGCTGATGGCCTTGACAGCAGAGATCTTCAGTTAGATCATTAGCAGTAGTACCTCTATCTATATCGCTCATGACAAGCAACATCTGCACCCTTTTTCGGCTCAGGTTGTAGGGCAGCAGCATTTCATGTTCCTGTCAGTTAGTCTACTCTACCTACATTGTGAGGACAAACGTCTATGGCCTATGTTTTGTTAATAAACGTAGGTAGTGGGTAAGAACAGCCTTGGAAAAAGTAGGTCTGTCTTCTGCAGGGCAGGGATTCTCCTACTTCACCATGCACCCATCTCGAATGGTCATTCATCAGCCTGTCCTCTGCCATCTTGTCCTTTTACATCCAAACTGTACACCATCCTGTTTTCAACCATTTTCTACCTTGATGCATAGTTTAGAACCCTATTCCTAAACATCTTCTTGCTTTGCTCATCATCTCAATTCAAGCACAGCAACTTAAAATCTTCACACAAGCTTTCCTCCTGCCTTTGTGCTTTTTCCATTTAATTGAGTGTTTACAACCACTAATCGCTCTTCTCCCTAATGGCCGAAGCAACAGTTTATGTGAATTTATTATAATATCTCCCTGCTATTTTGCTGTCCTTTTTTAGGAGGAGAGGATCAGGCGAGGTGATGACCTGCGACTGCAGATGGCCATTGAGGAGAGCAGGAAGGAAGCTCCAACAAAATCAGAGGAGGTAGCGTTGTTTGATCATTCAGTATTTAGGTCTGTAGTCTTGAACATATGCCTAATGTGGCCTTACTTTACCCTTTTTCTTCTGAGTGATCCAAACCATCCTTTTTTCCTCCTCTGGCTACTTATGCTGTTTTTGCAGATTTTTCCATTCTTTATTTTCCCTTCAGTTTTCCTTTGCTTTTACCCTTAATCTGGAATCTGTCACCCCTGTTCCTTTTTTCACCGTTCATCCAGTCTATCTTTGTCCCTTCAAGGTGTTCTACTTCTTTCTTCTTGTTCCCCCATACTCATATTTACAATACTTTCCTCCAGAACCATTTCTTTCTTCACACCATCCAATGTCTTTCTTTCATCTGGATCAACATCTGTCTCTTTCTTGCTCTTAGCAGGCGCTTTGTCTATCCTACGTTTCGTTTTCTTTCCGGTTTCTAATTTTAGTCTTGTCTTTTTGAATCTTCAATTTCTTTTGACTCTCTTCCATTGTCTTTTGGGACTAATTCCTGCTGTTCATGTTTGTTTAATTTCTTATACCCACGCCTTTCTTCCTGCCCTGATCACTAATCTCTCCTTCTTTCCAACTCTTTCTATTGTTTTATAATTTGATTTTATTTGGTTAGTAGGAAGCACTCCTTTTCTTCTTTGCGCTTCATGTCACTTGTTGTCTTTCCAAGCCATTTTCTATCACAAATCTGACTTGCTGTTGTCTGCCAGTTTACTGTGCATTCCTCTCCCTCTGCCGTATTATTTTGTAAGTACTATCTTTTGGAGATTTATTTCATGGTCTACGATTAAGGTAATTCTCTGTTCCTTTCCGTTTGTCTGCTTTTCATCTCGTTCGATGATCAAGTCACAATTTGTTGGATGTTTTCTCTTTTTTGTAGTCATCCTTGATGGACTTGGCAGATGTCTTTAACACTTCTGCCCCTTCAGTAGCAGCAGCAGCAACTGACCCCTGGGGAGCTTCAACTCAAGCATCAGCGGACCCCTGGTCAGGATCTGGACCAACATCCAGTATACCAGCTACTGCAGACCCCTGGGGAGGCCCTGCAGTAGCCACCACTGCATCCAGTGACCCCTGGGGTACTGGCGTTCAGCTTACTCCTCCACCGAGTGATCCCTGGAGTGGGGCCCAAGCTGTGCCTTCAGGAGATACTAGCACTGCATCGGATCCATGGAGTTCAGGTAGTATCTCTTATATCTTTAATCCCATCAGTAAGGTGTAGCATTGCGTGGCCTCTTCCTCACCCTACTCTATCTTGGCCTGATATTTTTCCTTTTTCTTATGTTGCTTCCACCTCTTATCATCTCACTCATGCCTTTTACATCCACTTTTTGGTTAGGAGTAACAGATTTGCCAAAAATTAAAATTTCTGGTTTCCACTTCATTTGCAAGGTACTGGACCTGTGAGAGGGGCACACACTAGTGACCCTTGGACGTCTGGTGCTGCACCAACACCTCAGACCAATCCAGCTGTGGATCCTTGGGCTCCTGCACAAGCATTCTCAGATCCTTGGGGAGGCTCACCTTCAAGGCCTAAAACCAATGGGACCTCTGGTAAGCTGCAGAGTAGTTTAGAGACTAATGGTGTAAATTGTCATGTTTCTCTTTAGCATATTCAGTTACAACCTGTATGCATGGTATATAGTATCTATTGTTGGGTATGTTGGTAGAACTGTCGGGGTACAGCAGCACTTGAATAAAACAGGGTGCATTGAATTGTTGCTTAGAGATTCCCTGACAAAATTGCAATACTAACAGCAATAGACTGTTGGTAGCATGTGGGGCACATGCTCTGCTCACTCCTGCCGTCTAATGTTGGGCTTGGACCATTACAACTTGTTTTCAATCAAAGGACTCTTTCGAGTGACAAGATCTCAGTGACTCTTCTGGTTGCGGATGTGCACGGGCGCCGACTCTATTGTTGGATTTTCTCTCATCTGTTTCGGATGTGATTCAGTGTGTTCAGTCTCAACAAGTTTGTCTGTTCCTTTTGCGGCCTCCTAGTATGTTGTCTTCCATCTTGTACGAGAAGGGTCTTTGACACGTTTCTTCAAACGGTGCCAAATTCATTTCTCGAGTTCTTCATCCCGCAACCGGCCCCTTCAGCTACCATGTGCTCAGGACTACTGTTCAGAAATTGAGCACCTGATGTAATAGGTCGCCCTTCAAAAGATTCCCGCAGTGCCATTCTAAATACCCCTAATCTGACCTCCACGCCATCTGCAATCTTTGCCTCTTGCCAGAGAATGACAAGAGCCGCTGCGACTGTTGTTCGGAGTTCCACAGCAAGAAAGCATGCGTCAGCAGAGAAACAGATGGTGGGTCCACAGTAGGATTGCCTAATCCTCTTCAGAAAAGCCAGATATCAGCAAAGCAGATCTGCTTAGCGCCGAGGAAGAGGAGGAAGCATTTGGTGAGTCACCCGATCTCCCAGCATACTGGCCAATTCCTCAGTTCATCGACTCCGCGGTCTCAGATTCTGGCAAGGAGGAATTGGTGGAGGCAGAACAAGCACCCGAGGACACTCCATCCACCTTGGTCAAGTCGACCGAGCACCACCCATCCAAGGGATGGGCGTCAAGCCCTCTGTGACGAACCCACCGCCCTCTGGCGTTGGTTGACACTGAAACAAGGCATCCGACTCAAGGGAAGACCCTTCCAAAGCCTTGATCCTCGGCCATCCTAGTGTTCTAGAACACCTGTTGGTGCCAAAATCTCAAAGCCGGCTCTCCCATCAAAGCTGAAAACGCCAGTGGCACTGAAGCAGCCACTGTCCGTGCCAAAACTACCTTCGGACCCTCTGCTCTCGACACCTGGAAACAACCTATCCTCGAGAGGATACAGCAAAAGCTGTGGATGTAAGGCAGAGCAGAAGGATCATCCAACCATGCGCAGGTAAGATCTCCTCCTCGGAGAAGACACTACCAAAGAAATTCAGGCTTGCCTTTGAAGAAGCTCTACCATCTGACACTTCTGTGCCCCTATTGCCCTCCAAGAAGCCCAAAGACGGATTCTGTTTCCCGCCTCCCCTTCCTACTCCACTTCTCCTCCACCACCTTACACTCCTCCACCACCTCTGCCCTCACCTCCTGTGTCTTCACCTCCGGGGTCCTAGGAGTAATGCGCTGATACTGGCAGTCCTAACCCTTATTGCCCTGCTGAACTTTGCCCCAGTCTACCTGGGACCTCAGGAGATCCGTGGAAAGATTATGGCATAGACCTCAGTCAGACCTGGATTTAGAACGTATTTGTCGGCCTCCCCGCCAGATGACACCACGGCATACCACAGCATCATTCAACACACTGCCACTTACCTTAAGGTAGATATGTATGCTACCCCGAGGTGGATGATTTCCTAGTGGAGACGCTTGTAGTGGCCTCTTCACTGTAATAATGATTGGAATGTCATCTGTGGAATGCTGCATATAGTGCGGTGGAATGTTCATGTGATCAGTTGGATGAGAACCACTGTGGGAGAAAACTCTCAGCTTGGAGGTGTCCTGTGAAGCACTGTTGATGGTGTTCCTGTAATAAATCTTCTATCAATGTTTTTTGGCGTTTGATTCCTTTATCCCTGAACATAACATTTGTGGCGACGAGGAACTACCTGCTCAGGGGACCGGTCTTTGCACGCCATCACCCCTGAGGATTTTCTTCATTTGTTAACAGACATGTTCCGGTACAGGACTTTTGGGTGACTGAATGTAATGCTGTTGTGTTGGTATTGCGTTATCTACATTTTGCTAATTTACTGCAACTTGTAATACTATAATATTTGCTCTCCTGTGGCGGTTATCACCGTTGCGTGATGTATTTATTTCAATTACAGCGTTAGGGTGTGTGTGGCAGTTGCTCGCACATAGCACTCTGGGGTGCAACTAGCGTGCTGTCACCCAGCCATGTGCTGGGAATCAGTACAGGCCTTCATAAATCATAAACATTTTACTTGACCTGCAGGTCTAGTGACTTAAATTATCTACTCAACCTAATTGTAATGCTCTTGACCCATGTACGGTTTTGATATTATGTGATCCTGGGCAAATATTTTAATTTACTGAACTGCCATTTTCTTCAATATCGCATATGAGAGCGCCTTTTAATAACACAAGTTCAGCTTGTTTGCTGTACAAAAAACTCTTTTGTTTGATTTAATAGACTTAACCTTTGCTCCATATATAATACTAATCTAGCTACATATAAGATACACAAGACCCCTGATTTGCCTCTTAGTTCAGTAACATCATTGTTATCGGGGCGGGAACAGGAATGTTTCTCAAATCATGTTTAAAAACTATCACTTTTAATAAATGGACCACTAAAACATGAAATGGTAGCACACTGTCATTTGCAATCCGCAGATTTTCCATTGAAATGGCCACAAGATTTCCCACTGACATGTGGTTTGCAAGTATTTGTCATTTGCACATCACGAAGTAAAGTGTTCTGATTTGTTTTGCTCCTATTTAAATATTTGCATCACACTTTTGAATTTTTTAAAAATGTGCTTTTATAATTCCTGATATATTTTGAAATATTTGTACTATTAGTTTAAAAGCTATTTAAATGTTTTATGTTAGAAAAAAACCTGAAATGTTACAGCCTTTTGTTTCACAAGGATTGTCGGACAACTCACTTGACAAAAACCTCTAACTGTAGTAAGAGAAAGAAAAGTAAACCCCATTTTCCAGGATAAGATAAGCCACAATTAGTAAAAAGACAAACTGTCATTTGACCTCTGTCCTTAAACAGGCACGAAATGTGTCAAGATAAAAATAAGATTTAAAAGCATTTTTATTGCTCATTCACTTCCTGAATGAACAGAACACCTGTTCCTTTATTAGCTTAAATTCACTCCAGTAGGTCCTAAAAATAGCACAACCTGATAAAACCTAACTCGCCATAGCAAGCAGGCGTGTAGATTTTTCAAACCCTGCAGTGTGCGTGTCAGTGTGTCGTTGCGCTTGTTCGTGAATGCCATTCTGGGTTGCAACCTGCATGGTGTCACTCTGTGCGTTAGTTCATAGGTCAAGGGATTTTCTTTTTGTAAACACATTTTTATTTGGTTTTAGTAAATAAACAGAGCGACCACAACAGAGTGCATGATCCATCAAGGTAAATAACACCTGAATAGAGGAAAGAAAGGCAGAGATCATAGCATATGTGAACTCTAATGTTCTGTGATGTATCGAGTCAGTTTGTAGCCAGGAGGTGGTGCCTACCTCTTGTCTCAGATGTGGTCGACGTCATGAGGGATAATAAACTGTGGGTAAGTAGGCAGGTGGAGGGGGGGTGGGAACATGTCAACAGGCGACTGCATTGGCGGTTCGAGTGGTTTTGAGAACATGCAGTTATGAACAAGTGTCAAGGAGGGGGGTGCGCTCGCGCAGAGGGAAGGGGGAGGATGAGCGTCTGTTATGTGAGAGTGAGCCCAACCCAGGGGAGAGGGAAGGTTATCGGTCTGACTTTCAGTGTATGCTTGGGGGGGGGGTGGGTGGAGAGGGAGGGGCTGTCACGGGGCAATTTGTCATAGCCGCCCAGTTGCTGAAAACGCATGAGGAGAGCTGCCCACTGCAGGGAGATAGGCCTCTGACGGATTCGTCGGACCTCCTCGTAGCGAAGGGCATCTTCCGCCGCAGCACCCCATTTGCGAAGCGCACCTCTCCATGCCTGTGTCTTGGGGGCTACGGATCGGAATGATGTTTATCGCCTGACGCTCTTTTGGAACTTGACGTTTCGGGGCATTTCAAGCAGACAATTTCAGTGCAATTAGTTTTTCTCATTATTCAACGAGGTACTTTATTCATGGCTGACGACTAGTTCTTTTTATGGAAATCCAACAAATCCTTTGAACTTGTCGATGGTTCCAATCTATTCATAAAAATGCTTACAGCTGATGTTATTATGTTAGTTTGTTATATTAGCCTTTGTGTTCATTTATTATTTCATTATCTTATTTTAATTTGTTTTGCCAAGACCCAGACTTTTCCAGCAATGCCTTCTACAAGTGTGTTTCAGCCTCCTTCGTTTTTAAGCGATGCAGGTGAACCACTTCTTTCTTGGAAAAGATGGAAGAAGCTATTTATTTTAGAGGTTTTATATAGCGCTGGCTGGACCCAGAGGTATCGGAGCGCTTTACACGGGTAAGAAGGTGTTCACGGTATGAAACAATCATTCAACAGCATATAGAACCAACATGTTAACAAACTAGAAACAGCTTGAATTTACCTAAAACAAATAAACAGAGTGGGGGCTATATACATAAGTGAAACAAGGAAGTGGGAGATCAGATTTCGTATGGTGGTAGGGGAAGGGCATGAAGGGCAGCAGGGGGGTAGGCGGTTAGACGTGAGATAGGGAGGAGGGAAGCAAAGGGGGAAAATTTGGTAGGAGGGGGGATAGTGGGAGAGGACTATGAGAGGGAGAGGATGAGATAAGTGGGTAAGGGGGAAAGCTGAGCCAGTAGAATGTAGTGGAGGGTGCGGGTGGGATGAGAGGGAACGGTAGGAAAGAAGGGGGGACCAGAGAAGTGGAAAGGGCAAGTTCAGGGCGCTGGTAAGGAACCCCAATATTTATTGAGGAGGTGCATTTTGAGGTCTTTTTTGAAGCTGGAGTAGGAAGGGTTGCATCGTAGGTCTTTTGGAAGAGCATTCCAGATGTTTGGGGCATTGCCAGAAAAGGAGCAGAACTGAGTGGATTTCTTTTTTTGCAGGGGTGGGACTAGGAGGAGAGCGATGGTGCTTCTCATGGGTCTTGTGCTGCCCGCTTTGCAGATTTTGTTGGCGAGGTATGGCAGAGTATTTTGATGGAGGACTTTGTGTGTGATGCAAGCAGTTTTGTAGGCGGACCTGCCTTCAATGGGGAGCCATTTAAGGGTTTTGAGGGCAGGGGAGATGTGGTCGAAGCGTTTGCAGTCGGTGATGAGCCTTGCTGCAAGGTTGAGCACAGATTTGAGCGGAGCAAGGTGGACCTTGGGGATTCCGGTGAGGATGGCGTTGCCGTAGTCAATACGCGAAAGGACAAGAGATTGTACAACTAATTTAAAGTCATCAGTTGGGATAAAGGGCTTAATTTTCTTTAGATGACGGAGCGTGAAGAAGGCTCCTTTAGCCGAGTTTTTGATGTGCACATTGAGAGTTAGGCTATTATTGATGGAGATCCCCAGGGATTTTACTGAGTTGGACAAGGATAGGGAGCAGTTGAGGGCATTGAGGTCGGGGATCCAGGTTTGAATGGGGAGATGGTTGTTTTTAGGGGAGAAGAGAATGATTTCAGTTTTTTGGGGATTAAGTTTGAGATGATTTAATTGGAACCAGGAATGAATCTTGGGGAGGGTGTTGTTAAGGTGTAGGATGTCAGCGTGGGTTTTGATCTTATAGTACAGTTTGGTATCATCGGCATAGAGGTGGTAGTTGATTCCAGCTTGTTTAAGAATGAGGGTGAGGGGTTCCATGAAGAGGTTAAAGAGAGAGGGAGAGAGAATAGATCCTTGGGGGACTCCTAGGGAGACCCGAGTGGGGATTGATGAGCAGTTGTGAATTTTAATTTGCTGTGATCGGTGTTGGAGGTAGGAGACGAACCATTTATGTGTCGTACCATTGAGGCTGAATCCCTCTCTGAGAACATTAAGTAGGGCAGAGTGGTTGACTGTATCGAACGCAGCGGAGAGATCAAGGAGGATCAGTAGGCAAGTCTCGCCATTGTCGAGGGAGTGGTGGATGTCATTGACTATGTTAAGCATGGCAGTTTCGGTGCTGCAACCTTTCCTGAAGCCTGATTGTAGGGGGTCCAGTAAGTTTACATTTTCAATGTGTTTATCTAATTGTAGCAGGACACATTTTTCGAGGGCTTTGGAAAGAAGGGGGAGGTTAGAGATGGGGTGGAGATTGTTAAGGTCATTGGGGTCGGCCATAGGGTTTTTAAGAATGGGAGTGATTTGTCCAAGTTGAAGGGAGGTAGGGACACAACCCGTGGCAAGGGAGGTGTTGATGATAGAGGTCCAGGATGGGGTAATGATGTGTTTTAGGTCTTGGACAAGGTTGGAAGGGAGGGGGTCTTTCGTGTGGGAGGACGGTTTTAATTTAGCAATGATGTTAAAAACTTCACGCTCAGTTACAGGGTGGAAATTATGCCAGGATGCATTGTTTTTTAGTTGTGACTTGGGGAGGTTGGTTTCAGGAGGTGTGGTTATGGGTAAGTGTGGGGAGTGGTTTAGGGGAGGTATTGTAGAGGGTGTGTGCGAGGAAAGGTAAGAGTGAGGAAAAGTAGTTTGCAGGTTCGAAGTGGAATCAGGGGGTGTGGTGAATGCGGAGAGAGTTTTTCAGGAGATGTCAGGAGTGAGTTGGGGGGTGCTTGGGGTCAGAGTTTAAAGGAAGGATTGCTCTATCTTCGCGATTTTATCCGAGAAGAAGTGAGCAATTTCTTCACATCTAGTCGTCGAAGCCAGCGGAATTGGAGGTGCGGAGGAAGTTTGGTTACGAACAATGTCTGTTTTTGGCCCGATCGAGTTGAGTTCGGAAAAAGGATGCCTTTTCGTTGAAAATGTGTTTCTTGTATGTAGATCTAGCTAATCTGAGGAGAGCCAGATGTGAGGGGGAGGGATGCTGTCTCCATGTTCTTTCCGTCAGTCTGAGTGTACGTCTTTCTTTGTTGAGCTCTGAGTTAAACCTTGATTTGGAAGGGATATTTCTTTGATTTTTATAGTTTCAGCGGGGCCAATTGGTCTAGGGTATCGGTGACTGCTTTATTAAAGTGTTCAGTAAGCTCATTTGCGTTTTGTGAGGGAGGGATGAGGAGAAGTTGAGCATTAAGTTTGGACTCGAGTACAGCAGGGGGGATAAGATTTAGATTTCTGGTCCATTTCTTAGGTTTAATGATTTTAGGGGGGAGGGGGTAGCTATGGTGAACAGTCGATGGGGACGATATTGGACAAGAAGGCTAGATCCTTATTGGTAATGATAGCGTCCAGGATGGCTCCTTTGGTGTGGGTTGGGGACTGTCATAGTTGTTTTTGATCTTGAGAAGATTCGTGAGGAGGGTGATTGTGGGATCATCGGTATCGTTCCAATGGAGGTTAAGATCTCCCAGGAAGAGATTTTTAGAGTTGGATATTGAGGATTGTGTCAGAAGGTTAGATAACTCATCAACGAAGGGATGAGGATCTCCAGGAGGGTGGTAGATATTATGTAGGCGTATTGGGTGGGAACCTTGTAATTTTAGCTCTGCTTCAAGGTATTCGAAGGTGGAGTGTTCCGATTTGTTAACAAGGGAGAGCTGAATTTCGTCTTTGAAGATAATGGCAAGACCACCGCCTATTCTGTCTGGTCTGTCTTTTCTCAGGATAGAATATCCTGGAGGGGAGAGTAGGTCAAGAATGCTCGTAGAATGGTCATTTAACCAGGTTTCCGTGAGGAACGCAATGTCAATGGATTCGCTAAGGATAGTTTCGGAAATTTCAGTGGCATGTCGGACAGCGGATCGACAGTTCACAAGCATGCAGGCGAGTGGTTTGGGGTTGCATTTGGGGGGTGGGCAAGATTGGATGGTGGTGAGTTGAGGAGGGGGTCTGGGAGAGACGGAGAGAGGGGGATTCTGTTCGTCCCCAAAATAACGGGATGTTAGAGTAGGGGGGTGGAGGATTATTGATTGGTGAACTGGGATGGTAGGAGTTGCATAGGTCAGTAAGGTCGGACGGGGAGAGATGGCAGGAGGTGCGGAGAGGTCCATGCATACGGCAGCGGAGAGGAGTAGTTCTCCATGGTTTGTAGTTGGTGGTGTTTTTTCGGCCTGCTTAGGGGGAGTTTGCCCGATAAAGGAGGGTTCTGGAGCTGTGGGCATTAAAATCTATTCTAAGACGAGTGAGATCTCTTGTCAATGTGGAGAGGTCACGTTCTATGTTGCGTAGAGACTGGGTTATTAGAGTGAGGGGGGACATTTTTGGAGCGGGGGAGGGTGATAGAGGGTGTTCTGTATTAGCTGTGGAGGGGGGGGCGTTATTTGGAGGGAGTGAGGGGTTAGTGCAGGGGGTAGGAGGAGTGCTACGGTTGTAGGGCGTGAGAGGATGCGTGAATGGGGACAGGAGATTTGAGACCTCAGGGGAAGAGGTAAGAGGTGTTAGAAGGGCGTGACGATTGTGGAGAGGGACAGCCTCAGGGTTAGGGTGCGATGTGTATTTCTGGGAGTGAGAAAATGGTTTCGGAGAGGAAGATGATGGGGCCGGAGGTGGCATGAAAGGGGATTCAGGGTGGAGAGGGAGGGATTCAGGTTGGGGGGGAAGGGGGGAAGGAAAGGTGTTAGAAATAGTAGTAAAAGGGGAAGGAAGGGACAGGACGTTAGAGTGCGTGTGGGATTGGGAGCGGGGGTGTGTAGGGGGGATATCAGGAAGAGGGAGGGTCGTTAGGGGGAGCAGATCAATGGAGGTCAGAGATTGAGGAGTGACTTTAGCTGTAGAGAAATCAGGGGAGGGGAGAGTGGGGTTATAGAATGGAGTATGGTGTTGACTGTAGGGAAGGTATGGGGGGAGGGTGGGGTAGGATGTAAGGGAGAGAAAGGAAGGGCGTTGTGTGCTTGGGAAGAGGGAAGGTTAGGAGCGGATTTGTAAAGTTGGAAGGCCAAGGTGCCGAAGTGGTGTTCGAAGGTGGTGAGGTGAGATTCAGCGGCTTGAATGAGGATGTTACCCGTTTTGAAAATGGAGATGTCAATTTCGCCAGGAAAAGCTGGGGAGGGTGTGGTAGATAACTTAAAGCCATAGGGAATTTTGATTGAGTTAATGACTGGGAGATATTGTAGGAAGATGCTTTTCCATTTGGAGGGGCGTTTAGTGTAGAAGATGTAATTGGTTTTAATAGGGGAAGTGAGGCTGATGTAGTTATCAACAATGTGTTTCAGGGTTTCGGATGAGGAGTTTGTGTTTAAATGTTTTTTTAGCGTTTTTTGATAGATTGGGGGGGTAGAGAATAGACCATGTGTTAGGGCCATGTTTGGAGAGAGTAGAGTCATGGGGGGTGAGGGTAAGATTGAGGGGGGACCACGTACGCAACCTAGGGGTCATCCTCGACCCCACCCTCTCCATGACTAAGCAGGTCAACGCCGTTTCCTCATCCTGCTTCAACATCCTCCGAATGCTCCGCAGGATCTTCAAGTGGATCCCCACCGAAACAAGAAAAACAGTCACCCAGGCCCTCGTCACCAGCAGGCTGGACTACGGAAACGCCCTCTACGCAGGAACGACGGCTAAGCTCCTGAGACGGCTGCAACGCATCCAGAACGCCTCTGCACGTCTTATCCTCGACATCCCCCGACGCAGCCACATCACACCCCACCTGAGAGACCTGCACTGGCTCCCTGTCAACAAGAGGATATCCTTCAAGCTCCTCACCCACGCACACAAAGCACTCCACAACTCCGGACCAGCCTACCTCAACAGACGACTCAGCTTCTACACCCCCACCCGCCAGCTCCGCTCGACCAGCCTCGCCCTCGCCACAGTCCCCCGCATCCGGAAAAAGACCGCCGGCGGCAGATCCTTCTCCCACCTCGCCGCCAAGACCTGGAACACCCTCCCCACCAACCTCCGACAGACCCAAGACCTACTGGCCTTCAGAAGACTCCTCAAGACCTGGCTCTTCGATCAGTAGCAGCACCACCCCCCTCTTCCCCCAGCGCCTTGAGACCCTCGCGGGTCTTTAGTGCGCTTTATAAGTGACATGATTGATTGATTGATGCTGGGTCAGTGAGGCGGTGGTGAGAGTTGCGAGAGGGAAATGCGGGCAATTAGGGGGTAGGAGGACAAGAGCGAGGTCTACGCTAGAGGGGAGAACGGGTGGGAAAGTCAGGTAGGGGTTGGGGTAAGAGTATGCAGTGAGAGTGGGGACAGCAGGAGAGGGGGGTCAATGCAAGAGAGGAGAGGGGGAAATAGAGAGGGAGATGCGGGCAATTAGGAGGACAAGAGCGAGGTCAGCGCAATAGGGGAGAACGGGTGGGAAAGTCCGGTAGGGGCTGGGGCAAGAGTATGCAGTGAGAGTGGGGACAGCAGGAGAGGGGGGTCAATGCAAGAGAGGAGAGGGGGAAATAGAGAGGGAGATGCGGGCAATTAGGAGGTAGGAGGACAAGAGCGAGGTCAACGCTAGAGGGGAGAACGGGTGGGAAAGTCAGGTAGGGGTTGGGGTAAGAGTATGCAGTGAGAGTGGGGACAGCAGGAGAGGGGGGTCAATGCAAGAGAGGAGAGGGGGAAATAGAGAGGGAGATGCGGGCAATTAGGAGGTAGGAGGACAAGAGCGAGGTCAGCGCTAGAGGGGAGAACGGGTGGGAAAGTCAGGTAGGGGCTGGGGCAAGAGTATGCAGTGAGAGTGGGGACAGGAGGAGAGTGGGGACAGGAGGAGAGTGGGGTCAGGAGGAGAGTGGGGTCAGTGTAAGAGAGGAGAGGGGGGGACAGGTCGGTGAGGTTCGTTAGGCAACGGAGAGGGATTAAACAATCATCATAGGCCATATAAAAGTAGGAGGTTCGGTAAAAGGGGATGAGATGCGAAGAGAATATTAAGGAGAAAAGCAATAGGTGTGAGTATAGGGCAGTAAATTATAAATGCATTCACAAGCATGTATGATAATAGAAGTCAAGGCATAGATAAAATGGAGATAAAAATAGCATTAGGAGGCCTAGTCGATTAAATAAAGATAAAAATGGCATTAGGAGGCCTAGTCGATCAATACAAATTACAAAGCAATCACAGGCATAGATAGTCGTAGAGGTATTTGATTTGTATTTGGTGGTGAGAAGTTCTCTGCAGCCAGGAAACAGGTAGGAGTTCTGCACAATCTATGTATAGAAGGAAGAAATATTTACAAAAGTTTAGAAGAGATTCCTATTGGTATAACGGAGAATACATTTTATTTGTTTAAAATAAGGAAAGCTTTTATGGAGGGCCTTAAAAGTAAAACACATCTTAAAACTCCACCGGCCCTTGCATGGAACTAACCAGACTTATGGGACCTCTTTTTGAGCCACTAGATTCTTGTGAGATTCAGTTTCTATCCTGAAAAGGTAGCCTTCTTAATTGCAGCTACCTCACTTAGAAGAGGTAGGTAGTTTCAAGCACAGTAGAAGAACGATTCATACAGGTTCACAAGGCTAGAGTGGTCTTGAGGACAAATCCTCACTTTGGACCGAAGGTGGGTTACACTTTTCATGCTAATCAAACCATTAAGTTGCCTATTTTCTTAGTACACCTTGCGACAGTTGCAGGAAGGGCAGTACATACATTAGATTTTGCGTGAGCTCTAATGTACTACACTGACTGAACAAAAGCCATTCGCAAACCAAACCAGCTATTTATTGATTTTACAAAACCGCACCTAGGAAATCTGTAGTATCTGGGTGTAGCAGAAATGACCAAAGGTAGGAATAGCAGAGTAGATTTATGAAGAGTTTATTGGCATAAGTCCATATGATAGGACCCACTGCTTGGGACCAGCTGCTCAGGTGAAGGACCAGTGTAACTGACACTCACCTGGCAACCAAAGGGAAAGTTCCAAAAGAATCAGAACCTTCAATGACATAGATTCTAATACTTATTTAAGGAAACAAAAGGACATAAAACATACCCACATACATAAAACATCACCCCCCCCAACAAGGAAAAGAAATAAGTTAAATAATAATACTCTCTAAACTGAACAGGTAATATGGATACATATTTTTCATGGATTTCAAAAAATAAGAATCAAAAACCAATTCAATACATATTCAGATGCAGAAAGGAAAGAAACAAAACAAAAATGTGCTGCTCTACTTCAATACTTCTGTAACCTGTACACTGGAAACTCTAGATGAACATGCAGGAAAATTATAATCAGTAATGTTTTTAATACAATCCTGCTGGATTCCCTGAGAGGATTTAGTATTCTGTACTTTGGGAATGTTGGTTGACACAACAGTATTAGAATTGACAATCTCACCCTCAAAAATGTGCGATACCCTTTGACTGCATTCAGTATCCTGTACCAACAAAGCATCAGAGAAACAAGCATTGTTGGAAAACCATAGTACCTCTGGAGTGCATTCAGGTTCTTGAGCCCTGGAAGCATTAGAAAAGACATCAGTGTTCATACAATATTGCGTTGTAACAACATCAAATTGTTCAACAAAATCCTGTAGTACACCCTGAGAGTCTTCAAGAAGAACATCTTGAGGGCCTTCAGAGTCTTGTACCCTGAGAGAATCGGAGGGAATAATACAGTTGGGACAACATTGCATAACCACATCATAGCCTTTATAAAATTGTGACTCATGAGAATTAGGTTTATCATCCAGTGCAGGTTGTGTTCTGTTGTTACCAAACGTCGTCTTAATGTGAACCCAGTTACCAGTAGCAAACAGTCTTTCTGTAAAATGTCTCAAACCACCAACTTGGAGTTATTCACTCTGCTTCATCTGCACTCTTTTTTGTAACAAAAATCCAGATTCTAAATATCTGACTTTGGAATCCAATCCAATAGAAAAAACACTAGACTTACTTTTCCTCCCCTGTAAGAACTCAAAAGAAGTGAATCCTGTCTTAGAATACGGGGAGTAGTGATAGGCTGCGACTCTTTAAAAAACATCATTATATCAACACCAGCAGAAAGGGCATACTGAATCCCTTCCTTGAGAAAACGGTTCGCTCTCTCTTCTAAACCATTGACGAAATGATCATGCAGTCCAAACTGACTATGTTTAATGTCATGTTTGGAGAAAAAGTTCATTATCTCCGCGGAAACGAGATGAATGCTATGGTCTGTCAGTATTTCTTCAGGAGTTCCTTCTAGGCTAAAAACATCTTGAAGTAAAAACAGAACAGACCGAGTGGAAATAGATTCGGCAAGAGAATAATAAATTCACTTAGAGTTTCAATCGATCAATAGTAACAAAAACTTGTTGCAAAAGGGTAGCAATTCGAAAGGGCTGGCAAAATCCAGAGCAACAGCGCTCAAAGGCTCATTAGACACAGGAGCATGAGTGAGAGGTGTACCGTTTTTACTTTGCGAACACCAAGTAGGGAGTTGCACATAAGGCTATCTCTGCCAGTATTGAAATAGTTGTGGGACATATCAGAAACAGTGGAGCAAATGGGTATTTCCCCAAGAACAACATAATTTTCGTGCCCAGGTTTTAAATGGATCCCCAACCTGGCTAGATCCATCCATCCAACTAAATTCCTACCATTGATGGCTACGTATACTTTTGTTCCAATACTCCTTCCTAAAATCTCCACAGTAAAGAGTGACAAAAACCCCAGTAACTTGATCTTTGTCCCCAAAGGCATTTGGAGGGTTATCAGGGGCTTCTAGTTTAAGGAAAGCAGGCCACAAAGAGTAGAAGGTATTATCTGACAAGTTAGAGACCGGAGCCCGCCATGACTTAAAGAAGATTACCACCAGTCACAGCTTGACAAATAGGACCTTCCAGATTAACATTCTTCTCATTACCGTTTACAGTAGGAACCACGTTGGTAAATTTGCTAGTGCAATCCTGAACATCAGTGTCAACCATGTTAACACTCCCGGAACATCCCTGAACATCTAGATTACGTGTTCTAACATTAGCGCCATTATATTGAGATCTACAGACATGCTGAAAATGTCCCATTTTCCTGCATGCATTTCATACATCTTTTACTAATGGCAGGACATGATTTGTTGCCTAAATGGTTTCTGGAACCACACCAATAACAACAGATCTGGGTCCTACTGTTCTTTTCAGCCCTGATAGTTACTAAAGTACTCTCTTCAGAAATGAAAGACAGGAAAATGTCCTCCTTGAGTCGTTAATGCTTGAGTGGAGATAATCAACCTCTCAATCCTTTTGCCGATATCAATTACCTCTGAAAACGAAGGATTCCTACAAGTAAGTAGTCTTAATTGCATTTTTTTTTTAAAGCAATTGAAAACGAACTGTTCCCTGATATATATCAACCGAGTTCTCCAACTCAAAGGTTTAGGCTAAAACCCATAATGCTGCACCAAATTCTTCAATAGATTCATCGTTAACTTGTTTGCATTTCCAAAAACTGTGCCTCTCTAACAGTACGCTAGCTTCATCAGAAAATTGTTTCTTTAGTCTTTCTTTAGCCTCCACATAAACATTCCATACAGCATCCCCCCCCCCTGGAGATGGCATCATAGGGGTATTATCAAAAATATTTTGGCCAGCTACCCCTAGATGATTAAAAAAGCAAGGCCAGTTTCCTGGCAGGAGTGTATGCAAGAGCAACCAAATAGTTCTCAAAGATGCGTAGCCATTGTCTCCATTTTATCTCCGAGTTACCAGGCCTATGCAAGAATGGAGGTGGTTGCATAACGTTCTGTGTAGTGTCCATGAGATGAGCAAAAGGGGAAATCTAAATAAATATGTCCAATGTAAATAAATTACAATCCCAAACCAAACAAAATAAGAATGAAGGCTAATACATCAGTGGTACAACAAATGTCCCCTCAAATGGAAAAATAGAAAGTTCAAATAGTGTGCAAATCACCGACCCAGGAGTTGCACTAGAACCGAAGCGGATAAAGTTACCTTCCAATATTAAGAAGTTAGCAGTACAACTGGTGTGCGCATCACGATCCAAGTGTCGCACTAGAGAAATTCGAAGCTGCGAATAAAATGATGCACCAGCAAAAAAAATACTGGCTGGTAGGCGTGTAACAGAGCCAGAACAGTATTTCAATTGTAGAAGCGAGAAGCAACCTAAATAAAATGATGCTTCAGCAAAAAACACTGGCCGGTAGGCATGTAACGGAGCAAGAACAGTATTTCAATTGTAGAAGCGAGAAGCAACCTCAAGTAAGATGGCCACCATGCGTGCGATGTTAACCCGTTTCCTCCCAGAATCCTTAGAGGCACGCGTAGCACGATTCTGATAGGATGCGATCGCGTCGCAGAAGTGCGCATCAGAGCTCGCCGGCCGGAGCGAGAACACTATCATGACAGGCAGCCTCGAGCTCCCACAGCCGAACGAGCACAGACCAGGCTGGAGCGAGGATACCGTTGCCGAGATACAATAGCCTCGAGCTACCGCAGCCCACACGCTGGAGCGAGACAACGCTGCAGAGTGCAGCCACGAGCTCCCACAGCCGCTTGGTAAGGATGAACAAACACTCAGAGAGGTAGGCGCACGGCTATCCGGAACGTTCAGGGCTCCGAGGCAGGCAATTCAAACAAGGCAGCCAATGCAAGAGTAACGAACGGTTCAGTAACGATAAAGTAAACGAGGGTGACTGCAAGTAGAACAATTCAAAAAGGTGCAGAAAGCGCGACACACCTTTTTTCAAAAGATCGACGTATCCGCACCAAGTGAATTAGCCGCTATAACAAAATGATTTCAGCCTGTGGGTCCACGACATCAGCCACCAAGCGGTCCTAGGTCAAAACAGCAAACCCCACCCCTGGTACGAGATGTAGTATCGGGGTGTAGGTGAAATGACCAAAAGCAGGAGCAAAAGAGTAGATTTATGGAGAGTTTATTGGCATAAGTCGATATGATGGGACCCACTGCTTAGAACCAGTTGCTCAGGTGAAGGACCAGTGTAACTGACCCTCACCTGGCAACCAAAGAGAAAGTTCCAAAATAATCATAACCTTCAATGACACAATACAGATTCTAATACTTATTTAAGGAAACTTACGGACATAAAACATACCCACAAAAATCCCATTTCCAAGGTGGGCCTAGCGAGATGGATCGGTAAATTCACACTAACATACTGTGCCAAAGCAAAAGGCATAATGCATGCTGGGTCTAAAGCACATTCCACTAGAAAGAGGAGGGTAACTGTGCCCCTCTTAGGCAATATACCAGTAGAAGACATCTGCAAAGCTGTTACATGATCAACACCGCAGACATTTACTGAGCGTTACTGTGTGGATATTCAGAGCAAGTTTTGGTTGACTAAACATCTGCAGCATCTGCTCACTAGCCACGTTTTTATGAGAAATGACTGCTTTACCGTCTATGCTGCACATGTGATCTACTGCAGTACACGGTACAACTGAGAAATGTTACCTTGTAACATCAGTTCGTAGCTTGTGCTGTAGATTTACATGCACCTTCGTATCTCCCCAGATGCGAGCAGTGGTCCAAGATTCTTTCTCTGCTAATAGTAACAATGAACAATAGAAATGTCTTGTCCTGATTCACCACACTCCATCTACATCACTCTCTCAATTGGGAGAAAAAAAATCTGAGATAGAACGTTTGTCTTGGTACTAAGGGAGGAGACGCACGATATCGCAAGACCGAAGACTTCTTTAAAGAAAAACAAATTGCAAACATCCGTGCCCAGCACTAGATGGCAGGAGTGTGCAAAATGTACAGCACTATACGCTACAAGGGTAAGTAACATTTCCCTTGCAACTGAGGTTCCTTCAAACTACAACATCTGACATGTAAGGTTATGTTCCTTTCAGCAATAACATTTCTTGGCAGAGTTCTTGAGCTTCTAACCATTATCCAAAGAAGATACTTATTTCCAAGGACACAAATACAGGGTAGTCTTGTGTAGTCACATTTTCTAACCTAAAGTTCTCTCCTTATCTTAATCATTTCATTGCTTTCCCTACATTTTTTGACAATCTACAAAGTATTATAGAAAGATCTTTGCACACGCTAGAAGCTGAATGAGCCATATGTATTATATTGATCAATACCCTTCCCACTTCTCAACACAAAACAGTTTGTAGCTGTTCTTCTGCCACATTTAGAAAACTCAGTTTCTAATGCAGTGATTGGTGGATGAATTGATAAATGTATTGAAATGTGTTATGTTAGAGTTGAAAAAACCTTTAAAGGTATTTCATGAGCTTACGGTACTCATGCAAAGGGTGCTGCGATGGTATTTCTGGCAGACATTCCATTAGCTGAGATCTGCATAGCTGCTACATCTTACAGTTTATTCATACATTCCATTCATAAGGCATTACTGTGTTGACATATGGACCAGGCAAAAAGCCAAATCTGTCCAGACATTGTTAAAACACATTTTACTACTGCTTCCGCTACCTTTCCACAAATCACTGCTTCAGAGGATGAGAAATGCTTCTTTGTAATCTGCACAGCATGTTGTCTTGGACACCATATGGTCCAAATGGAAAAAGGTTACGTATGTGAAACAATTGGTTTTCAGCTTATGGATTTGTAGGTTGATGGGCAAATGACCCATCTCTCCTAATGAAGAAAAGTAGTTGAATGATCTTTAACAAAATAGGTTAGTAATGGTGTCACATGTACTGCTACGTAGCACACACACAGACTACCAGTTTAATTGCTTAAAATAGCAATCCACGGTTACAGTCTGTCCTGGTGCATTGTGGATTTCGGGGACATGACAACACTTGAAACTGAAACAAACTTTGAAAAAAACTAAATGTTAGTCCAAACCCACCAATGGGTGGCAGCATAGTGCACATCATGTGATCTGATTGCCTCTTTAAAAAAAAAAAAATGCAACTTTGGTGTCTGTAGATGTACAAAAGTTTGTGCAGAAAACAATTTGAGGCAGCCATTTGCTGTGATACCTTTGTGACCCAATAGTTTTTGCAGTCTGAGGGTAACGCATCCACATTTTCTAAGTTGGTTTCCAACTTCCATCAATCACATTGCAAAGATTTACATCATCAAACCCTCTGTGAGCAGGAAAATGTTACCGTTCTATTGTCAAATGTTAAACCACATTTCATTAATTTGAAAGTATGGATTGGATAAATTAGCCGTCATAAGTGCCAAATGTTTTTAGCAATTCCAAAGAATACACATAGCATTTTAATTTGTTCCATCTGCAGTCAAATGGCAAGACACATTTAATTTATTTAAAAGCAGGAATTTAAAAGTAGGTCTATTTAAGCCCCAAATGTATATTTTATGTAAAATATGAAACTCCTTAAACGTAATAGTTGCATTCTGTTTTGTTGTCAGTTGCTCCATGTATGACAGACACCATGTTCCTGGGGTTTTATTTGTTAGATCTCTACATTCTGGAAGTTGTAGTACTTGTTTGTGTGCTTTCATTGAAGCAACTGATCTTTAATTTGTAAAGGAAATGTCCATGAGTGTATGCTCACTTTTAGCCTTACGCAGAGTGATCGCGCAAAAGTAAGTGTGACAACTATGTCTATTTAACATTATGGACATTAAGATCCTGATTTCGCTGCTACTTATTTGTTTTAGTAGCTCTTAAACAACATAAAAATGGAATGGACAATATTATTACTTTATGGTGACCGTCCAAAAAAGGCAAGGATTAAATGGGCATGGAAACCAGTCATTCATGAAAAGTGATTTGTCCAAGTAGATTACAAATCAAATGGTTATAAAACCTTCATCCATCCATCCAGAATCTGCCCTTTTAGCTTTCTTTCACCTTGGAAAAAATGTGTGATTGATATCTGAATGTATGTAGGATGTGTGGCACTGTATGTGTGCGTTGGCCTTTGTGAGTTTATCTGTGTGCATACTTACCTGACATCTAACAGTCTAATTTGATGCCTGATAGGTAGATATTTACTCACACTGTGTACTTTTTCCCCCACATTTATTTATGTTGCATTTCGCCTCTTGATCTTTTTCTTGCCTCATCCTGCCCAGACACCTTAGGTTAACTAGACATATTAGGCACACTAGAGATATTCAAGCCAGCCCAATGTTTGTGTTTGCAGCTACTAAGGAGATTGTGGATAATGGGAAGGAACCTGAAGTTAACAACAATGCAATCACCCCTAAAGGGTTTTGGCAAGGGCTGGACCCAACCCACCCCCTAACCATCAATATGTATTGAGCATTCAAAGGGGAGAAGCCAGCATGAGAGCACAACCAGTGTAGAACTTTGTTTTTTAGTTGGATAAAAGATTCCTCATCCCTCCTTAGCTATGCAAGGTATATTGGTCAGTATAGCAACGTCGGAGCATGTGTCTGGTGGCAGATTCAATGAGGTCAGCTTGTGGCCATGGCTTAAATCACTATTTGTGCGTGGCTCCCCATTCACCCGCCCACCTCTTCTTTTTAGCTCAGTTGATGTCTCCATTAGGGAAAACTCCCTTCCTACTAGTTTGCCAGCAGGGCAACAATCCCTGGTGATCCTGGCATCAGGAGCTGCAGCAATGGCTACAGAGGACTTCTCCACTGCACCACACTTGGGGTATAAGAGAGAAGAATCAACCATATTAGCGGGGGCAGTACACATGTTTCGGGCATTGCAGGTTTCTGAGCCACTTCGTCCTTCAAGTTCCTAATTTCGAACTCAATCGTCCCCCAGCCGCTTATAGATGGGTTCTAACTTTTCCGATACTGGCGCTGTGAATCTATCGCATAGGTCCTTGAGCCCTTCAGGTGAATTGGCTGGTGCCTTATCTTCGGCTTCACACTCCACCATGAGGGCTCGAGGACAGTCTCTGCGCCTTGGTATGGTTGGCTGCCCTCTTCCTTTTGCCTCCAGCTCTATTAACTAGCACAGGGCTCATATGGGGTGGAGTGGAGTCACCTGGCTGCGCTTGAGGAACATTTTGCTCCTCAGGTGGCACTATTATCTCCCTCATTGTTAGGCACGCTCCAGTGGTTGGGTGTGAGCTTGAGGTTGGGGAGACCACTGGGCTCCCAAGCGATGTTTGACTGTGGCCTGGGGTCACAGGGGGTAGTAGTGATGTGGGGTGGGGGGAGAAGAGAGGGATGAAAAGGATAACTGGCGCACCACCAGGGGTGGATTTCCTTGCTAATTAGGCCCACTGCTCTTTGCAGAAACCCAACCAGGGTAGAACTCTGTGGCCTGCTTCCTCATGTTGGCACGTTGCAGGAAATTGCTCACTGTTAAGTTAGACCAGGCCCCCCGCCTATGACAGAGTTACTGGAGGTACAAGGGGATACGAGAAGATACTGGCGATATGCGTAGGGTTTCAGGAGGATGTAACAGACTTGAGAGCACCAAGTACAACACAAAGTACCAAACACATCAATGCAGGCAAGGAGAGTCGTTGTCCTAGCTCCGGCTTGGCTCTGGTGAGGGGGCTAGCAGAGACTTTATTTTTTGGGTGGTTAAAGAGGTTAGTTCGAGGATGAAATCAACAAAATCAAGGTCCGGAAGAATCTTGGCACTAATCGTGGCTTGCTGGATCACTAATGGCTTGGCTCAGCTGGCGTAACTATGAGGCATCTACAAGAAGAAATTTGGCACTTCCCTCCATCGCCTGGCAAAAACAAGAAGCTGCCGCCACCACCCACAGGTTGAAGGCCAGCACCATAGTAAGGAACAGAGAGCAAGAGAGTAGTTCTGTGATTTGCCACTGGCCACTATGGTGGCTGCAAAGACTTCATCGGCCTTCAGAGTGCCCTCCGTGTGCAAGGTATGGCGTTTAACACCGTTGTCTCTGTTTCTCTGGGTGGGCAGAGAAGAAGGGAGGGTGGTGTGAAAAAGCAGACATAGGAGCTCCCTATCCTGCCTCCCTGCCGAAGGGGGGTGGGTGTCTCTCTGTCCGCCGCAGCTACTAGCACTCCGGCTACCGTCCTGCCACACACACCTAAGTCACTCTGCTCCCCGAGTGAGCTGAGAGCAGTGGCTGCGGCGGCACAAAGGCAGTGCAGTGAGTTGTGGTTGTCAAGGGTGGAATAGCCAAATGGCAATCAGTCAAAGAATAAAAAAATATATGGGCCACAACGCTCAAAGTCCCCCGTGAGTACTTTTTGAGATTACTGCGCAGCTCATCCCCCGCGGCTTCGCTTTCGGTGTTCAGCATCCCTGTGGCGGTGTCCCCGACAGAGATGCCGGCGAGGAGCATGAAGCCCGACGCAGCACACAGCAGCAACTGGCCTGTGGGCGGGCACGAGCATGGAAGCCTAGGGCAGGAGTTCAGCCAGGTTGCCTGCACTAGTGCTCATTTGATCATATCGTGATTTACTTGGCAACGACTGCATGAGCCACCTCTACTTCAAGTAAACCATCCCATGCATGCACTTGGACGGTGGGCGGACACCTCCACCAACTTATACATGGATCTACCCCTGCTCTGGGCGGTCAAACTAGTGTCACAGCGGTATTGTCACTTCCATTACTAGTTTGATTTTACCTGCGTCAAGAACCGCTTCTGCTAGTGGAACGATGCAACTCCAGGCCTTTGTGTGCCAGCAGTAGACACTTTTTGAGGAAGCGCATTACTTTAATCAGGCTGTTAACCTCACTCAATGCCCTCCTTTCTGCTGTCCTGTGATATTTTGGACTCTGTGCATGAATGGTTACATGTTAGTTGTCTGTGTGCTTGAAGACCTGGAGTTGTGTTTGCATGGTTGCTTGTTTGTCTGCTGGTATGCGGTTGTGGATGTATCTGGGCGAGTTAGTCTGTGTGGGCATGGATTACTATAGGTACAAGCTTCATCTGCAGATATGTTTGTGTGCTTGCACGGAATAAGTTAAAACCTACTTGTATTGTGTGTGACAGATTTCTAATGGGTTACTGATGTTTAGAAGCCTGTTTTCTTAAAAGATGAAAACAAAATGTTGGCGTTAAATGGGAATTGTTTAGAAAGATCTTTCCTTTCGGTCAAATATGCATGATCCTGCACATGTACAGGTACATTCACTGGTTATGAATGTATTGAAAATGAACATTATGGATAACGGGTGTTCGAGGTAAGTAATGGCCTTTTTGCATAGTATTCACAACACATAGAAAATATGAGTGACCACAGATGAGTGACAGAAGAAAGAAGCGTGAGAGTGGGATGCTAGCCAGGGCATGTATACCCTATTGTGCATAACGCAAACTCACAGATGTTTGATCTTTATGAAATTAAAGTAGTTTAAGTAAGTTTTGCAGTGCTGATAGTATCCATCCCCCACTTGTAAGATTGTGAAAAGACCAATGTTGTCCCACTTAGGGCAGGACAGAGGCTGGGCTTTGTAGGTCAGCAAGCTTATTTCCATGTGTTAGAAATGATGTCACCAATGAAAAATGAATAAGCAAGTATCATGAAATCATAGTTTTCAGAGCCAGCAAAATGCAGTTTAGCATGTAGATTAATAATACAGAAAAGTCAAATGTAATTTTCAGATTCATAAATACGTTGATTTAGACTTGATTGGTTAGCTAGGGAGCAGATCACAATTTATTATTAAAAAAAAAATCCTTTGATAACGTTTGCTCTGAAGTTGCATATACAAGTTAACCTAGGACATTGACGAAGAAGTGGTGCAAAGTGTTTCCCTGTTTCTAAGTGACTTGAAGGTTTGACAAAGTGTCATTAACTCAACTGAAATTGGAAACGAGCATTGGCAAAGCTAGTAGATCTCACCTATGCAAGAGCTACTGGCTTTGCCAATGTGTTTCTGCCATGTTCTAAACCAGGGTGGCTGCGGTTCAGCATGGCTTAAAGTTGGTGTTGCGGAGTGGAGTATTGCGGCTTAGAGTGCAGTAGAGTGGCTTAGAATAGAGTGTTGCAGTGTAGAGTGCAGTAGAGTGTTGCAGCGTACAGTGTTGCGGAGTGGAGTGGCTTAGAGTGTCACAGCGTAGAGTGCAGTAGTGGCTTAGAGCACAGTGTAGCGGAGTAGGACATAGTAGAGTGGCTTAGAGTAGAGTGTTGCGGTGCACAGTGTAGTGGCGATGAGTGCAGTAGAATGGCTTGGAGTAGAATGTCACAGAGTAAAGTGTTGTAGAGTAAAGTGGTTTATAGTAGAGTGGAAGTGAGTAGAGTGGCTAGAGTACAGTGGTGTAGAGTGCAGTTGCGTGGAGTGGTGCAGATTAGAGTGGAATGGAGTATGCATGGTACAATACACGCAGTGCCATTATAAACAACAAATTTTCAATTAAATTGACCGTTACATTTGCACATAGTTTTACTGCCAAAGGTATAAAGCGCTCAAACTATTGTTTTTAAATGTCATCACCAAGTCTATTAATTTGTTTTGACCTTATTAAAATATTTGTTTCCACCACACTTCAGAATTACCCAAAATGTTGCTTTCCTATTTCTGATATATTCTGTAATATCTGCACAATTAATTTTGTGTTCTAGAAATAAATAACATCCTACAGCCTTCCTCAAGCACACCTCCAGTAGCCAGCATGATTGTCACATAAATCCTCTCACTTTGAAGCCAGAGAAAGAAAAGTAAACACCATGCTCCCTAAAAGACAGTCTGGCATTTGACCTCTGTCTTTGAATGCACAGCAAATGTGACAAGATGAGAACAAGATTTAAAGGCCTGTTTACAGAAATCGAGCACTAGTTGAAGAATACAGTAAATAGGATATGCTACAGGGGGACAGACTCAAGCTGGACAGCTTAAAACAAAGCCAGCAAATAGAAAGCAAACAAACATGAGTTACTAACCACAGAGCCAATGGTTATGCCATAGAAATATAGATTACCTGTGCTAAATGAGTGGAGAGAGTTAATCAGAAAACAATGTTTATGGCGGTGTCATATAATGATTAAAAATATGAAAGCAAGAAGAATGTTCATGCACCATAAGAGAATAATGGAGGCTGTGCCGCTGTACACAAAGCCAGGCTGGAGACGTTGCAGAAACTGACTGCAGTAATCAGAAATGGCGAAGAGTCCGATATAATAATTTAAGTTCCAAAATTGAATAATTACATTGTAAGCAGCGTGTATTAATCTACATAGGTGGCTGTTCGAGGAATGTGAGCTGTAGATCACATGCTTTGCATACTCCTGCCATCTAGTGTTGGGTCCGGATGTTTGCAAGTTGTTTTTCTTCGAAGAAGTCTTTCCAGTCACAAGGTAAAGTGACTCCTCCTTTCAGTGATAGTGCGCATGGGCATCGACTCCATTGATAGATTGTTTTTTTCTGCCATCGGTTTTGGACGTGTATTGCTGCGCTCCGTTTCGGAATCGGTCCTCGGGTGCCCTTCGGTGCGCAATCCACTTTACCCTCGACGGTATTGTTTTCGAACCCGTTCCCTTTTCTCCGCGTTTCCACTCGACATCAAGAAATCTCCAATTTCAATTGCGATTTTCTCGGCCTGGTCGATGGAATGGACTCCGTTTAAATTCTGCCCCCTGTGCCACACGAAGTATCCGTGTACGGACCTACATCAAGTGTGTAACTTGTGCTTGTCCCCCGGGCACAAGGAACAAGACTGTGACACGTGTCGATCCTTCAGATCAAAGAAAACTCTCCGTTATCGTCGGGCTCGATGTCGAGAGATGCAGCGGCAGCAGTTGGACGACACACCGGATCTCTTTGGTGAAGACTCCGAACAAGAGGAAGTCTCAGCGGCCGAAGAACAACACGCTTCAGCGGCATCAGACTCCGAGGCAGAGTTGCAGATTGTCCTCGGAGACGACGATGTGCCGCAGGGACAAGGGGACGTGAGTACGGAAGACCCTTCTTCCTCCTCCCCCTCCACCCCTCTTCCACCGTCCCTAGAAAATTTAAGGCTTTGGCACCACCTCTGCCTTTAGGCCAAGGTTGGCACCGAGAAGACGTTTCCAACCCTCCACCTTCTGGCTCGGCACCGAAACGCTCTGACAAGCCTTCCGGCTCGGGACAGAGTCAGCCAAAACCCACTTCTGAGCCGAAACCTTGGGCTTGAAACATAAAATGAGCTCGGAGCCGAAACCTTCGACACTGAAACCAAAGAAGCATTCCTCGGAGCCGAAATCTTTGGCACCGAAAGGACATTCCAGCTCGGTGCCGAAAATTACACAGCTCCCAGTACCGCAATCGGATCCAAGCATGGACATTGTACCACCCAAAACGGATCCGAAACAGAAAAAACTCTATATTAATCCGGATACTGGATATATTCATGCTAAACTGCCATCCAAACACAAGCTTCCGGATGACAACAGCTCTACAATTCCATTGAAGAAGAAACATGTGGGGACAAGTCCTTTCCACACACTACCATCTCCTCCGTCTCCGCCTTATCCCTTACACGTTACACCTAGGCAGTCTGCTCTACCTCACCTTGATGCAGATGACACTGATGATGATGACACACAATCACCAGTAGATCCTTGGACGGATTATACCATTGATCCTCCACAGGATACAGACCCAGATCTTTACCCTGCAAGACCATCTCCACCGGATGACAATCTGTCATATCAGGAGCTCATTGCTAGAGCTGCACACTACCATGGGGTAGAGCTCCATAAAGAGTCTTTAGAGGAGGATTTTCTCTTTGAAACTCTAGCAACACATAAATCCAGTCGGACACTGCCTATGCTTAAGGGTATGTTAAGGCACACAGACGACATCTTTAAAGACCCTGTTCGTGCTAGGATCCTCGCTCCTAGAGTGGATAAAAAATACAAGCCTTCCCCAACAGACCCTATTTTTATTAAGGGTCAGTTGCCACTGGACTCTGTGGTGGTATCCAATGCTCGAAAGCGAGCTAATTTTATGTCAAGACAGGAGGCTAGCATTATGCATTAATTTTTATTTCCCACTTCTGAGCAGCACCATTAAAAGCTCATGGAACCTTACAACAATCAACAAAGAATCCTCAAGTCCATAAATAGCATGCGTGCACCATCTTCTTCCTCTTTTGTTTGCTGCTTCTGAGCAGATAAGTATTGGTCTATTTTATTATTATTATGAGTGATTATGGTTTGGTTGGCTGTATTGGAAGATGAAATGTGTGATACCCACTTTATGGGTGATTAAATGAGTATTGTTTATTTGGGTTAACAGTGTATTAGAATGTAGTTTTAATAATTTGAGGAAATCGTTATTTAATGGATTTAGGTCGCGAACGGGTTAAAATTGAATATTTTAATGTTTATCAGCACGAGCTCACGATCCCGTGGGAGGCAAGCGTTAATTACGTTTAAACTGAGGAATGCGCTTACCGTGTCCTCGCGGGCAGCCAAGCGTATGTGGAAGAAAGAGAGAGCGAGCTACGTGACGCACGCGCGTCGAGCAGGTTCTCTGATTTGCTAACGCTGGGCTTATTTTTCAGTGGAATTTGAGCTTGTTGTGAAACAAGCGAGTTGTTTTCTAAAGGGATTAGCTCTGCGAAGCCGTTCCCTTGACAACGAGGCATCGTTTATGCTTCGTGTCAGAGGGACGGCAGTTGGGAGTTAGAGCAGAGCATTTTGAGTAAAATTGAAGGATTTAAGTAGATTAAAATAAAAACTAGTTGTTTTAAGGAGTTAAGGTAGATTAACAAAGAAAAAATATTTGGGAAAAGGAATATGGAGAATAATAATGGACAGGAGAAAATGATGAGAGAAATTATAAATAAAGAGCTGAAGGATGCTGTTCAGGAGTCAGTTAAGCAGGCTCGAGGGAAGAGAAAAAATGAGGATGAGGAGTATTTCTTTGTCTCAGAGGAAGACAATGAAAGAGGGCCAGGAGGTAAATATTTGTCAAAAAGGAAACATTTAAATGAAAAACAGGGTCAGAGTGGAGTCCCAAGCGGCTCGCAATGTAAACGTATCCGACGCGATACAGAACGAAGTCAGTTTAACTTTGGAAAGCATGGTAAAGCATCGGGTGATGCGATTAACAACAGTGTTGATGAGTTGGATGAATACATCTTGGATTTGGAGTACAAAGATGGTTTAGGAGAAGAGAATGAGGATAGTGGTAGAGATAAATGTAAGGAAACAGTGGTGGATCCTTTCAGGGAACTATTATTCAGCCCCAGAGACGTTAGACACCTGAGGGGTAAGGACTGGTGGCCGCTGGACCATGTTGCAGATTACATTAAGTCAAGAAAAAGGAAACCGTTAAAGAAGGAAGAAAGGAGCATTATGAGAGCAGAGTGCTCAAGGCCTGTCATTGAAGACAAGGTGACTATGACTCCTAATATAGATCTGGAGCTCATTACTTACCTATTTGAAATGGGTAAGGATCCAAGAAAGGGCTTGGATAGGTCATTAAAGCAGTGTCAAGACAAGATTCTTGACATTTTGGGGCCACTAGCTAAGATTTTTGATGCCATTGAGGAGGCTTACCTAAAGAATTTGGAATTAGACCTTTCATTATTACGTGGTCGGTGCCAAAGGGCAGTATGTTTTTAGGTAATGCTAATGCTGACATTCTATCCGAGAGAAGGAAGACTATCCTAATGCGAATTAACCCAAAATTGGGTGATTTGGCAAATAGAGTCCAGCGATGAAGCACGCAGACTTTTGTTTGGTGAAGGGATGGTGAAATCCTTAACAAAGTACCTTCGTACTTTCACAAGTCTGGATAAGGCTCATTATTCTATGCGCAGAGTCTTTAGCAACAGTAGTTTTTATGGACGGGTCGGTAGAAGGGGGCAAGCTATCGGCCGGGCAAATTTCAGGGCCCAATACCAGAACCAAGGAAGTGGGTATTCCATAGGCCAAGGAAGTTACAATTTCTTTCCGCTAAGAGGTAGAAGTCTGGTTCGCACGAACAGAGGAAGAGGACAAAATCAGGGACAAGGTCAAAATCAGGGTGAGTATGAAGACTTGTTCTCTTTCTATCCCGAAAAGTGTAGGAGGAAGATTGAGGTATTTCAAGGAAAAATTGAGGGAGATTACCCAGGATGCTTGGGTTCTAGAAACTATAGAAGGTTTTCGAATAGATTTCGACTCAATCCCAGTTCAGGGAAAAGAACCACACAAGCTGGTTTTTCAGGAAGAGGTATTACTAATAGTGGAAAACGAAGTGTGTTTGATGTTGGAGAAAACGCAATTGTGCGAGTGGGGGAGGAAGACAAAGGCTTTGCAAGTACTTTGTTCCTAGTAGAAAAAAAGGACAAATGATGGAGACCTGTAATAAATCTAAGGAGTTTGAACCAGTTTGTGACTTATCGACATTTCAAAATGGAGGGTATTCACCTCTGAGAGATATTCTGCAAGAGGGGGATTGGATGGTGAAAATGGATCTGAAGGATGCGTATTTCACTATTGCGAAAGAAAGTAAAAAATGTGTACAGTTCAGATGGAAGGGTCAATTATTTCAATTTCAGAGCCTTCCTTTTGGACTTTTTTCTGCCCCTTGGTGTTTTACCAAGGTTATGAGGTCTGTGGTAGGTTTTTTCAGGGAAAGAGGTATCAGGATGATAATTTATCTCAACAACATTTTTATTATGAATCAGTATATTGGGATTCTAAAAGAGCATTTGAATTTTGTAATGAGCATGTTAGAGAGTTTAGGATTTGTGATAAATTTGGAGAAGTCAGTTTTGGTTCGTGTGAGAAAGGTGGAATTTTTAGGTTTTGTGGTGGACACAGTTTTGTGTCAATTGTGTCTCCTGGAGAAAAAGTGAAGAAGATAAAACAAGAGATTCAGAAGGTTATAAACAGGGGGAAGAGTATCTTTGAGAGAATTGGCAAGAGTGATTGGTCTACTGTCCTCGTCAATTCAGGCGATTTTTCCGGGTCCTTTACATTGCAGGGCATTACAGCGTTTGAAAAGATCAGAGCTGTCATAAGGTTTGCGCAATGGAGACATGGTGTATGTAACTATGGAAGCGAAGGAAGAGTTGATTTGGTGGAAAGAGAACATGGATGTGTGGAACGGACGAGCAATTTTTGGAGTATCCCCAGAATTTGTTTTGGAGACGGATGCGAGCAATTTTGACTGGGGTGCGTCAGGTCTGGGGAAAGAGACGGGGGGTGTGTGGTCCCTGTGGGAGAAAGAGCCATATAAATTGTCTGGAGACGAGAGCAGGCTTGTTTGCTTTGAAGAGTTTCAAGAAAGGTTTGGTAGGCAAGTTGGTGCCATAACCAAAACCGAGCATAATACACAAATATACAGAATCAAAGCTATGTGGACCCAGTGTTATCCGGGCTAAACCATGCAGAGATCCCAGGTGCTTCTAGACCAGAAGTGAACGGAGCAATGCTATCGTGTGTATAAAAAAAACTAGACACATGATAGCATCGCTCCGTTCATCTCTGGTCTAGAAGCACCTAGGATCTCTGCATGGTTTATCCCGGTTAACACTGGGTTCTATTAATCCCTCGCGTTCTCTGCTGCATCCACATAGCTTTGGTTCTGTATATTTGTGTATTATGCTCGGTTTTGGTTATGGTTGCCAACTCATGAAGTTTCTGGGTTGATATGTCTGGGATGTTCCTAAACAATTAAAAGCACTTTGATTTATAGACATGGGATGTCTCTGGTTTGTTAATACATGTCTACATTGACTTCGAAATATTATATATTTCGATTGTATATAGATGTATATATTGTTTATAAGTGTTAGCGGTCTCTGTGAAATATATGTGTATATATGTATGTATTGTCAATACTGTACAGTCTGTTTTACATTATATATGTATTGCATCTTAACTTACAGCCCTGAAGAAGTCCAATGTTTAAATGGACGAAACACGTTGGCTGATGGTTTTTTATGAATGGAACACAATTTAATAAAGGAGGAAACAATAACCTATGGACTGTATAGACACTGTTATTCATAAGGAAGTGTCATACTACATTGTGTTATTTTGACATTGTCTCAATTTATATGTTTGTGTGTGTGTGGTGCAGCTCCAATTGTGTATTGTTGTTCTATACTCCCTTGGGAAGGGAGGCACCATTGGGCAGGGGGTGCATGTGGAGATTTGCACACAAGGACATTCTTTTGGTCATAAATAACATAGGTGATTAACGGTTTGGGTGCTGTTTGTGCTTTTGGTCCACTGCCCATATTTCGAGTATCTAATCATTGGCGTATTGCTAACACCCAAGGTCTCCTTTCAAGATGCGATAGAGCCCACTGGGACGAAATAGAACAACTTCTACAGTTTCTCCCAGATGAACATAAGGCCAAAGCACAAGACTTAGTTCAGGAGGGTAAACTAATTTCCAACACCTCCATTAGATGCGCTCTAGATGCGGACGATACTGCAGCTAGAGGGATAAATACAAGCATCCTATTCCAAAGACATGCCTGACTACGTGTCTCAGGGTTTAAACCTGAAGTACAGCAATCTATTCTAAACCTACCCTTCGACAAAAAACACCTTTTTGGACCTGAAGTTGACAAGCGCTCAAAGATGAAAAAAGATACAGATGTGGCAAAATCCGTGGGAGCGCTTCAGTTTTCCCCTCTAGCAGGGGTTCCTTTCGGCGCTCTTTTTACAGGGGAGGGTCCAAATCCACAGGGACAGAACAAAACACTTCCTCTTACAAAAACACTTCTCAATCATCCTTTACAAAAGGTTTTTTCATAGGAGGCTACAGGGGAAACAGTCCAAGGGGCAGAGGTAAAAACACCACACCGCGCAATTCCCCTTCCCCAAATAAGCAGTGATTTCCCCACACTTCCCTCCGACTATTCCACACATGTCAGAGGAAGACTTCAACACTTTCTCCCCATTTGGGAATCAATAACAACCGACAAATGGGTGATTGGAATTATCCAACATGGTTATTTCCTGGAGCTTACCAACAACCCTCCAAACAATCCACCTCAATATCACAAATTATCAAAAGACCATCAGCACTTGCTCCAACAAGAAGTGCAATCTCTATTACTCAAAGGGGCTATAGAACCAGTCCCACTTCAGTACTAAGGCTCAGGGGTTTTTTCCCTTTACTTTCTAATTCCCAAAAAGGACGGCTCATTAAGACCTATTCTAGATCACAGAGTTAAACAGATACATACTGTCAGAGCACTTTCACATGGTGACTCTGCAACAAGTACTTCCTCTTTTACAACAAGGCAACTTTATGTCTTCTTTGGATCTAAAAGACGCCTACTTTCACATTCCAATTCATCCAGCTCATCGCAAATACCTCAGATTTGTGATAGCAGGCAAACATTACCAGTTCAAGGTACTTCCATTTGGCGTCACCACAGCCCCCAGAGTGTTCACCAAATGTCTCGCAGTAGTAGCTGCTCATCTCAGAATACAGTGTATCCATGTCTTTCCTTACCTAGACGACTGGCTTATCAAAGCTGGCACTTACCAGAACTGTATACTACACACTCGGGCAACAGTACACCTACTTCATCAGTTAGGTTTCACAATCATTGCACAAAAGTCTCACCTGTGCCCTGCCCAAGTGCAATCGTATCTAGGAGCTTCTCTCAAAGCTCTAGCCTCTCCCAATGTAGCCAGGATTCACAATATTCAGGCCACAATACTACAATTTCAACCCAATCAAACATTACCAGCCAGAGTTTTTATGCAGCTGCGGGGAATGATCGCATTCTGCATTGCAATCATACCTCACGCAAGGCTTCACATTCGTCCTCTGCAGGAATGTCTAGTGCGCCAGTGGAATCAGTCGCAAGGTCGATTAACCGATCTAGTATTGGTAGACGGCCGCACCCATCGCTCTCTGCAGTGGTGGAACCCTCAAAACGTACCAAAAGGGCGGCCCTTCATAGACCCGATTCCACAGACAGTACTGACAGCCAGGGCCGGACTGGGAACAGAAACCGGCCCTGGCAAACTGCTCAGCCGGCCCCCCCTGGGGGGAGTGCAGCCGAGCAGTTTGCGAGGGTCGAGTTTTGGCCGATTTTGTTACAGGGGCCGATATTGCCGACCCCAGTAACAAAAACGGCCCTCAGAGGCCCAAAACTGCCCCCACCCTAGCGGCCTACCGGGGAAACGCCCGGTGCCCGCTATGGCCAGTCCGGCCCTGCTGACAGCAGACGCATCTGTAACTTGTTGGGATGCTCATCTCCACCATCACACAGTACAAGGGCTGTGGTCAGACGATCACAAATGTCTCCACATCAACTACCTGGAACTTCTAGCAGTGTTCCTAGCACTCAAAGCTTTCCACACTCACCTTCTACGCAAAACTGTCTTAGTCTGCACAGACAACATGACAGCAATGTATTATCTGCAGAAACAGGGAGGGACACACACTCTTGAGCTGTCCCGCCTGGCACAAAGCATTTGGAATTGGGCAATTCATCACAGAATTTATCTCTTAGCAGAACACCTTCCAGGGGTAGACCATCAAATTGCCGACCTGCTCAGCAGACACAGGCAGCAAGTTCATGAGTGGGAACTTCATCCCTAAGTTGTTCTTCCCTACTTTCAACAATGGGGATTTCCACAGATAGATCTGTTTGCTACAGTCCACAATGCAAAATGCCCAAACTTCGCATCCAGGTTCCCACACAGTCTATCCAAGGGCAATGCTCTATGGATGAATTGATCAGGAATATTTGCCTACGCTTTTCTGCCTCTCCCACTAATTCCATTACTGGTTCGGAAGCTCAAACAAACATCCCTCACACTGATATTAGTATCACCCACATGGGCTCGTCAACCTTGGTACACCACCCTGTTAGAACGGTCAGTGGTGCCACATCAAAAGCTACATCTCACACCCAGGCTCCTCGCTCGGAGCCATGGAGAAATCAGACATCCAAATCCCAGAGAACTCAACCTAGCGATTTGGCTCCTGAAGTCATAGTTTGGTTATTTACAATTACCATCAGACTATGAATATTCTCAAAGAGGCTAGAAAACCTAATACTAGAGCATGTTATGCAGCAAAATGGAAACTGTTTGTTATCTATTGTAATAACATCCATCCACTTGATGCCTCTGTACAAAACATCATTTGTTACCTGTTGCATTTACAGCAATCTAAATTAGCTTACACATCCATCCTTTTACACCTAGCAGCGGTAGCTGCATACATGCAAAATAGACAAGACTTCTCTCTATTCAGAGTACCAGTGATCAAAGCCTTCATGGAAGAGTTAAAAAGGGTGATACACCAAGAGTTCCCCCTCCACCAGAGTGGAACCTAAACATAGTCCTTACCAGGCTAATGGGTCCACCTTTTGAACCAATGCACAAATGTCAGTTACAATTCCTCTCATGGAAGGTTGCTTTCCTCATAGCAATAACCTCACTAAGGAGAGTTGGTGAACTTCAGGCATTAACTATACAAGAGCCTTTCTTTCAACTTCATAAAGATAGTGATTCTTCGAACCAATCCTAAATTTATCCCTAAAGGAGTTTCTGCATTTCATATCAATCAGTTGAGTTACCTGTGTTCTTTCCTCAACCTGATTCTGTAGCAGAGCGAGCTCTACACACACTTGATGTTAGACGAGCTGTACTATACTATGTAGAAAGAACCAAACAATTTAAAAAAACAAAGCAACTCTTCGTTGCTTTTTCCCCACCACACAAAGGCAATCCCATATCTAAGTCGGGTATTGCAAGATGGATTGGAAAATGTATCCAAACATGTTATGCCAAAGCAAAAAGAACTTTAAAAATACCCCCTAGAGCACATTCCACTCGCAAAATAGGGCTACTATTGCCTTCTTAAGGAATATTCCCTAGCCGACATCTGTAAGGCAGCAACATGGTCTACAACCGCACACATTCACCAATCACTATTGTGTAGATGTGTTTGCGATACAACAAGCAAATGTAGGCCAAGCAGTCCTTAAAACACTGTTTCAAACAACTACAACCACTACAGGTTAGCCACCGCTTTGGGAGTATACTGCTATATAGTCTATGCAAAGCATGTGATCTACAGCTCACATGCCTCGAATGGAAAATGTTACTTACCCAGTAAGCATCTGTTCTTGGCATGTAGAGCTGTAGATTCACATGGGCCCACCCGCCTCCCCGGTCTCCTGTAATGGTTGTAGTTCTCAATTTACATTCATACGCATGGACATCTCTATTCTACACTCACTAACTCCATTCTCACCCTCTGCCGGAAAACAATCTAACAATGGAGTTGATGCCCATGCGCACTATCACCGAAAGGAGAAGTCAACTTACCTTGTGTCTGGAAAGACTTCTTCGATGAAAAATAACTTGCAAACATCCGGACCCAACACTAGATGGCAGGAGTATACAAAGCATGTGAATCTACAGCTCTGCATGCCAAGAACAGATGCTTACTGGGTAAGTAACATTTTCCTTCTAGTGCTTATTAAGATGCTGGTGGACGGAGTGTAAAAGAAAATAGGATCTCCCTACTGAAAAAAGCATGGGCACATTAGTTCTCAGATAGCAAGGGCAAAACAGTTGGTTCCGAGTGTCAAAGAAATGGGCACACGTTTAATCTAGAAGACATCTCTGCTGTCTTGCTTTTGAAGGTGAAGCTCAACAGTTTTCCGCAGAACAGCTAAAATATTTTGAGCGGTCCAAAAATGGAACCCTAAGTATTACATTCTAATGGATTGTTTAAATATTTTAACTATGCTTTTAAAACGTCTGAAAGGACCCTCCACTCTGGGAATTAAGGTTTCTGATATGTTCAGTTTTTTAAATGTGTGCTTTGTTAAAAAGTTTGATTGAGGATTTAAAACGAATGTGATGAAAAAATATTTAAGCTGTTTATTTCGGATAGGTTAAATTTTCCTCCGCTTTTGAAGATAATTTTTTGGAGGGAGGGCATGAATGTTGTGTTTGTTTGTCTACTCTATGTTTGTGTGCTCCTCCTCCCTTCCCAGCCAGTACCAGCTTTGACAACTTCGGCAGCCCTGCAGACAGAGACGAGTTTATGGACTTTGACAGCTTGCGGACCACCCTTCCCCCATCGGGAAGCAGCACAGGTTCGGGAACCCCACCTTTTGAAATGCTCGTCCTCCTGCCTGGTGTTTTACTGCCTGGTCTGCTTCCATCTGCATGAGCTTCCTACTTGCCTCTGAAGCTGCTGCTCAAATGCCGCTTTACATTTATATTTTTTGCAGCTCTTATTGCTGGTTAAAGAGTGGTCTGACTTGGTCCCCTGCAGATGTCCGGTGCTAAAGCTGAAGCTAGTTTAGATAATTTTTAATCCCTATGCAGTGCGGAAATACCACATTAATGAAGTAAGCAGGTATCAGTTGACCGTTAAATTGTGTTCAGTCTGATTGTGTACACTGAAAGCAGTAGTCCATTTGCAGGTGGTCTTTCTGGACCTTTATCATGCATGCCGGTTTTCCTGTTCCACCATACTGGTTGTGTTGGTGGGATGACCTGAAGTGCAGTCCTGTTGGTGTCTCAGAGTGCACGGGAATAGAACGCTTGCATGTGCAGGGATTTGGTGGCTCCTATTTTGGTGGTGGAATGCGCTTGTTTTACATCTGTTCTCTTCAACTAAACAATTTGTGCCTTACATGATGCAACTGATCACGTTCATTGATGGGGAGTCCATACATTACAATTATAATGTTCAGTTTGAAAGGTAAGGGCATGAAGAACACTTCTGCCGGTGTCTCACAGACATGTCAATGAGTGTTACAAGGTTAACTTTCGAAGAAAAAAATATATTACCTAAGCTTAGTTGTTGTAACAATTTGAGTTGCTTTATCATATCATAAGTTATTAACAAACGCACGCTCCCTGCTATTAAATTCTCAACATGTACTCTCTTTTCTTCTTACTTTAATATTGCCAGGTTTGAACTTCTCATCTGTTCAAACTGATAACTGAGGATAGCGTTTGCTTTCCAAACACCTGTCCAGACCTAGGTCAGTAGGCATAGGGGCAAAGTAGACCTAGTAAATGGGGGAGCCTGTGTTTGCTGCCACCTTCCCAGGTAAGTATCTCTACACAGGTCAATAAGAAAATAGGTGCTGAGAGAGTCCATTGAATGGAGTGTGGGTCAGGTAGATTTTTCTTTTATTTTGGTCCCTTTGAATTGTAACTGAAATCTGTCGTCCATTGTATACCAGCGGGTTGAGTAATGTGCGGTCTAAATGGATAATTTGCTTTAGTACCCATTTGGCATTAAGTAACATCTCTACATCTGTCTAATTGGAGGCTTTACATGAAGAGCATTCTCATAGTCAGTGATGGGCAGGCATGCAACAAACACCTGCTATCTGGGCTAGATGTCTTCCAATGAAAAATCTTCAGAGCATTTTTGAAGTCAGCATAGTTCTGTTCAGACAGTAAATCCAAGTAGATCTGCCATGCTCTTCCTGAACGTTCATGCTGTGTGCTTTTAAGGTGTCCTAAGAATGCACATGGACAGGGTCTGTTACTTCAGCCTTACGAGACATTTCATCTTGAATTTCACTCACTAGCTGGCACACCTTTTGTGATGAGGAAAAGCAGTAATCTGTGGTAGCCTGCGAGCTGATGATGCTTTGGGGGCTTTCAAAGGTATTCGAAGTAAATAGCTTGTCCTATTCGGAAGCCAGCACCAAATGGCAGGATAATGCAAAGCATGTGATCTACAACACGACAAGCAGCAAACCGTTGGATACAGTTAAGTAACATTTTCCTCTCTCTGTGTTATGGCAGCATTCGTTCTTCGAAGTAACATTTCCCAGGAGCATTATATACTAATTGTAGAGGGGTGACTTTCAAAGTGCAGTTAAATTCCTAAGTTCAGAGTAACAAGCATGTGCTCATTGGAGGCATTGACGTTCTGCTAAATTGAAAGAAAGACTAAAACAAAAGTGCCCTGAGTGTTTCTGTCAAAGCTGTTAGCAAGGATTAACCTTTCTCCAACTGAAAGGAGACTGGCTAGGATGGTGTCTTAAAGGAGATCATCATGTAACGTGCACCTTAGGTCTTGTGTCTGGTATGGAACACAAATAGTGAGATGCAAGAAGCTGCTTCATGGCAGTCTTTACCTGTGTGAGAAGATACTTTCTTAAAGCTTCTCTAGAAAATCAAGTTAAGAAATAAGTAGCCTGTAAGTCAATGCCAAGTTTGTAAATACAAATATACTGAAGTATTATAATGGATAATTATAGCACAGGATGGAGGTAGCTGTTGGATACCTTTTTAGGAGGTTCATTGGAATAGCAGTCTCTACAGTTATGATGTGTCCTAAAGGCAAATACCTTAAGCAAGGAGACTCGGACTTGGCCACATGAAGGTTTAATAATTAATGTCTAGTGAGCTACACGCAGTGATGTATTAGGGATATAGGAGTATATTGCCAAATTACCATCACTGCTATGTACATTCAAGAGTCAAACAACTTAAAAAAAGAAATGACATCTCACTTGCCATGACTGCTCTATTTGTAAACTAGGTAACAACAAAGCCACTACCATCACATTTAACAGTGTTAATCGACATAGCATCAAAGAATCGATCAACTATAATTGTACATTCATCATATATGTTAAACAATGTCCCTGTAACCTATACTATATTAGGAGTCTAAAACCTGGATCCAGGAGCACTATTATACCATACACAAATCAGTCTCTGGCAGAACACTTCATTAAACATCAAATATTCATATTTACAGGTATTGAACAAATTTCAAAGAACCCCAGAGGCAGCAACCGGGAACTGTTCCTAATAAAAAGAGAAAGTGAATGGATTTTGCATTTATACACAGTACAAAGAGGATTTTAGAGTTTGAGATGCATTACTGCCCATTTTAAAAACCAACCTACGCATGTTCTCTACCATACTGTCCCACACAAAGCCCACGGTCCGCTTCACATCAAACTGTTGATCAACCTTGGTCCCGTCCACTCTCTGAATGCTTCTAAAACATATGTTCATCTTCTGTTCTCGAATGATATATGAACTTCCACTTCTCTGTTATACCATGCTAGACTTAACCCCTGTTCAAAATAACCAACAAGAGACTGACACAGGTCTAGTAATTGTATGTTCATAGCATGCGAGGCTGTAGATACACTTGCTTTGCATACACCTGCCATCTAGTGTTGGCCTCTGACATTTGCAACTTGTGTTTGTTTGAAGAAGTCTTTCGAGTCACTGGGAGTCCTCCCCTAGTTGGAAATGTGCATGGGCTTGGACTACATTATTAGATTGTTTTTCTCTGCCATTGGAGTCGGGTGTGTAGGAAAGTGCCCCTTTTTGACATGGTCACCCCCACTTTTTGCCTAGTATCTGATGCAGTTTTGACTGAAGTGCCCTGGGTTCCTGCTATCCAGATCCCCAGTGCCAGATCTCTTTCCCGAAAACTGTACAATTGTTCCCCCAATTGGCAATACCTTTAGCACCCCTTGTAAGTCCCTTAGTAAATGGTAACTCCTGAGCACGGAGGCTAAAGAGGGTCTCTAAGGGCTGCACATGTATTGTGCCACCCTAAGAGAACCATCAGCACCACATGTGGACTGCCAATGCAGGCTTCGTGCCATGGTGCTGAGAAAAGTGAAGACATGACATGGCACACCTGTGTGCCATGCCTAAAGGCACTGCATGCAGAATAGCTAAGTCAGCCCTACAGCAGGCCTTACAGCCCTAAGGCAGGGTTCACTATACTACATGTGTGGACATATCTGCATGAGCAGATTTGCCCCTGTGATGTCTATGTCGATTCTTAGAAATTGCAAGTGGACAGGGAAGCCATTTTGAGTACATGTGCTAGACACTGGTGTTTGCAAGTTCCTTAGCTACATGATGGCTTCACTGAAACTAGACATGTTTGGTATCAAACATCTCATACTAATAAGCCCACACGGATTCCAGTGGCGTATTTATTAATACATGCACCCAGAGGACACCTTGGAGGTGCCCCCTGAAAACCTACCGACTACCTGTGTACTGGCTGACTGGTGCAGACCAGCGTGCCACCACAGACAGGTTTCTGAGTCCCTGAATGTGAAAGCATGTGCTCTCCGAGGACCGAGACAGTGCCTGCTCCGGCCAGAGGTGTTGTCGTCGCCTCCTAGCAGGATGACTAAGTAATAAGCATATCAAGGCAGGTGGCTTCAAAGGCCTCTGCCGCCTTTGATATGCGACCCAAGGCTTCCCCAGTCAGGGGAAATGCCACCCTCTGGCCACGGCCCCATTTGGCACTAGGACAGGATGGGAAAGTAGCTAGTCAGGAGGCTTGTTCCCCTCTCAGGCTAGTACCATCCCTTAGGTGGGCTACCTGAAGTGAGCACGGCTTTTAGAATTCCACTATCTTAGTTTTGGCGAATTAGGCGCTCTGGTTCAGGGTTATGCCCACTTCCCCTAGGAAGTGGTCGTACAAAGGGTGTAGACACTCTAAGGATAAGTAGCCCATTGGCTACTACCTGTCACTCCCTGTAACGCCCCTAAATTGAGTATTTAGGTGGCACCCTTGACACCAGTAACTTAGATTCGACGGACCAAGAAGAGAGGACAAAGAAGAGCCACAAGAACTGAAGACTGCTGTGGATGTTTGGTGCCAAACCCTGCCTGCAACAAGCCTCAGCAGTCATGACCAGCGACTCGTCATGCAGCTGACCAGCTTTCAAGAACCCCGGGAGACTGCCAGCCATCGCAAATTGCCAAGTAATCTCACTTGGATTAGAGGAGCTCCTCCCCTGCAGTCCGCAGGCACTGAAACGCAAAGTCTGGTCTACCGAGTTGCGGCTCCCCGGCTAGCCTGACGAAGCAGCCCCTCAGGAAGAGGACACTGTGCTCCCGAAGGGCAGATCTGTCCAACCCACCAAGTGAGAGGACACAAGGACCAACCGGAGCCGCACAGGACCAATACCCTAGGTACTGGACTCCTTGCAGCAAACTGCGCCCTTGAGAGTCCAATCCTGACTCCCGCTGCACTGAGACCAAGCAGTCGTCGAGGGACGACAGCACTACAGAGACTCAGTTCAAGAGTGGCCCAGCTTTCCTGAATTTCCCTCAACTGGTGAAGACCGAAGACACCAACAGCCCAGCCAACCTTTCCACTCTGCGCCCCAGCCCAGGTACCGGAGAACCAGCTGTGCCCCCTTGTTCACAGGACCCTTGTGACCCGAGCGCCCATTGGGAGCTCCCTGACTTGTCCCCAAGTCTGCCTCTGCAGCCTGTTTCTAGGTGGCCCCCTTCTTTCCACTGGCGTAGCGCGCACAGCTACCAACCCAACCAGCACCTCTGCACCTGGACGCCCCAGGGCAGGTAACAAGTAACTGCCGGTGGTACTTAGGACCATGGCCCCCTAAGTCCCGAAGGAGACCCCCAGAAACCGATTGCAAATAACCGTGTGTAACATATGCCTTTTCTTCCATAGGGAAGCATTGCTGCGTAAAGACTCATTGAATTGAACTTTTTACTTACCTGCAAAAATTCATATTTAAAAAAGTACTTACTTCATAATGTCATTATTATTCTTGGATGTCTCATTGATTGCCTCGGAGTACAACAAATGCTTAGCACTACCCTCTGATAAGCCTAACTGTTTGCCACACACTACCACAAAAGAGAGCATTTGGGTCATCATTTATGCCTCTGTAAACCAAATGGGGTTTGCCTGGGCTCTTTACACAGTGTACTTCGTTTTGATCCACTATATAAAGAGCCAGCTTCCTACATGATGTGTATCGACTGTATCTGAACTAGACATTCGCTGCTTCGAGCCTCCAAGGTTGAGTTCTCCACTCCCATCGCTGAGAAGACTTACTTTCATCAACGGCCGTCCTTTTTCCGTTCCTTCAACACACTTTGGAGGCCATTACTGAAGACCAGGTCCCTGACTCTCAGGGTGCCCTCACCCTTTTGGTGCACCATGCATATTTCATTATTGACTCTGTAGAATGAAGAGGCATAGAGTATGATGAAAAGGACACCCAAGCTTGAAGAGGAGCTTCATGAGAGATTGAGACTGAGCATCATCCATCCCCGTATGGGGAAGATCTCTTCAGGCACCCTCAAACTTTGCCCAAGAAAAGGAGGCTAGCCTTTGAGGACATACCTGTAGTTGGGTGACTTTTCCGAGCCAGATGTATGACGGAACTGCGCAGGCCATTTACCATGCATGCCATTACCACCCAGTGCTTTTACGACACATATGCCTTTACCGCGCATACCTTTAAAACCCTATATATTTATATATACATATATAGACACACACACGCATACCTATATATATATATATATATATATACATACATAATATATATATATACATACATATGCATATATGTATACATACAAATGTATATGTATATATACTCGTAAATACACACGTGTGTATAAATATATATATATATATATATATATATACATATATAGCCTAATCAACACCTCAGCCACGCCAAACCACCCAATACTCCTACCCACCCAATGCTCTAAAAACACCCCTACCACCCAATACCCCTACCCACCCTAAACCCTAATAACACCCTTACCACCTAATACCCTTGCCAACTCCTAATCCATAAATACCCTTACCCACCCTAAAAATACACCCTTACCGCCCAATACCCTTACCCACCCTGTATATGTGTGTCATGTGATCAAGGCCCCACGGGGTCGAAAAGCGCCATGGCTGCGGTTTGTGAGAGCGGAAAATAAAACTCACTTTCTGCACAATTTGGTGGTCCGGGCTCTGGTTCTTCGAGTAACTACGGAAAAGAGCGGAGATTGTTTGTCATATATATATATCCATCCATCCATCCAACTGGTGCTCGCCAGTAGGTAGTTATAGTTAGGACCTAGTTTGCAGAGGAAAAGCGTTTTTTGCTTATAACTTTATCGCCATTTGACTAAGCTTTCTGACATTTTCCCTATTAATTATCATCTGACTCTAGTTGTCCATAGAAAGTTTTGTGGTGATAGGCTATGCGGGGCTGTGAAAAAAAGGGTGGGGGGGTCAGAAACAGTACGTTTCCCATGTTAATTCCTACAGAGATTTTTGACACAACTCTAGCCCGAACTGCTGAACGGAATTACTGCAAATTTGGCAGAAGGCTAGCTCTTGGTCCAGAAAGAACCCTTTTTAGTTATTTGGTCTAAATCCGTTCAGTAGTTTTGGAGATATTAAATGAAAACCAAATTTGTATATCTAGGCGGAGCCTAAGCACCGATCTCATGGTGGGATCGGATCGGCTGTCAGCACTTCAATCAGAAACCATTGAAATGCATTGTAGTGAACGGCAGGTTTTGAGGGTCACAAAAAGGAGAATGTATAAAGGGTGATAACAGATTTTAGTTACAATATAAATCATTTGTTGATGGTACCATACTGATTTTAGGAATTGTGGTGTGTTCTAAGGTGATTTTACCCTGTGTAAAAGCCTTTTGCTGAGACATGTTTGAGAGAAAACTGTTTTCTCATGATTGTCCCACTGAGGTTATGGAATGTGCTTCAGAAGCTAAAATGAGCATATTTCTGTAAATTCACGCTATCTTCCTCAGCCAAATGAGCATGAAGTCTGACATTCTCAGTAAATATGTACTTCCAACAGGAGCAGCAGCATGTCAGTTGATTCCCCTGTGTTCTTCTGCAGCCTCCCAGAATGTTGTAAAGAACCACTAGAGTGCAAGCAGTCAAAGGTATGGCACACCTGAAGCCATGTTGATTGAATCAAACTGGTAAAACTTTTAATTGAAAAAGGAGCAAAATGAGGGAGTTCAGTTTGTCATAGAAATTATGGTTAGTGCTATAGAAGGAAAAATTAGGACACATTTTAAGTGAGTTCTCAAATATCTTCCTCTTCTATTTCATTAAAACATTCTGACATGCAGACTGAAACATGCACTTTCAACACCAGCAGCAGACTGCCAGTCAACTCCCTAGTGAGCAGCAGCTTTACTACAGTGTTCTAATGAACAACTAGAGTGCTTATGTTCTGAATTTATGCCAAAAGTGTGGCACATTTGAATGCCATCTTGATGGAATCAAAGTGGAAAACTGAAAGCATTTTCTACGGAGGCTACTGCAATAAAATAGTAAATTAAGGAGTTTCATAACTAATAACTCTCCCAAGATGGTCAACAGAGGACAAAAGAGCCCAAAGTAGCACACCTGTCACCCAAATATAGCCCAAGTATAGCCCAAAGACAAAAGTGTGCAAAACAGGTAAAAAAATCATTTTCTTCAGTTTTGTATAGCGCAGACTTGACTCGAAGGTATTCGGGTGCTTTACATCAGCAGAAGTTACATTACACAAGGTGACTTTAATTTTGGTTTTAGGCATGTGGTGATTCAGTGATTTGGCCAGAATCACAGGATGTCGAGCTGATGTTGAAACTTGAACCTGGTTCCCCAGTTTTGCAGCATGAATCTTTTCTGGATTCACATGCTGTGCATTATTCCGCCATCTAGTGGTTGGGTCGGGAATTGAAGTATTTCTTTTTTTTTTTTTTAGTCGGTGGGCGTCGACATACCACCATTTGGTGTCCTTCTGTGACGTCGACGTGCTTCCTCCGGAAGCTCCCACCTTTGGTCGCCATCTTCAGATTCTTTTTTTCCGCCGTTGGGTCTGGATCGATACGGAAGGAGCTCCTGAAGATTGGAGAGAAGAATCAACGAAAATTAACGAAAAAAGGTATACAGAACAGGAGAAGAAGTTCTTCGACGTACCGGCCTTAGAGTCTGGGAGCCGGGGCGCAGCGAAGAGGAAAGGACTAAAACTTCAACGTCATACGAAGAATGCGCATGGAGGGGGCTCCCTGTGCGCGGTAATGGACAAGACACCATTCAAGTTCTGCGACAATTGTCACCACAAGTACGCACAGAAGGATCAGCATCCGGTCTGCAACCTTTGCTTGCCGCTGGACCACCGAAGCGAAGACTGCAACGCATGCTCGGCTTTCACCCCAAAAACTTTGAGGGTAAGAGAGAGACAGAGAAGAGCAAATTACAGCATGCAGAGTCAAGGCCCACCACCATCGCTTCGAGATCTGGGCCTCTCCAGCGAAGAGGAGGATAACGTCGCAGAAGGGCCTGAAGGCAAAGAGGGCATACGTCCCAGTCGTCGAGGTTGAAAAGAAAACTCCGAAGGAGGTAAGGGAACCATCGACCCCGAAAAAGATAGGCGACCCACGAAAGAGTGACTATAAGTCCTCGAAAGGAGCTTCGGCGTCGAAGCATTCGACTGCAAGCGCGTCCATGGACAAACAGTCCGTCGGTTCCTTAGACAAGGACTCTCAGATGGCGAAAACCCAAGAAAAAACAGTCGTCGAAGGACAGTCACGAAAAAGACTCTTCGTCGAAAAAAGAGAGGGTTAAACAAGCTTCGACAGCAGCGTAGTCAAGCTCGAAAAGAAAGGCAGAAAATCTTGTCGCCGAAACACAAGCGTCCGAGATGGAAAAGAAAAGGCTCGAAGCCGAAATGACGAGTATCTTGCAACGCAAGAAAGATTTCGACGAGAAAATGAAGCAATTCAAAATTCCGCCGAAAATTTCGACCGACGTTGAAAAGGAAGTCGAGGAACTAGAGCCGCCAACAACTCCAGAACCGGTCGAAGAAGAAGAGGAAGAAGAATACTTCTTCGAAGCCGAAGGTGAAGAAGAGGACCAAACTTATGAGGGTTCGGCGACCTCGGAGGCGCAAGACTTACAGTGGCAAGATCTCGACGCCGAATCACCGGAAGAAGTGGTGGATACATATCCATCAAGACCTTCGCCACCAGATGACATTGGGATGTACAACCAAGTCATAAAGAAAGCAGCAGACACTTATGGAGTGCAGTTGGAGGAAGAAAAGCCACAATCATGTTTTCTACTAGAAACCTTGCTGCCTACACAAACAAGGAGTCAATTCCTTCCCATGCTGCCAACTGTACTGGACCAGGTTAAGGAAGCCTTTAAAGAACCTGCTACATGCAAAGCAGTCACACCAAGAGGGGAGAAAAAGTACAAGCATTCCTCTAAGGATCCTATGTACATCAGGGGGGGTCGGTACCAGCTGATTCAATTATAACTTCCACGGCTCGGAAGAGAGCTAATGTCCCCACCAATGTTGGCCCACCACCAGACAAGGAGAGCAATAGAATGGATCTCATGGGAAGAAAGGTGGAAAGAAGTGCGGCAATACAGTGGTGCATCGCAGATTCAAATGCATTGATCAACAGACATGCATATCAACATTGGGAGGAGGTAGGAGAGCTACTAAAACACCTGCCTGAACAGTTCCAAAGAAGGGCAAACCACTTAGTGGAAGAGGGGAAAACATGGCGAACACATGTTTAAAATCCGCCCTAGATGCTGCAGAAACATCTAGCAGACAGATGATGATCGGGGTTACTGAGAGAAGACACGCCTGGCTACAAATTTCAGGTTTCAAACCAGAGGTGCAAAATAACATACTTAACTCTCTGTTCAATGGTGAACAGCTATTCGGAACAGCTGTGGATGAGAAATTAAACCAATTAAAAAAGGACAACGAAACGGCAAGGTCCATGGGGGCACTACAATTCAGAGGCATGCGTAGAGGCACACCCTCACGGAGACCAACAGGCAGGGGTAACCGGTAACCTTGCACCAAACCTTTCAACAAGGTTACCAAGGAGTAAGCCACGGACAACAGGGCAAACAACAACAAAATTGGCAATACCAACATGGAAGGCAATCCTTTCGAGGGCGCCCTCGAGGAAGAGGCCAACCGCAAAGAGGGGGGGACCACAAACCACCTCCAAGTGACGTCACTCCAAGGGTTGCGCACCCTCAAACAACAACTCAGAGGGTGCATCAAGATACAAGCACAAAACAAAATCATTGCCCTATACGCAAACAATTCCTCCAGCATGTTACACCAGTAGGAGGCAGGTTAAGATACTTCCTCCAAGAGTGGAAGAAAATTACCTCAGACAAATGGATATTAAACATAATACAATACGGTTACTGCATAGAACTTGCGAAACAACCTCCAAGCAAAAGACTCCAACAACAAGGTGCATTCAGCAAAAGAACTATCTCAATTGCTCGAAGAAGCACAAGAACTCCTGAACAAAGAGGCAATAGAGAAAGTACCACACAAGGAAAGGAGCAAGGGCATTTACTCCACGTACTTCCTCATTCCAAAGGTAGACGGAACTTTACGACCAATACTAGACCTAAGGTTCCTAAACAAATTCATAAAGACTCAAAAATTCAAAATGACAGCTTTGCAAGAGGTTATACCTCAGATACAGACAGGAGACTAGATGGCAACTATAGACTTAAAGGACGCATACTTGCACATTCCCATGAACAAAAGACACAAGGGTCTATTAAGATTTGTGATCAACCGAACACACTACCAATTCAGGGTGCTAGCATTCGGACTGAAATCAGCACCAAGAGTCTAAACAAAATGCCTAGCTGCGGTAGCGGCCCACCTAAGAAGGCAAGGAATTCATGTTTATCCGTACCTGGACGACTGGTTAGTAAGAGCAAGCTCCTACAATCTCTGCAAACAACATATACAGCAAGTCATACAGTCACTGGTCCAACTCGGTTTCTCAATACACTGGGACAAATCGTCACCAGAGCAGGTAAAAGTGTTCTTAGGGGCAGAAATCAACACGATACTAGGGAAAGTATTCCCAAGCAGGAAGAGAACATTAGCAATGCTGAAGGAGACGCATCTATACCACAAGGGGCAAGCTCTGACAGCGAGGACAGTTGGGAAACTGCTAGGGATGATGGCTTCATGCATTCATCTAGTCCCAAACATTCGACTGCACATCAGACCGTTCCAGGAATGGCTTCAACAACAATGGTCACAGGCAACAGGGAGTTGGGAGGATCTAGTGGTTGTCACACACAGTTCATCAAGAGATGGCATGGTGCAACAGAAGGATCATTGCACAGGGGAGACTTTTCACACAACTAACTCCAACAGTGACCATCACAACAGATGCTTCCCAGGTAGGATGGGGAGCGCACATGAACATCCTGAAAGTAAGGGGATTGTGGACACAACAGGATGCGGTAAAGCATATCAATTTCCTGGAGTTAAAGACAGTGTTCCTAGCCTTAAAAGCCTTTCAGAAAGAGCTCTACGGGAAAAGGGTGTTAATACAAACAGACAATACAACCACCATGTTTTACATAAACAAACAAGGAGGGACACAGTCTTTAGCACTCTCAACCCTAGCCCAACAACTATGGAGATGGGCGATCCCAAAGAGAATAGACATACTAGCAATACATCTGCCAGGAAAGGACAATGTAGAAGCAGATAGGCTGAGCAGACAAACGTCAGCATCCCACGAGTGGGAATTAAATCCATCCGAAATCCAAAAGATATTAAAAAAAATGGGGAACCACGCAAATCGACCTATTTGCAACTCCCCACAATGCAAAATGCCAACACTTTGCATCCAGGCAACCGTGCAAACAGTCCCTAGGGAATGCGCTATGGATAGACTAGTCAGGGATATTTGCTTACGCTTTTCCCCCAATACCACTACTACACAGGGTGATCAACAAATGCAAGCTCAGCCACATGACATTAATACTCCTAGCACCTCAGTGGGCCAGACAGACTTGGTTCTCGCAAATAATGGAGATAACTCAAGGAACAATGCACAAATTTCCAAAGAGAAAGGACCTCTTAACAATGCAAAACGGAAAGGTGCTACACCCAGAACCAGAGAGCCTAAGCCTGGCAGCATGGCTCCTGAGGACTTAGAATTCGCTCACCTCAAACTTCCAGAGAGCATAATGGCAGTACTCCGGGAGGCGAGGAAACCTACAACAAGGAAGTGTTACACTGCCAAATGGAAAAGATTCTCTTTTTTTTTTTTTTACGTAGTTTTATATAGCGCGAACTTGACCCGAAGGTATCTGGTATCAGAGCGCTTTACATAGCACCAGTTGCGTTACATGAGGACACATTCATTTTTGTTAGGCACGGGCAGATTAAGTGATTTGCCCAGAATCACAGGATGTTCAGCGTCATTGGCGAGACTCGAACCCAGTTCCCCAGATTCGAGGTCGACCACCCTAGCCGTTAGGCCAACTCCTCTCCCCTCTCTCAATGGTGCCTTAAGGAAAAACTCTCAAACAAAATCACAAAGGAATCAACAGTGCTAAAATACTTAACATATTTACTACAGAATAAACTAAGCTACACATCTATAAAGGTACACTTAGCAGCAATTGTAGCGTACACAAGGGGCGAGACTGGAAAGGGTTTTTTCACATCCTATGTGGTCAAAAGATTTCTAGAAGGAGCAAAAAGAATAGCACCTCCAAAGAGGATGCCACCACCGTCATGGAACCTCAATGTAGTGCTCGCTCAAATGATGAAAGCACCATTCGAACCACTCCACAAAGCAACGCTACAAATGCTCACACTAAAGACTGCGTTTTTAGTGGCAATTACATCACTACGTAGAGTAAGTGAATTGCAAGCGCTAACACTACAAGAGCCCTACTTCCAGATACATAATGACAGAATCGTCATGAGAACAGATCCACACTTTATGCCAAAGCTGGTATCAAGGTTCCACATAAACCAAACAATACAAATACCAAGCTTCTTTCAAAAGCCAAAATCACAAGCAGAAAGGGCATTACACACCCTGGATGCCAGAAGGGCAGTCATGTATTACATGGAAAGAACCAAAGAATACAGAAAGTCAAAGCAATTCTTTGTATCGTTTGCCAACAGTTTTCTCGGACGACCAGTGACCAAAAATACCATTGCAAGATGGATTGCACAAGCCATACAGTTATGCCACAAACAGGCAGGTCAAACATTACAAGGAGCACCACATGCTCACTCTACAAGGAAAAAAGGAGCAACAGTCGCTTTTCTAGCAAATACTCCTATTCAAGGCATTTGCCAAGCAGCAACATGGTCTTCAGTGCACACGTTCACAAAGCATTACTGCATGGATATTCAAATGAATAAAGAAGCACAAGTAGGACAAAAGGTCTTACAACATATATTCACAAACCAACGCTCATCTTCCACCCAACCACCACAGGACTAGCAAACCGCTACAAAGTTTATGCACAGCATGTGAATCCAGAAAAGATTCATGCTGCAAAACGTATAGTTTCTTACCTGTCGGTGTAGTTTTGCAGCTTGAAGAATTTTCTGGATTCACTAGCGAACCCACCCTCCTCCGCCAGAAAGATGAGACAAGAGGGAAAAACCATAAGGAAAATGAACGATCAAAAAAAAAAAAGAATCCGGCGACCAAAGGTGGGAGCTTCCGGAGGAAGCACGTCGACGTCACAGAGGACACCAAATGGTGGTATGTCGACGCCCACCCACTACAAAAAAAAGAGAGAGAGAAGAAATACTACAATTCCGGAACCAACCACTAGATGGCTGAATAATGCACAGCATGTGAATCCAGAAAATTCTTCAAGCTGCAAAATTACACCGACAGGTAAGAAACTATACGTTACAAAGTCTGCAGCTCTGGCCATAACGCCACATTTTCTCCCTTAAATGTAATGTATAATCAAGCAATCAACTAGATAAAAAAACATAGCAATTTTCTTTAAGTGCTTTATCGCTATTTGAGAAAATATGTCCTCATTTTAGTTATTTAGAGCACTAAACATAATGTCTATGGGATTAAGTCCCTCTCATGGAGGAGGGTGCAGAGGCAACAAGTTGACCACGCTGGGCAGGCGGAAGGGGCAGTGGCAGCTCAATAGTCCATGGAGGGCAGGAGAATGGGGGGCAGGGGCAACAAACCAACTATTCAGTAGAGGCTATGGCAATATAAAAGATAATTGAGGGCAGAAGGAAGAGGCAGTGGCAGTACAAACATACATGCCAACAGACACTGAAGGGCTTTATTTTATCTGTCTTCTGCCTAAAATCTTGCCGTTTTCAATGTGTCAATGGGGAAAATCAATTCCCCAGGTTTTATTTTTCAAATTCTCCCTTTTACCAAGTTCAAAATGTTGGCAAGTAAGGTACATAGTATCACAAAAGGCAGGAGGAATTGGATAGGGACATGGACAACATAGGGCAGGAGGGAGATGGGCAGGTGCACCAAACTGACCTTACAGGGCAGTTGTCAGGGGTTGCAGCAGCACGATTCACCACACGGCAAATGGGACGGCATTGCAGCACAACGACCCATGAAAGCAATAGGGATGGGACAGGGCCATGCACAGGGACAACAGAGCAGAGGGGAAAGAGGCAAGGGCAGAAAGCTGACCGTTCCGGGCAGACCGAAGAGACAGTTGCAGCATAACAAACCATGAAAGGCAGGAGAAAGGGGGCAGGGACACAACGACGTACCAGACAAGGCAGGAGGGAGGGGATAGGGATCTGCACATGGAGAACGGAGATCAGGGGCGGGGCATGAGCAGCAAGCTGACTGTGGAGGGCAGGCAGGATGGACACAAAGCACAACACACCATGGAGGGCAACATTGAAACTATTATGGCATACACACAGAGGGAAGGTAGGAGGGGGTCAGGGACAGCAAGCTGACCACACAGGGCAGGTGGGAGGGGCTGTGGCAGTACAGAAGACCATGCTTGCCAAGTGGGAGGGTTAGTGACAGCACAAAGGCCATGATGGGCAAGAGGGAGGGGGCAGGGGGCGTGCACAAAGGACCGTGAAGGATAGAAGGGAGGGGTAAGGGCTGGACACAGACGAGAGGGCAGGAGAAAGGGCTTCACAACAGACCACGCAGGGCAGGGAGGAAAAGCAGTTGCAGCACAACAGAGCATGGAGGGCAGAAGTGAGTGGCAGCAAAATGGACCGTGGAGGACAGAGGGAGGGGATTGAGGCATGGAGCTCGGACAGGCAAGATGGAAGTGACAGCTATCTGTCCATGCTAGGCAGGTGGGAGGGGCAGTGAAAGCTCAACAGAACACTCAGAGAAAATAGAAGGGGCAGTGGCAGGTCTGTGGAGCATGGTGGGCAAAAAGGAGGGAGAAGGGGCATGCACACAAACAGTGGAGGGCAGGGGGAAGAAAAGTAGGGGCAGCAAGCTAGGCAGGAGGGCAATGATGGGGCATGGAATTGGGTAACGGAGGGCAGGAGGACTGGGCAGGGGCATCAAGCTAAATGGAGGGCAGTGGCAGGACATCAGATTATGCAGGGCAGGAGGGAGGTGGCTGGTGCATGGACTCGAACAACAGAGGGTAGGTAGGAGGTGGATAGGGCAGCAGAACGGTCTCACAGGGCTGAAATCCTGGCAGGCTTCCTAACGAGCACTGACCACTACTAAGATGCTCCCCTAAACCCATTGATGGCAGTGTGGTAGGAGCTCTCCCCTGCAGCTCCCGGGTCAGGGATTACCAAATCGGTAGAAATCCCTCTGCATACCCGGCCATCCACCTCCAATCTACTAACTACCTAACTCCACTAGCATCGGACTACTACTGCAGAGCATCTTGCCTTCGGAGACGACCCCTGGCGACCCGACGCTCCTTCGCCTCGCTGGCCTCGCCACTCCTCGCCTAAACTAGGCCCACCGAGCCGTCCTCAGGCGACCTGACGCTCCTGCCTCATCGCTCCGGAACACGACTCCTTCACCCCCAGATGCACGGAGACGAGGCTGTTTTCATCGTCGGACACGCCACCCCATCGCTGGGCGAGCTCTCCCTTGGGCTGGGATGTGCCCCCTCTCGTCACCGTTTTCGCCAAGCATCGCGGGCACTGAGGGGCATCGGAGAGAGGTTCTCCCTGGTTGCCCCCACTGGCAGGGCTGCTTGTGCCTGTTTGTCCTCGTTTGCTGGCCACCTGCTTGAGCCCTCTCGACACGCTCCACGACTTGCAGGGCTGCCAATGCGGGCGTCTCTGTTGGCCTGCCGCCGTGATGAGCCTTTCGGCGCGGACTGCCGCCGGATCTCCGGGGCCTGAGCCGAGGCTCCCCTCTGCGCAGCTGTCTCCCTCTTCCTCCCTGTGAAGCTGGCCGTGGATCGAACCTGCTGGGGTGTTTGGCGTCCGTTGGGAGACTGACGAGGCGGAAGGACCTGGTCTGCCTCTGCACAGCCCCCAACGTCGCTGGACCTGCGCCCTTTCCCACCGCAATGGGCCCTTGCCACGTCCTCTGGCTGTTTCGCGGCCTCATCTCCGCTGGACAACCACCTCCAATGTACCGTACTGCACGACCCTAAGATGGCCGCCACACACGAGCAAGCCCTGTTTCCCGCTGATGACCGGTGAGACGACCGGACAACAATCCCTGATGCAGGAATGATAATCTCTTGCCTTCTTCCAGAGGGCCTACTTCCAGAAGGCCAGTATCCCCGGCCAGCGCTCCGGAGACTCCGCCTGTACCTGCCTGACCTTAAAATGGCGGCCGAAACTTCCCTCGATCCGCATCTACCCTCTTGTCACCGCAATATTTGTTTCCAGTGTTATTGCGGACCTCAAAGTTCTACCAGCGCTCTCTTCACTCTGTGGCCCCTTGACCCGCTTTAATCTGCTCTCACCCATTCTAGTCCGTGAGTGTAGCCGCTCTTGAATAAGCTACGATCAAAATGGTGCCCAACACATATTAATTTACTGGTCTTTACCTGCTACCTCAACATTGGCTGCATTGGAGCAGCAGTCTAACAGGCTACTGAACCAGCGACGCTACTCTCAATTCCCCCTACTGCAGTGAGGGTCTTTCTCTACCAGCCCGACCGTCCCTAAAATGGCCACCATGAGTGGGCCCTCGCCAGCACTCCTTCTCCCTTGTTGGGGAGAGATCCTGCATTTATGCCCTGGAGTTTCAGAGACCCCCTCAGAGTGACCACAGCGACAAGGGAGTCACACATAGCGGAGGATTCGGAATGATCCCATTACCGCTGGGAGCACAGCACCGTACACCTTGACCGGTGCTCTCGATGGGACTTTTTGATGATGCCCCCCCCCTGGCGGAAACTAGAACCTTCTATATGTACTGCGGTGCCCGAGCAACCTTTGGCCGATGACCGGTGGAGCTGTCCTATGCAGCTATAGAGGAGTCAGGCTCTGGTTCACCCCTCAGCCGTCACCTACCCAGCCGGACGTCGGACACTGTTTTTCCTCGTCTCCCAGTTGTTTCCTACCCCCTCCCCCACCTCTTCCCTCCATTACTCTTTGTCTACCTCCCTTGTTTCCTTCCCTCTCTTCCCCCGAATTTCTTTCCCCTGCCTGTTTTTCCCTTATATCTATGCTATGCTTTTGTAACTCATGTAACTCTTGTAACTACGCTCTAGCAACTGATGTAACTTTGTAACTACGTTCTGAAACAATGCTCTTCCTCATGTAAAGCGCTCTGATACCTCCGGGTCTAGCCAGCGCTATATAAAACTTTTCAAATAAGTAATGAGGAAGCTGAGTCATGGACTTAGACAATGGATGGCATGGGGGGCAGGTGCAACAAGCTTGGGTGAGGGTAGCACAATGCTAGGCCTGGCCCTGCGTTCAACCCCCCCATGCATTGCGATGGGCATCTTACTTAACGTTAAAAAAACTTAAAAATTCACTGGAAAAAAACAAAGGTTACAGGGACGTCATAGTTAGGAAATAGAATTAAAACTAGAATTTCACTGGAAAAAAACTGGTTACAAGGACGTTCTAGTTAGGCTCATATGTCACTCGTACAAAACCAGTGAAATTGTTGAGCTAACTATAACTTACGCCCCCCGCAATGCACTGCTTATGACCTTACTAATTACATCACTCATGACCTGGTCAGTAACATCACTGACATCTCAAATGACCTCATCCATGGAACTGCTCACACACCCACTCGCACCCCATTCGAACACCTCACACCCACACAACCACTTACATACCTGTTGACTAACCCAGACAAGCACTCTCACACCCACTCACTCATCCATAGATAGACAAACACACCCACCCGCTCACTCACCCATACAGCCAGTCACTCACCCAGGAGAGGCCGGGCCGCGGTGTGAGACATTATTTTTGGCGGCAATCATATTGAGCATCCCCAAGATGCTCCTGAGGGGCTGTATCTATGGACATTTGGGATCGCGCTGTATTTGTATCCCGCTGCATCCCATAGGGCTGAATTGATGCAGAGACTCCAGCAGCGAAGAGTAGGGCGGAACCCTCGGCCCTGTGAGTGCGCAGCAATCAAGGAAAACTCTTCTGGAAGGCCCTGACTGCCCGGAGGTGGCTGTTTGGGGCAGTGAAAGTACCCGTTGAACCGTCGCTGCTGTGCGGACGTGGCGGCCAAAAAGGACATATTTTGCTCACTCCTGGTCGACCCAGAGTAGCAATTGTGGTGGCAAGGGGGATCTGCGGCCCTTGACCCCGTGTGGTTGCGCATACATCAGTGAACCATGCACATTACCACGAGTGTGATCCATGCATAACCGACCGCACTGGAGGAAATGGCCCTCTGATTCATGCTATTGCTGGGACCACCTGGCATTGAAGCTGCCCCCTGTTGCTGGACCTGTGGCTCTTTCACCCATTCAGCCGTGAGCGGGGAGGCCCTACCAGCTTTATCCCCATTAGTGACTATTTTGGTCTTCCTGAGTTCCGTGCCCCGCTGATTGCACTGCTCAAGAGAGGCCAGTGGGAGATGGTACCGACCACATTAATTAAAACATGCAACGTGTCAGTGACTATTTTGGTCTTCCTAGAGGCAGAGGAGGCCCCACCAGAGTAGGAAGGCGAGGACAGCGCAAGTGACACTGGGGCGATGGTTGCAGTGGGATCCTTGGGCTCACTTATACCCTCTCTGGAACACAGGACTGGTACCCGGTGGTGGATGGCATGTTACAGATTTGCGTGTATTAATTAATGTGGTCGGTACCATCTTACTGGCCTCGTTAGAGCAGTGCAATCAGGGCCCGGAACTCAAGGGAGGGGAATCTGCGAGGCCCCAGGATTGTTTTGTCCTACCCCCCGATTTCCTCCCTCCCCCCCACACACACACACACACACACACACACACACACACACACACACACACACACACACACGAGAGCCATTGCCCCGCAGGACCTCGCCCTTCTATGCCCTACAAAGAGCGCATCGAGTGCCTACACGACCTCCACGCCCAGGAGCACCGCCATGCCCAGTGGTGCCAAATATTGCTCTACAGGGACTGTGACTGTATCCTAGCTCAAGCCAGGAAAAAAGGTGGCCTGACAGTGGACAATAGGAAAGTTAGGATTTTTCCAGACTTTCCTAGAGAAGTGCAAAAACAACGCTCCACATTCTTAGCAGCGAAACATCACCTGCGCCAAATGGGTGTAACTTATGCTAGATTATTCCCTGCCTGACTGAGGGTGATTACACCTGATGGATTGAACTTCTTTGGCACCCCACAGGAAATATGGGACAGGATCGATCGCCACCCATAGACTGGATTCGTTGGAGGGCTCGCTGCGGCGGAAGCGACTGTGGCACGGACCTCAAGGCGCCACTGGGAGAACCCCATCAGGAGCAGAAGTTCTGCAGGAGCAGCGGAGGGCACTGGAGGCAGCGGTGGCCTTGAGCCCACCTGCTTCGTTGGCTGAGGAGAAGGACAGGCCTCAAATCTTTATCAAGGATCTATTTCCGCTGAGGACTCCAACACTGAGCTGCCTGTGGTGACACCTGGGATGGCAGATTAACTTAAATGACAGGCCCACTGTGAATTATGGGGGGTATGAGTATATTCGATATAGATCTCACAATGGCATGGGAGGAATGCAATATAATATTACCTGTGGGGTATGCAATTGAAACGTTAACCCCCTATGTGCCTGGAGAATTTGTAAGTCTAATGGTTTGACTGATTGTGAAAGGGGGGGACCAGAGCGAGCCGCTCCAGATGACTCGCCCCTCTATTAGTATCTGTGTGGGTTCACCCACTAGTGTTTGTGCTTTTAGTATAAGTTTGGATGGGGGGGCACTTGCACGCTTGTCCTTTAGAGTCGAAGTTGGGATGATTATTGTTCAAATATCATGGAGGGTCATACCCGTCGCGCACCAGGAGTACATATTGCTCTCAGTTGTAGATGGATACAGAGTAATTCTACTGTGTTTAGGTCCAATCAGGGAATAGTGTGAATTATGATGGCTGCCCCCATGACTTATAAAATAACTATCCTGGAATGTGAGGGGGATGCACACAATGGCCAAACGATAGTCTTTTCATATCTTTACAGATGGGGTTCCAGATAGCACTGCTCCAGGCGGCACTCCTTATCGCTAAAGAAGGGGCTGCACTACACCGTAGATGGCGAGGCCAGCCTTACTAGAGATATATATATATATGTGTGTGTATATGTATATATATATATATATATATATTCCGTTTTCGTGTCTGCCAAAGTTGCCGCACCACTCGACACGGGTGCAACCTCCCGTGTTTGCGAAAGCACGTACAATTCTCAAGATTGTGGTTACGTCCCTTTTAACCACGAACAAGGTGCACACCAGGAGTATCAGTTTTGTAGATATTTATTGCCACAACACAAAAAAATTACACCGAACAGACGCGTTTTGGCACTTCCGCCTTCCTCAATGTCGGTGTGAATACAATACTTTTCGCCATTTAAACACGAAGGGGCGGCTCAAAATTGCACATAATAAACATCGACAAGAGATAAGTAACTGTCAAATTCTTTCAGTAAATATGGCGGCCATTTTGAAGTGGTAACTCTTTCCCATTTAGACCCACTTTGTGACACCATAACATTCTACATTTATGCCTTCATTCATCTTGGTTATTATCAGAAATATTCACTTCATTGTTATCCCATTGCATATGATTTAAAGCGCTCAGCGTTATTTCGAATCACATGTGAGGTCACCACACCTTGTGGAGAGGTGTGGTGCAGCGGCCAGGGCAGCTGACTTCGGAGCACAGGGCTCACGGTTCGATCCCCGGCTCCGGCGGCAGCTCAGCTCAGCACCATGTGACTCTGGGCAATAGCTCACTTAATTTCCACAACGGCCCCCAGCGCCTTGAGACCCGTAAGGGTGAGTAGTTCGCGCTTTACAAATACGGATTTAGATTTTAGATTTCATTTTATCACTTAATTCATTCCAATAAGATTGAGAAAATAGACAAAAATTCATAATAATTCATTGTCATTTAAAGTGACTCTACAAATAAATGAATATTTCATTATTTCCAATTGTGCAATAACCCAACCAAAATCAATTCATTTGGCCAATCACGGAAATGGACAGTTTACCTTCACTCTATCAAGCCCTGAATTGGCAAATCTCTACCAGCCTGCGAATATTATTGTACATCCATAATATTGGATGTGTATCTTACTCCCTATTTCATAATTAGAAGTTAAACCCTTCGGTGAATGGTGGGAGGCCTTGCTGCATTCAAACTGTCTCTCTATACAGACCCGTTCTTGCTACAGGTGTATTATGGTGTGCTGTAGGTATCAACCTATGTGGACCCATAACTCTTCCTCGTTATTGAGTCCTCCAGGATTCCATGTCTGGAGTTCAATTATATATTTGGACTCCAATGTCCTAAGTTTCTTTGTCCTGTTGCCTCCTCTCTCTTCCTTCGGTACTTGATCTACACAGCAGAACTTAAGTAAGTTCGGATTGCTCTTATGCTTCTCTTCGAAGTGTCGGGCCACAGGATATGTGTGGTCCTTGTTTTTTATGGCCCGCATATGTTCTAAAACTCTTTTCTTAGCGTTGTGTATCGGGCTACTGATATATTGTTTTCCGCATGGGCAAGAGAGGCAATATACTGTATATTCGGAATTACAATTAAGAAATTTCTGAATCTTTTTTCTATTTTTCCTGCCTGGTACCTGAAATTCCTTCACTTTAGGACTGTATTTACATGCTTTGCATTGCATACATGGAAAGAAACCTGGGATCAAATCTTTTTTCTTGTGTTTTTCAATAAAATGACTTCTAACTAGAAAATCTTTCAAGGACGCTCCTTTGCGTTATGTTATAAGAGGTGCTGCTGGAAGATGAATTCACTGTGTAGTCAGTAATCATGCGTATTTTCTGTGTCTCTTTCTGTTTTTTGTGATACCTCTCTACTCTGTAGAAGTTGATTTCTATCTACCTTCTCTGCTTTGCTAGAAGCCTCTTGTAAAATCCCTTTTGTGTAGCCCCTCCCCTCAAATCTCAGAAGGGGCCACATTTTTCACCTTAGCATATTCTTCAGATCTAGTACAATTACGTTTCATACATAGCAGATCCCCTTATGGGATACTCCGAATTACACTGCGTGGATGAAAGCTCTCTGCATGTAAACGGGGATCAGTGATAGTTGAACTTGAGACGAACTAGGGGACTCTTTAGACAATTGGACATCAGTCACAAATTTTACACTTATTATTCGAATCTATAGGAGTGCGACCACAGTGAGCGAGGCAGATATCTGAGACTCCCTTGCCCCTTTAGAATTCCCGACCATAACATGAGGAGGCCAAAGAGCTGGGCGGCAAGAAATACGTGCAGCTATTAAAAATATGGCCAGGGGGAAAGACACCGGGAACAGATGGACTCCTAGTGGATTTATATGCTTCATTTTCTGAGCCCTCAAGCTGATGGACCTATATAAAGTAGCCAGGGATCCGGGAACACTTCCAGACTCCACTTGAGAAGTGTTAAAAGTACCACTTTTGAAACCAGAGAAGCCCGCCTATGATAAACGAGCGTACCGCCCTCTGTCGATTTTGATTGTCGATTACAAAATCCTTAGTAGAATTATAGCTACCAGGCTTCTTCCCCACATGCCCAAGATTATCCATGCAGATCAAGCGGGGTTTATTCCTGGCCGTAATACAGTGCTTAATATTAGCCGACTTTTTACGATATTAGAAGCTGACACTAACAATCAGTCAGCGATTTTGGTCATGGACATTGAAAAGGCTTTGGCAGTCTGGAATGGGCCTTTCTATACAGTGTTCTGGAACTCTTCCAATTGGGACAGGGGTTTCTGGACTGGACCAAGTTACTGTACTCTGCTCCTTTAGCCAGAGTGAGAACGGGTAAGATTATCTCAGAGTTATGATGTGGGATGAGGAACCTGCCAGGATGTCCTTTATGGCCCCCTAATCTTCGCTTTAGCGATGGAGCCGTTGGCCTGCCAAGCAAGGATGAGAAGTAGCTATCGGGATCTGGAGATAGATGGTCGAGCCAGCTATATAGCCATAAATGCTGACTATCTCCTGGTGTTCCTTAACAATAGGGTTGGAACCCTAACAGAAACCAAGAGGCTCCTGGATCAGTTCGAAATGCTATTCGGGCTGAGAGTTAGCTGGCAAAAGTCAAGGCTGTTCCCAGCGAGGTCAGATACTGAACCTCCACAAGACCTTGCATCCTTACAGTGATAGTGTTTTTAATCCTATTACCTGGCTGCGCAGCTCCAATGGCTGACACAATGGGTCCCGAGTGGGAGAGGGCGTTAGAAATACCTGAACTCGAGCATCTGATCAAAGCACTACTGCTGCTTAAACTTCCTGCCGATGACGACTATATAGAGTTTGCAGTGCTAAGGTGCTGCTGGATCAGATGCTTACAAAAAAATGGGTGGGACCTACATATTCCCCTGACAACGCTTAAAATGCTTGTGATTCTCCCCCATTGAGGAAACTGGAGAATGCTAGCGGAGTGGGTGGCAGCGGGAGTGACTACCCTGAGGACCTCTATAGAGACAAGTGCTCCTCCTGTTTGAGGAGTTCCAGGTGGAGTACGACCTACACGCTAGCCATTTCTTACTCCACAGTGCAGTTACCGCTGCCATACATAACAAGCATTGGCATAGCCAATAGGTCTCGTCTTTGGGGCCTTATAAGTGTTTAGGCAGAGCTATTGACTTTGCCAATGTGTTTAATGTTGGTGGAGTGGTGGTGGTGGAGTGATGGTGGTAGAGTGGTGGTGGAGTGGTGGTGGAGGAGTGGTGGTGTTGTGATGCTGAGGTGGTGGTGGAGTGATGGTGTTGTGGTGGAGTGGTGGAGGAGTGGTGATGGAGTGGTGCTGAGGTGGTGGTGTTGTGATGCTGAGGTGGTGGTGTTGTGATGCTGAGGTGGTGGAGTGGTGGTGGAGTGATGCTGAGGTGGTGGAGTGGTGGTGGAGTGGTGGTGTTGTGATGCTGAGGTGGTGGAGTGGTGGTGTGATGCTGAGGTGGAGGAGTGGTGGTGTTGTGATGCTGAGGTGGTGGAGTGGTGGTGTTGTGATGCTGAGGTGGTGGTGGAGTGATGGTGGAGTGGTGGTGTTGTGATGCTGAGGTGGTGGAGTGGTGGTGTTGTGATGCTGAGGTGGTGGTGTTGTGATGCTGAGGTGGTGGAGTGTTGGTGTTGTGATGCTGAGGTGGTGGTGTTGTGATGCTGAGGTGGTGGTGTTGTGATGCTGAGGTGGTGGTGTTGTGATGCTGAGGTGGTGGAGTGGTGGTGTTGTGATGCTGAGGTGGTGGTGGAGTGGTGGTGTTGTGGTGGTGGAGTGGTGGTGTTGTGATGCTGAGGTGGTAGAGTGGTGGTGGAGTGGTGGTGTTGTGATGCTGAGGTGGTGGAGTGGTGGTGTTGTGATGCTGAGGTGGTGGTGTTGTGATGCTGAGGTGGTGGAGTGGTGGTGTTGTGATGCTGAGGTGGTGGAGTGGTGGTGTTGTGATGCTGAGGTGGTGGAGTGGTGGTGGAGTGATGCTGAGGTGGTGGAGTGGTGGTGAAGTGATGCTGAGGTGGTGGAGTGGTGGAGTGGTGGTGTTGTGATGCTGAGGTGGAGTGATGGTGGAGTGGTGGTGTTGTGATGCTGAGGTGGTGGAGTGGTGGTGTTGTGATGCTGAGGTGGTGGTGTGATGCTGAGGTGGTGGAGTGGTGGTGGAGTGGTGGTGGAGTGGTGCTGAGGTGGTGGAGTGGTGGTGTTGTGATGCTGAGGTGGTGGAGTGGTGGTGTTGTGATGCTGAGGTGGTGGAGTGGTGCTGAGGTGGTAGTGTTGTGATGCTGAGGTGGTGGAGTGGTGGTGTTGTGATGCTGAGGTGGTGGTGTTGTGATGCTGAGGTGGTGGAGTGGTGGTGTTGTGATGCTGAGGTGGTGGTGTGGTGGTGGAGTGATGGTGGAGTGGTGGTGCTGAGGTGGTGGAGTGGTGGTGGAGTGATGCTGAGGTGGAGGAGTGGTGGTGGAGTGGTGGTGGAGTGATGCTGAGGTGGTGGAGTGGTGGTGTTGTGATGCTGAGGTGGTGGTGTTGTGATGCTGAGGTGGTGGTGTGGTGATGCTGAGGTGGTGGAGTGGTGTTGTGATGCTGAGGTGGTGGAGTGGTGGTGGAGTGATGCTGAGGTGGTGGAGTGGTGGTGGAGTGGTGCTGAGGTGGTGGAGGGGTGGTGTTGTGATGCTGAGGTGGTGGAGTGGTGGTGGAGGGGTGCGGCGGTGGTGGAGGGGTGCGGAGGTGGTGGAGTGGTGCGGAGGTGGTGGAGTGGTGCGGAGGTGGTGGAGTGGTGCGGAGGTGGTGGAGTGGTGCGGAGGTGGTGGAGTGGTGGAGGTGGTGGAGTGGTGCGGTTGTGATGTTGAGTGGTGGAGTGGTGGTGTTGTGATGCTGAGGTGGTGGAGTGGTGGTGTTGTGATGCTGAGGTGGTGGAGTGGTGGAGTGATGCTGAGGTGGAGTGATGCTGAGGTGGTGGTGGAGTGGTGGTGGAGTGGTGGTGGAGTGGTGGAGTGGTGGTGGAGTGGTGGAGTGGTGGTGGAGTGGTGATGCTGAGGTGGTGGAGTGATGCTGAGGTGGTGGAGTGATGCTGAGGTGGTGGAGTGGTGCTGGAGTGGTGGTGGAGTGGTGCTGGAGTGGTGGTGGAGTGATGCTGAGGTGGTGGAGTGGTGGTGGAGTGGTGGTGGAGTGATGCTGAGGTGGTGGAGTGGTGGTGGAGTGGTGGTGGAGTGATGCTGAGGTGGTGGAGTGGTGGTGGAGTGGTGGTGGAGTGATGCTGAGGTGGTGGAGTGGTGGTGGTGGAGTGGTGGTGTTGTGATGCTGAGGTGGTGGAGTGGTGGTGTTGTGGTGTTGTGATGCTGAGGTGGTGGAGTGGTGGTGGAGTGATGCTGAGGTGGTGGAGTGGTGGTGGAGTGATGCTGAGGTGGTGCAGTGGTGGTGTTGTGATGCTGTGGTGGTGGAGTGGTGGAGGGGTGCGGAGGTGGTGGAGGGGTGCGGAGGTGGTGGAGGGGTGCGGAGGTGGTGGAGTGGTGCTGAGGTGGTGGAGTGGTGGTGCAGATATGTGTATTGTGGCTACCACCAAGCGCCTGTGCCAAGGTATATTTGCAGATTCCTTTGATGATATAACTTTCCTTGCAAAGCTACCAAATAACTTTTTGAAGTTGAAAGAGGCGCAGGTTGACATCATGCCAAGAACAGTCTCGAAGTGTCTGTTAAAACTTTCAACGTGAAAACAACAACAAAATGCCCATGTTTTCCTCCAATGCCCTGCATCAAAAGGGTCACAACAGAAGCATGGCAGACGTTTCTGTGGTGGGGGAGAGGAGGGCATTGAAGCGAGGCGCGCACGCTTGGCCGAGCGAGAGGAATGCCACATGGCCCTCAGCTCGTGCATGTGCGCTCCCTTTGCATTAAAGCCAGAAAACTACATTAAGTGACAGTAAATGGGCTTTAAAAGGGCTATTACAAGATGCAAGGGGATGCTTATGTTTATTGGCAGAGGTTAGCAGAGGGCTCCTGTATAATATCTGGTAGAAAACGCTGTACAAATAAAGAAACTTTCATTAAAGCGCAAAGATTAGAGTGATATCCGTCGAGGGCTGCGCGGTATTGAAAGATGCAAGGGGCTGTTACTACACATATAAGCATAACTAGATTATTTATAAATTGCCGTCCTCCTCCTATGTCCGCAGAGGCAGCTGCGCTTTGGACACAATGTGTCTTTAATGCATTGTTAAGCAGTCTCTGCGGACATAGGAGGAGGGTGGGCACTTCATCAATAATCTTACAACTAACAGGAAAGATTGTGCTGTTTCACTTTTTAAGAACAAATGAAAAAGCTTTGTAATAATGCATTTCATGTCAGTACATGGAATGCATTTTTACGAAGCTTTTTCATTTGTACATAAAAAGCCAAGCAGCAATCCTTCCTGTTAGTTTATGTTTATAAAACAAGCGCTCGCTCTTTGGTGGGGAGGGGCAGAGCGGGCGCTTGGGAGAGCGTGACAGGAAAGGCAGATGGCCTGGAGCATGCGAGGAAAGAGCGTTATTAGCGCGTTCTCGCATGCTCTAGGCCAGCCAAATGTTGTGGTCGCATTTCTGAAGCCCACACTACAAAATGTCTCGCCCAGACCAGCGCAAGTGCTGGCTCAGGACGAGACCTAAAAACTGGAGAGCGAGGCCAGCGGAACCGCCACAGCACAAGAGTTGTAGATATATCATAACATTGTCAGGGATGTATAAAGCTCTTAGCTCCCTATACAGGGCGATACAGGAGAACATGATGTTTCTCTTGAGCACACTGCGCGGCCACTGATGGGAAGACTTGGGGACCCCAATAGCTGAGAAGGATTGGGTAACTTTATTAGAGTACCTAAAATATCTAGGAATGCCATATTCAAACTTGTAAGCGCTCGTGTTGCACGAAGCATACCGTACACGTGGAAAGATAAATAGGTTCTTACATATAGCAGATGTAAAATGTCCCCGATGTGGAGAAGTGGGTGCAGATTTTTACATATGTTCTGGTCCTGCCCGAATCTCGCTAATTATTGGGAAAAGATCACTGTGATAGTTGCAGATATCATAGAAGATGTCCCATGTGATTCAGCCCACTGCCTCCTGAGCAATTTCCCACACACAGAAAAAACGAAAGCCACCAGTAGATTCTAAGACTTAGCTTTTATACTGGCGAAGCGGGAAATCACTAGGAACTGGAAACAGCAGGGGAATCTAGATTGCTGGCTTGGCGAAAGGAACTGGAGCGATGGGCTGACTACAAAGGTGCAGTGTTGCTCCGAGAGGCTAGATGTGGGCGGGGATCTATTGACTTCGCCAGAGCCTGGTAAATATTAGTAGAAGCGCTGAAGAACCCAGAGACTCTCCCACCCTGAATCATTGCCCAACACACCCTAGAAAATACCCATTCACTGAGTAACCAAAATTCCAGCATAGAGATTATCGGGAGCAAAGATTATCCATTGAACTATAGGAGTTAGACCTGAATTATAACCTAACAGCCCAATCTGCAGAGGTACTTAAAATTTCATCTAGTTTATGATAATCTCTGTGCACGACAAAGGGAGGAGTGTGGGTAATATAGAGGAGAGGTTATTTTTTTATTGCTTAAGCTACTGTGTTCTGTCGATCACTGGGGAAGAAATATAAAAATGCATATCGCAACTAGCAATATCTTTTTGTTTTGCAAAATCAATAATATCGGTGTCATATGTGGTCATAAGCCGTGCATGGTGGGGTGCAAATGATAGTGATGCTAAATTTAACTGCTGAATGTCTGGTTTTTTTATTTAGTTCAAAACTTTAACGTTGTCTCAGAAATTCAGCTAACTACATTACTTTAACCGTTGGGTTTTTTTTTGGGTGTATTTCTGAGGTTTTTTTAATCGAAAACTCCTATTACACCTGACTATAATGTTACTGAAACCTTTGGGTTTATTCAGTGAATTTCTAGGGTTTTTAAAAAATTAAATATATTTAAAAATGCTTAGATACTTCTCCAACAATGTTTGCACTAAGAATGTTCAACTTCTTAGTTTTTGTAACTCACATATACAGAAATATTCCTAGCATAGTTTTCATGGTCTTTGTATGTATCTTTACATAAACTTCATATTTATATTTCAGAAAGACACTGACCAATTTCTTCCTATATATTAAACTGTGTTTTCACTATGTACATCTATTTTTAAGGTGTGTGATCACTCTTGCGGGAGGCTTGGGAGATCAGAGTTATTCCTTTTGTTCTAATATGTTGTACAGGGTTCTTTTTCACCTGGTCAGTCATTATTGAATGCTGTTTAATAAAGTCTGTACAGTAAGTATATTGAATTAAGTATTTTATTTACAAACTTACGGCTCTCGCAAGACTATTGTGGGAGCAAAGCACACGATCCCTAGTGTAGACTACGAGGGAGTTGTACTTCCTGTCCGACTCTCGCAATCCGCTCATGAGATCGTACATTTGCGATTAGGTTCATAACACTTTATTTTAGTAGTTCACAAAGAAAGTAAGACATGAAGTGTTGTTTATAGTAGAAAAACATACGATGTATTGTTGCATTTGAGATAATAAGAAAGTTCTCTGTTTTTTTACAATCTCACTGGCTTCTCGCTAGACGCCCAGGAGAGGAAAGACATCCCAAGGAAGAATTGTGATTGGTTGATAGGGATGTTTTTATTTTGCAAAGAAAGAATCCTTCCTTGTTGCATCATTTACCTATTGGGTTTTTCTGTGATTACACCTTTTTGTCTACCTCTCTGACTTTGCTGATTTTTTGTAATCAGAATGTCGTCATCTGATAGATGAGAACCCTACACCTGTTCCTGCAAGTCAGCCACCCAGGCTGTCCTAGGTCTGGTAATTTTTTCAAATGAGGCCTGGTGGGAAGAAATTATCTTGCAAATATGTAATTTGTAACCTATGCCTAAAGTATAGCAGGGGCAGCCGTAACCAGCAATATTCCATGAGTATCACAGGGCTGTGGCGGCATTTGAGTACTATGCACCCTGAACGTCTTGCTCGGGCTGAGTTAGCCAGTTCTGCAGAGCTTGATAACTCATCAGGGGCAACCACATCTTTTCAAACTGGTGACACTGCCTGCCCAAGTACTCACTGCTCAAGCAGATAACTCTGCTTATCTGTGCAAGCAGATTATTTATTCTTCTTAGACAAACAACGCTGCCCAGGCTTGTCCAGGATCAAAAATGTCCACCCAGGCAATAGTTTTTTTAAAAACATTTTTTTCTACATTTTTCTCATTTTTGTTTTGAAGGAGATGGGTTTTTTGTTTCTTTCCCTTTAAAAAAAAAAAAATACAAAAACAGTTAAACAGCTATCCCTGGTTCTTCACCCAATCACATCACAGCATTTCTTCAACCATGCAATAATAATGGTAACTATTGGTTGAGCCTTGGTCCTTTTTGTAAACATTTTAACTCATCCCTCCCCCAAATACGATCTTGTGAGACACTTGCAGGCTCGTAAAACACCTTGTGGCAGGCCCAGTAATTTTCCTTCAAGTGTCGCGGGCCACTCGATCGCACCTGTCCATGCAGCAAGCTTCACTCCCTGAAGCTTGTGAGCTACTCTTGCAAGGGTCTCTCTCAGAATCGCAACAAAATTGTAGGGAAGTAGTATGTGGGACAGAGTATATTCTCCACTAAAACCTATCTCTTACATGACGGGTGTCTGTAGTAGGGTGTGGGGAGACACTGGCCTCTCCACACAAACCTGTGTCAAATGACATGTGTACATAGTAGTGTGAATGGAGGGACTGGCCTTTTCAGTGAAACCCCTCTCTTGGATGATGGGTGGGTGCAGTAGTGTGAGAAGAGACCGGCCTCAGACCTCTCTCTTACATGAAAGGTGTGCATAGTAGGGTGTCGGCAAGGACTGCCCTCTCTTTCCACACCTTTTTCTCAGATAACAGGAGTGTGTAATAAAGTGTGTACGTGGACTGCCCTCTCCTTCCAGGCCTCTCTCTCGGATGATGAGTTTGCATAGTTGGATGTTAAGGAGAGAGACTGCTTTTTCACTAAGTCCTGTTTCAGATCACTGGTGTACGTATTGGGCTTTGTACATAGACTTCCCTCTTCTAGAAGACCTCTGTCTCAGATAATGGCTAGTTGAAGTAGGGTGTGTATATGGACTACCCTCTCCTTCCAGACCTATTCCTCAGATGGTGGGTGTGCGTAATAGGCTGTATGGAGAAAGACTGGCCTCTCCAGGGAGACCTCACAGGTTACATGTGTGCTTAGTAGGTTGAATACATGGACTAGCCTCTTCTATCAGACCTCTGTCTCAGATGATGGTTGTGCATAGTAGGGCGTGTACTTGGACTAGCCTCTTCTGTCAGACCTACCTCTCTCTCAGATGATAGGTGTGTGTATTGGGCTGTGTACATGGACTGCTCTCTTCTGTCACAACTCTGTCTCAGATGACTGGTGTGCGTAGTAGGGTGTATGGAGAGACTGGCCTCTCCGTTGAGACCTCACTCTTGAATGATAGGTGTGCCTAGTATGCTGTATCTAGGGACTGTCCTCCCTGCTAACACCCCTCTCTATGATAATGGATGTGCATAGTGGGGTGTGGGAAGAGACCATACCCAACTCACAACTCTTAAAAAGCTGATGGGCGTAAATAGTACACTCTGACAAACACCATATCCTGTAATCCTCTTTCCTACAGTAGCAAGTGTGTATACTACGGTCTATTCGAACATCACCTACTCCTTTCTACTGTTAATGATCCTGCGAGAATCTCACGAGATAGTTACTTTTTTGGGGAAAATATGCATTAACCTACTTTTTTGGGGGGGGAAATCGGCATTAACCACCTACTCATCATAGTACCTATCTCTTACACACTTCCTCTAATAAACACTGACCACAATATGCATTCCTACTAATGGAGTGTATTCAGAACCTATCTACCCATTTTTACTATTCACGATCTCGCGAGAGACCTGCAAGATTGTAAAAATTAGTTAAAAACAATATACATTTATTTTCTTCATAGTAGCTATCACTTAGACACCTACTCTCTAAACTTAGGTGAACAGCATGCCTTTCTACTGCCCCCTTATATAGCTTTTTTATTTCATTTCCAGAACACCTCCAATTTTTCACAGTAATAACGGTCATTTAATTTCTAACAATCCAACAGCCAGCCAATCAGAGCGCTCGCTGGAGCTCTCTCTCTCTCTCTCTCCCTCTCTCTCACTCTCTCTCCCTCTCTCTCCCTCTCTCCCCCCCTCTCTCTCTCTCCCTCTCTCTCCCTCTCCCTCTCTCTCTCCCTCTCCCTCTCTCTCTCTCTCTCTCTCTCTCTCGCTCTCTCTTCCCCCTCTCTCTCTCTCTCTCTCTCTCTTCCCCCCCCCCCCCAGACTAGTGGCTTCTGTCCATTATCGTGCATGGTTATTACCTAGAACTCCTTTCAACACCGCCAACAAACTCATGCTGCAGACACATCCTCAGAAAGGACCACCTTCCGCTGCTACAAGAGGAGGTTCGGATGCTTTTCCTTAAACGAGCGATGGAACAAGTGCCCCTACATCCTGTTGGGCTAGCGGAGTACTTCTCAGGGGTGGACAGCGACATTGCAGACCTGCTCAGCAGGATGATGTATCAACAAGTGGGAACTACTCCTACAAGTTCTACTCCTGTACTTCCATTGTTTGGGTGTCCCAGAGATGGATTTGTTCGCCTCTCATTAAAATGCAAAATGCCAAAACTTTGCCTTCAGATTTCCAGACCATCCATGGGCAATGCCCTATGCAAGCACTGGTCAGGGGTCTTTGCCTAATATTTTCCCCATATTCCACTTCTCCCATACGTAGTCAGGAAGCTTTGGCAAACACTCCTTACTCTCATCCTGGGGGCTCCCACCTGGGCCATTGGTTCTCAGTGGTCCTAGAGATGTCTTTCACTCCCCACAAGAAAATCCCCAACACACAGAATGAAGGTAGAGTCGGACATCCAGGCCCAAGGCATCTCAACCTAGCACTCTGGCTCCTGAGTTACTAGAATTTGGTTTCCTCAATCTACCACAGGAATTTATGGGCATCCTAATGGAAGCCCCCTGACCCACTGAAAGTTTGTCCACTATTGGATCTCAAAGCATGTAGGCCCCCTTAAACTTGTGGTCCAGGATATTATATGCCTCCTCCTTCATTTACAAAAATTAAGACTGCCTACTTTTCTTTGCCTGCACCTAGCTTTCATTGGCTCATATATGCAGAACAGTGAACACTCTTCACTTTTCATATTCTTCTTCATCAAGGCCTTCACGGAAGCCTTAAAAGGGTCGTCCCACTGAGAGTTCTACTGGCCCCGTTCTGAAACCTTAATGTTGTCTTTGAGGCTTATGGACACTACACTCTTTCCCCTTACTATTCCTCTCATGGGAGGTCGCCTTCCTTGCAACTATTACATCGTTAAGGTATATTAGTGAATTCTGGACTCTTACACTTAAGGAGTCTTTCAAGTTTGATAAAGTCCTTCTCAGGACTAACCCTTGGTTCCTACCGAAAGGTGTCATCTTTCCACTCAACCAAACTTTAGAGCTCCCAGTCTTTTTCCCCCTATCAGGCTCTAGCCGAAAGTGTATGTCACACAGTTGATGTTAAATGTGCCATAATGTGTTGCATTGACAGGACCAAATTCTTTCGGCACACCCAACAGCTTTTCGTTGCTATTGCTAAACCCCATAAAGGTCCTCTTAAATCAAAGGCAGGTATAGTCAGGTGGATAGCAAAATACGTCCAGACCTGCTATCTTAAAGCCAAAATAACCTTACGTGCCCCTCCCAGGTCACATCCACCTGTAAGGAGGATGCAATAATGGCTTTCTTGGGAAATAGCCCCATAGCTGACATTTGCAACCAGCTACATGACGATCTTCACGCACTTTCAGACAGCATTGCTTTGTGGACATCCTAGAACGTCTCCAAGCTAATTTTCCCAATAATTGTTGCATTGAAATGCCAAAAGTGTTTATTAATAAACTGATAGTTTTGAAGCTTTTCAAAATACAACCCTGTTTTTGACTACCTACACGCTCTGGCCAAAGCACAGGCTCAAAGCTAACTTGCCAACTCAAGGCAGACTGTAACCCACGAAACACCTATGCATTAGATGAGGATGGTACGTTTTAGGCAGCTATCAGTCCTGTGAGAGTACGGCATTTGTTATTGAGCTCATAAACCTCGTACATCCTTTATGAACAAACACAAGAAATCCATTCTTTATATTTTAAAGACTTTATTTAAAATTAATTTCCTAAACTAGTTCAGATACTATGTATAGATAGATATACGTGTATAAGCAAACACAATAAGTTAATTAGCAAAATATTAAGAAAATTTGCAACACTGTGATGGTATTTCAGTAATTCATTGCATTGAATGATCAAACCAGCTTTTGTTAACCTACGCCCCCCCCCGCCTAGCTAAGTTATCCTAGCACCAAAGGTGCCTAACTGAGTTTCTTGAGGTTGTCACTAGCCCACATACCTTAGCTGAACCACAAGCCTGATCTTTTCTTTGAGTAGGCTGCTCTCTGTCTTAGTTTTGGTGTTCCCTGAGCTTAAATGCCATGCTGGTTCTTAGGAGCTTAGTAAATTGTCCTCATGCTTCCTAATGTTGACTACGTTTTGTCCCGCGGGACATTTATAGGGTTATCATCAGGACAGTAATCAATTTGCTGAGCATAACTAGATCCTATAAAAACAATGTACTAGTGAGGAATTTATGTAATGTGAGAGGGCTGTTAAAAAAACTGGTATTAGAGGATATTCACAGTACCCAAATTGTTTGTTGAGGGGCATCCCTGTAACAAATGAATGAAGGAACAGTTATTAACATTATTCAAGGAGTGACTGTTTCGTGCAGTACACAAATCATGTGACTTACTGAAAGGGAATCTGACCCGGTCCTGAGTCTTTAAAAAAGTGGAAAAATATGGAAAAAAATAATTTTCTCGGCCCCAGCGTGAGATTTGAAAGCCAACAAAAAGTAACCAGAGGAGAAAGGTACTCTTACTCAGTGCTGGGCCTAAATAGGTGTAATTTCACTGTAATGAAAAAGGTTCACCAACACAGATTGAGAAATTTCTGGCTTAAGTGAGCATTCAGGGGGCTAGAAAATGATAAAAATAACAATCAAAAAATTGTGCTGTGGCTCAGAATTGTAGAGAAAACAAAGAGAATAAAAAGCTTACTGATTGCACCACTGGGTGGGTCCCTGAGGTGAATACAGAAGAATAATTCTCTCGAAGCATCCCAAGTGAAAGATTGCGGTTCCCGGAGACTGAGATAAACGGACACTGCATTTCAAGAACGTAAGCGCAATAGTAAATCTCGGTTTCAGAGGATCCCATGGGTGCGAGAGCCTGAGTCTGTCCGAGAATCCGTCCAAAGGATGAGCGTGGTAGACTGATTCTTTACTTCATATGTCCGCACAGGAATGCAGAAGCAGTAGGAGAGACACGGAATGAAATGCGAACCAATCCGCATAGAAGGAGAGCTTGTCAATTCCGGGCACAATCTTCGAATGGAGTTAATCACATGACAAAGACCAGGCAAATTAGGAATACAGTACAGGTAAATGATGTAAGTAACAACTGTATTATAATTAAAGCGTACAATAAATTATAATAACCATACTTTAAAAGTGAAGCAGAACAATATTGCTCAGATAAATAAAAAATCATCCAGTAAAATATAATAGCAATATGTTAAAAATACAGCATAACAATATTGCACATGATTAAGATTAAAAAGAGGATGCCACCACACTGTAGCCTGGTCAATACACATTTTTCCTGATATAAATCACGAAACCATAAGTAACTAGATGCATTGCAACAGATTGGTAAATATATCAGTTGTTTCAAAAACAATAAAGCAGGGTGACATTGCTCAAATTAGTGATCTCGTAAAATGAGCAGGATAAAACCCTTCCTAGGTGTCTTATAAAATGTACAGAAAAATTTACATGCAAAGCACATTGATCAGATAAACCATGGCACAGTCGTTTAGCTAAGGTGACAGACCAATCACTGGTTTTAGAAAAAGTTACAAGTCGATAGATATAAAATCTAAATCTTGTCCGAACTAACCTGTGTTGGTGATTCTAAACATATTTAAGATAGGATTGCATACGTAGTAAGCATCATTTGGTAGTTGATGACACTGAGTTTAGCTAGTTCCACAGATGGCCTTTGACCTTGAGACAGGGATATACAACACTTTAAAAAAAAAAAATGTTAAACTCGCTCCTGCTTATGTGGTGTAAAGAGTCAGGGTAACCAAAATGTACTGGTCGGCCTAATTCCAAACAGGTCTGTCATATGCATTTTGACCATGGGATTTGTAAAGATAGTGCCGACTTAAGACAGTTATTGGTATTCTTTGAATTTATGGCGCTGTCCTCGTAGCTCCAGATCTTATGTCATAGGAAAATTAAATAGGCTAAACATGGAATGCCTATTTCCTTGTGGCAAACAGAGGAGGAGCTACCTTTAGGAACCGCAAGGAATCGCTTAAAGGCATTCTCAGCCAATTGTAGGGATTTGATGTTACAGTATCCCTACACTCCCGCCCCATACAATACCACAGACACATTCTAAGCCTTGTATATCGTAACCATTTCACTCTGGGGTCTCTTGCCAAGCTTACTTGCGAAATTAAGCAGCGCCAATGAAGCACTTACAAAGTGCAATTTTCTGGACTCAATGGCCTGTTTCCATGAACTATGTGCCTCAAATAAAACCCCTAGGTAAGAAAAGGTGGGAGTAGAATAAAATTTAAAATCACCAACCTTGAAATAATGTCTCTTTATAGCTTTAGGCCAGCATTTCATTATAAACTTTTTACCCAAATTTACATTTAAGGCCATATTCTGTATATAATTGACAAAGCACATGAGCAACTGCTGCACGCCAATGGGAGTACGAGACAGGAGCACTTCATCGTCATAGGGGAGGGCTGGAATCGGGCGATGTTCGATCTGAGGGCGGTCCGTGCATCGCTCAGTCAAGACTGTTTCCAAGTTGTTAATGTACAGAGTGAACAAGAAAAGCACGAGAATGCAACCCTGCCTAAATCCTCTCTCTGTGTTGAATTCGCAAGTGCTTTCTCAACTGAGTCCATAGTGTACCCTAGCCTTGCTACCTGTGTACATCTCTCTTAGAAAATTAATTACCCTTACTCTGATAATGCTTTCCACAGTTTGTCGTGCACCGCACAATCATATGTGCTTGATAGGTCGACAAATGGCTAAAACAATTGGCCCCTTTTTAATTTGAGTATATTTCCCAATTAACAGGTTTGAGTGAAGACCCTGCTCAGCCATCCCCATTCCCCTACGAAAGCCATACTGGAGATTGGATAGAATATCATTGTTTGCCACCCATTCTTTGTGTATTCCCAATAATATTCTCCCTGTGACTTTCACCAGAGATTCAAGTAGGGAAATGGGGCGGTAACAGACTAGATTCAAACGGTCCAGCTTATAAATGTGGACTATCAAAGAATCTGACCATGAGTTCAAAATACCCGATCTACAACAAGCACCTAATACCTTGGTCAATATTGCACCCTAGAATGGTATATTAGTCTTAAGAAGGTCAATAGGAATACTGTCTGGTCCCAGCGCTTTCCCACGCGTGATATTAGCCCTGTTGAGCTCCTCTACAGAGAAAGATAGACAACAATGGTATCCTGGTAGTTCCTCAACAGTGGCATGGTCCGGTCTCAGTGGTGCCAAAACAATGGCAGAATAGATCTTTGAAAAACTAGTCAACCAGTCAGTTTCATTAATAGCAATCTCTAATCTGGGGGCAGTTTTGTCCTTGAAAGAGGGCCGTTTATCATTGCCAGAAGTCTGAGCAGTCCCTAGTCTTGCTTGCTTCAAGTTGTGACTCCCAAGCAGCGTTCTTGAACTCTTTTTTTCCTCTCTTTAAGCTCCAAACTGTAGTCCTGTTGGTGTGCCTTGACCTCGAAGGAACCTCCTAGGAGATTTATTAATAGCGGCTTTGAGTTGCATATGGGCCTTTGAGCACTTAAAATCAAACCAGCCAGATCTGTTTGGCGCGATGTGGGACACAGACCTAGTTAAATATTGTTTAATCCCTCTAGAAATGCAGAGAAAGCCTTCACTAATTTCATTATAGTTGGAGAAATCATCCAAACGTAACAAAAGCCTCCCTTAGATCTATAGTCAAGGAAAGTGACTGGCACAACCTGGGTCCAGCATAAGGAGATATCATTACTAGAGGCTATTTCGATATTATCAATAGTAAACTGTGTTATACCTCTCCAGACTAAAGGGGAAATGAACATTATCCCTCTGGGTGTAATGATCACTCATCGAAATTGAGCGAATAGTAAAATTAGATAATGTACTAAACTTGTATGATGAGAAGATGTAATCAATAATTAGTACGTCTGCTGTTAACTGTACTATTAAAAGGAGTGGGGGACGCACAGTTCATTAGCAAAAACAAAACCATATTTAAACAATTAATTCAACTTGGCCACATATGGACTGTGGTAAAAAGAGATTGTTCCATATCCTGTATGACCACTATACAACAAACCATTTTCAGTGGTGTTGGATCTGGCACCTTTTTGCAGGGTGTTATCCCCTAAATTTTTGCCTTCCTCCTGTATTTTTCTGACCCTCTTTTTGTTGACTTTAGGACTCTGGGCACTCTACCACTGCTAATCAGTGGTAAAGTGCATGTGCCCTCTCCTTTAAACATGGTATGATTGGTTTACACCTGTTTGTCATATTTAATTTACCTGTAAGTCCCTTGTACAGTGGTATCCCATTTACCCAGGGCCTGTAAATTAAACGCAACCAGTGGGCCTGGAGCACTGCTTGCGCCATCCACAGAAGTAGTCTTTAAACCTGTCTCAGGCCTGCCACTGCCGGGCCTGCGTGCACAGTTTACTGCCACATTGACTTGGCATTTACAGTTACTTTTCAAGCTTGAAACTCCCATCTTACTACATATAGGTCACCCCTAAGGTAGTCCCTGATAGCCCTATGGCAGGGTGCTGAGTAGGTAAAAGGTAGGACATGTGCTTTTATTGTGTGGCATGTCCTGGTAGTGACAAACAGCCTATTTGGTTTTTCACTACAGTGAGGTCTACTCCTCTCATAGGCTAACATTGGGAATTCCCTTAAAGGTACTTGTGGTAATTTCTGATCTGAAAGGAGTGGTGTTGCCATGTTTGGAATAGTGGTGATAAATCCTGCTTATTGGTGTAGGTGGATTTTTCATTACTGTTGTAGAAATGCCACTGTTAGAAAATGGGCATTTCTCTGTGCTTATGACTCTCTGTGCTTTGCAGTCTGACTTCAATCCACATCTAGGGCAGAGGGACAGCTAAACTTTGTGCATACTTTTCAGACAGCCATCACACGGGGAGGGTTGGGTGTGACAGGGTTGCAACAGCGTTCATCTGCATACTGAATGGTCCTTCTGGGCTGGGAGAGAGGGAGGCGGAGCACACTTACATTTGTATAGGCTGTACTCTGACTTCACACAAAGGGCCTATTTACCCCCTGCTGTATGTCTGGAGCCAGTGCTGAGTTGAAAGGGGGTGCTGTGCAGTTCTAAGGTTTCTTTTGAAGTCACCTCTACATCAAAGACATTTTAAGTATAAATACAGGGGCTCTGATCACATGTTTTTAGATCACTCCGTGGACTTGTAACCAGACGCTGCTGGCTCTGCATTCTGCACCAGGGAATTGCTGTGCTGCCTGGAGGAACCACCATTTTGGACTGCTTGCTTTGTTGGACTACCCTGCTGCCTGCTAGGTTGCTGAAGGGACTGCCCCTCTGCCAAGTGACTGTGTGCTGGCCTGCCTACTGTCCCTTAAGTGGTCCCTAGCTGTTCTCCGGGGACTGTGTGACTCCCTGCCTGTTCTGCCACAATTGCATGCCCACCGGGCGTTGGGAAACTTCCTACAGCTGGGCTGCATTGATGGCAGCCTTAACCCAGCCAGGGAAATCTTTTTAAATGGCAAATGGAGAGCGCTTTATACTATCCTTTCATTTGTGCAACTAACACGTGGTGAGCACTTTATTTCTTAGTAGCGTGTGAGGATCGCTTTGCATTTGGTATTACCCGCGCATGGTGAAGCGCTGCTGCATGCCCTGGGTTCCACAACTAGCAGTTGGTGTTTTTCCCCTCCTCCCCCCCCCCCCCCTACACCTCCCCAGGAAGGAACAGGAGTGTATCTTGTGCTTTGCAGGGCAGCTGTGAATCGGAAAGGAGACACTCTCCCTTTGCGTTGCCGAGGCACCGAAGGGCCCATGGTGACACCGGAGCTGGTAGGCTCACCCCCTGGATCAGCGCTATTGCTCCTGAACAGTGCGGGCCTGCTGGCATTCCTGGGCATTTCAGACTCCACCATTTGGCTGCAAGCATCTTGTTTTCTTCAGAGGGAGGCCTCTCTTTGAGCCGCAGTAGGCTATCAGCAGAGGTAACTAAAGGTGGGGGCACCTCACCAAGACTCTGCTGCACTGACGTCAATTCCGATGCGGATCGTGGACCCTACCATAATCCATGTAAGAGGCGCCCAGAGGCTTCTGCACCCTACATGGTGTATTGGATGCCGTTACGGGCCTAATAGAAGCGCAAGGACGCTGTCACCTGTGCTTTTATGGCAAAAGGCTTTGAGTCACGCGTTCTTGCCGTAACCAAGCTGCTACATTTTTATGCTCTGATGCTATCACATATGTTGTATTATGCATTGCATTGTCAGGATCATGAATACTGTTACAGGACTTGCATAATATGTCCAGTGGTTGTGATTCATGTGTCCTTATTCCATTATCTGTTAAATCACTAGTCCTTCTATATTTGTATGTCAGTCTGCCTTGCCCTGTTTAGGATAATGAATACTATATAATAGGCCTGCATAGTATGTACAGTAATGGTTTTCATAATGTCTGAAACATATCAGTCGTTCTCTCATTGCCCACATTGGGAGATTGTGACAATTGCCTGTGTGGCAAAGTAATTATTGGTTCATGTGGTTTTGGTCTATGATTTATGTATAATATGCTTTATATTTTATATCATCTTGTGTGGAATCTCTTTTGTGATGTATTGTGTCACTGATGTGAGTGTGTTGTGCAAACGCTTTGCACATTGCCACTGGTATCAGCCTGACTGCTCTTGCCAAGCTGCCAAGGGGGTGAGCACTGGTTATCTTTGGTGTGTAACTTACTTGCCCTGACTAGAGTGGTGAGTTCTGCCTGGCTTAGGCGCAGACCCTAGCCAACCAGAAAACCCATTTCTAAAAAGTGGCAGTTGACACAAATGAACATTAAAATTGCCACTCCCTAGAACAAAAAACGGTTTCTCTTCTCGCCGACATATAGCTCCAAGTTTGTGAACCAGTTGAGAAAGTACATTAAGTATATAATACTTAAATGCATAATTATAAAAGTTAACAAGAACACTAAACTTATGAGAAATTTTAATCACAATAATGTGATAAAAAGGTAATTCGTAACTGATTTCAGACCATAAGTTTGAGATATGAATAGGCAAGCCCCCCCTTCGCTCTGCCTGCCGAAGAAGGTTCAGCCAGCTTATGGATTGTCTTAAAACCTTTAGTATGAAAACACTCTGTTGCCCAAGTTTCCTGAAATCACAGGATAGAAAATTTAGAACTAAAATCATACCAATCCGGAATATGAACTTTGGAGCACAACCCTGCCACATTACAAAATAAAATCCTACATTGAGGTTGACACTACGGGGCCTCTGGCTCAAAATTAAGAGCCGGATGATAATCCAAGGCAGTCTAATGAAAGGGCATATGAAGTCCTGATGCTACTAAAGGGCCCCCTGGGTGCAATATGGGTATCCCATCTCCAGGGACCAAAAAAATCATCAATTGAACCGTCTATCTTTACACTCTCATTGAGTTCAATCCACAGTTTCCAGTGGTGCTAAAATGTTGTAAGCTGAAACCCCATTATAAGCTTCATCCCACTGCTGGGGAGGTACAAAAGGAGATCTTGGCATTTGTTAAATGCCTCCGGGCGATAGAAATAACCTCATGGTAAAGCAGTGATCTGATGGGGAGAAACATCTGGTTACAATGTTCTTCACAAGATAGTATTTACCAGTCAAAGTGTCCTAAAGGACATAACTACGCAGCCTCCAGAAAATGCTTTAACCCCCTGCCAACCCACTTTACCCTCCTGACCATTTTCATATCCTTAAAGAGGATCTCAGTCAGCCTCGTTTTCTTGCCCACCCAATGGATTGATTTATTCCTCAAAGTCTCCCAGGTCTCAAAGTCTTACTGCTTTAATTTAGGGGCACTCGTCAAAACCACAACAAAAAGGGTGGTTCCCGGAGGAAGATCTTAATGTACCCACCCCACTGGCTACTGCAGATCCCGGGCCGCTGGTAAATTGCTTGTCTAATGGTAAAACCAGGTTATCGCTAGGGTTAGTGAGTCATGAAACAATAACATTCCTGGGGCCCTGTTGTGTAACCTGCTTTTCAGTAAAGTGTTGTGAGGTTGCATTTTTAATTAGGGGTGGCGAAGTGCTGGATGCAGTCTGGCAGTTAGAGCAGCTGGCAGTTGATTTTTCCACTAGTGCTAGCCTCAAAGATAGGGATTCTAAAGTGCTTATGTAGAGACTAAAGCATGTATGGAGACAAGCAAAGCACTAAGCTCCCCCTGATCAACAGGAGAGGGTTTAGTATCTCTAATCTTTTTGTTGGGCTGTTTAAGTAATTTAGCAGCTACAGTCCCATTCTCTATACTGTTTCACGGTGCTCAAGGAGTAGGGCCTGGGGAATCAGACGGAGAAATGCCTCAGCTATTGTAGGGGGAAGTTTTCATTTCACCATGATGCCAAAAGTGAAGAGAAATAAAATCAACCCAGGACTAAAAGAAAAGGCCCAGAGAGCTGGCCCAGCCGTCTCCTGCTGTAGACTGGCCCGCTCTTGGCCCGGGCACACCCGCGCTGCGGGTGACTAGGCACGGTGATAAAGCACCCGAAAACAAACATTTCTGCCTCCTTCACCTGCGGGATTGTGGATAATGGAATCCTCTTCCTTGGCCAGCAGTGTAAACAGTATAGGCATCCTGCGCTGTGCATGACTAGGCACAGTGATAAAGCGCCCGAAAAGGAGCCACCCCGCCTCCTTCCCCTACGGGATTGTGGATAATGGGGTCCTTCTCCTTGGCCAGCAGTGTCAACAATATCAGTGTCATGCGCTGTGAGTGACAAGGGACGGTGATAAAGCGCCTGAATATATTAAGTAATCAAGGAGAAAACCAGAACAAAAATCAGCGGAGAATATCTTCTAATCCATACTAAACTACAACCACCAGAAGTCCTCTGTTCTTCACCTTGCAAACGAACTGGGATCAACTGTTTCAGTCATCCACAAATTGTATACTTAATGCAACTTGTCCGAAAAATGTGCAGAACAACTCCAGTTTCCAACACTAATGGTTAAATTAGCCTCCTATAGAGACCTATCCAGGTGGCAGCCGGCTGGAACACTGGTTTCCTTTTATCTGGCCTCAGTTTGTTCCTTCACACGGTGCCGGAATGTGATCTTCCAGCAACCAGTAATTTTTTAGCAAATGCAGTCAATATGTGCTCAAAAGCAGTTATTTCCCAAGACACACATACCAATACGGAATACCAACCTTAACATCAGATTTGATTTTGTCAGTTTAATGATTTAGAGAAACTGGCATTAACATATGCCAGTGTGGAATTCCAAACTCAACATCAGATTTTTGTCAGGTCAATGATGTAGACATATGGGTTAGAGTACCTAAATTAATGAGTTCCATTCAACTAAGGTGTCCAAACCAGAAGTGGTTGCAGAACATTTCAGTATCCATTTGGACTCGCATCTGTTAAGCATTCCTTTTCTTACCTCCTCTGGGAGGCAATTTTACTTTATCAGTCACTTGCCATACAAAAGACATTTCTGAATATGGCAGTTTGAATCTGAAGTTGGAATTTAAACTCAACAGTCTTTTTCTTTAATAAATTGCCTGTGACTCTAAAGTAGCCCGTGTTGGTGACATGTTCTCCTGTCCATAGCAACAGTTTGGCCATGCAGGTTAAGTCTGTTATTGAGGATCTAACCCAGAGAGTTGGTGTTGCCCACAGAGGCCTGTTTACAGACCACAAGAGTAAAAGACTCAATCCACGTTTCAAGAGACAGGTTGGATTTTGGTTGGGGAGATTAACAAACTGTCTTTTTGAGGGATTGAGTCTTAAGTGATTGGAAAGCAGGCAGATAGCATTAAGATATGAGATTGTAAGATGCATCTGAGTGTCTTAAGTATATAGATAACGGATCCTAGAATTCCTAAAGAGAGCTTGAAGAGTTTCCACATACAGAGCGAACACTATTGGTGACAAATGAGGTGCTGCTTATTGTTGATGGACCATACTAAATAAAGAGTTACAAATTTTGACCACTTTGGTTCAGTTCGACAAATAAGTAAACCATTTTAACACTGTTCATTCGATGCCCATTTACTCTTTAAGGGCGAGAGCTATAATTTACTGTGTCGTAGGCAGAGTGTAGGTGAGAAGCACTAGTAGGCTAGAGTGTCCAGAGTCATGGAAGCGGAGTGTGTCACCAACATCTTGAAAAGAAGTCTCTTTGCTGTAGCCCTGTCTGAAACCAGAGCGAACGTTGACTAGAAAATTGTTAGGTTCTGTCACAAGATTCTGGGCGCCCCAATCTCTTCTTCTCAATTTGTGTGTCATAGTGAACTTAAGCTACACTATATCGAAGATTATATTAGAGTGCGTCCTGCCCTATTTTGGTTAAGCATATAGAAAAGCAAGGCAGCGTCCCTCACCAGAGATATTATAGTTGACTGTCTTAAATGCGCAAAAGGCATGGATATTCCATGGCTAGCGGAGGTGAGATCCAGTTTACGCAGAATTAGTTCCGGAAATGTTTTTGATAATCTGAATGATCTAGATACTGTAAATAAAAAAGAGTTGCAGACGGCCCTATATGGGTGCTATAACGAGGCTAGACTGGCTGCGCAGTCCAGTAAATCTAGCATAGCTGCGTACCTGACTATTGAGAGTGATCGACACATGCCCAGCTATCTGACTAAACCTATGGTTCGATGGGAGTGTGGCCTCCTGTTCCGCCTAAGAGCTGGCACTGTCCAGTATCTACTATGCTTCCCCCTGGGCTTTCAAGCAAATCTTGATTTTATTCCTTATCCTTGTAATGGGCAATCGGGCCAAACCCTATTACTTTTTTTTATAAGTTCTATGAACAATATACTAAATCATTCCTGCTCCCTTTTTTCAAACAAGCATTTGTCAATGTTTTTTACTTTTGTTTTTTTATTTGCAGTGGAGTTATTATATTTGCATAGCACTATTGCCAATGGAATAAAAAAGCAAAAGTAGAAAACATTGTCATTTTCAATGCCAAAAGCTCTAACTTTAACAAATGCGAGACCGATTGCATTTCAGTTTGTTGGATTTATTGGCATTTTAAATGCCAATGTTTTTTTACCTAGCCATGTTGCAGGGTGCATTTCCATATGTGGCCAAAAGAGATCCCATGGGACTTCTTTTGGGCACATATGGCAGTGCACCCTGCAGAAGATATGGTAAATCCACCCTACCCATAATGAATTGCATGCAAGACAGTAGCACGAGTACATTCAAATAGCTATGTCCATATATACAATTAGTAGCTTTGAAATGTGACAAAATAATTATTATATTAATTCCAGATTAGGTTGTACTCTGTGTGGAGCTGATAAAGGGAAATTTATATTAGGTCTCATATAAACTGAATTCAATTACACGCAGAGGGAGCTAATATAAAAATTGACAACAATGTAAAATATGCTCATACTTTCTGATGTTTACCAGAGTTCTACCGGAAGCATTTTTAACCCCATGCATGAAATGGTGGACTTGTAATGGATAGTCAAATAAACAGTTTTCCATAATCTAAAGGCGAAAAGATAAAGCATTGACCAGGGTCAACCATGGAGGAAACAATAAAAGGCTAAGGAGTTTGTGAAGTAGCCCAAATAATTTGTCCTTAGTAAATATAGGAATTTAAGATTCCAATGACAAGTCAGAGTAAAGGAGAGACCAGCTTTCCTGCAGACAGGTTTGTGATCCTACCCTATACCAGGAGGCCAATAAGTGGTCTGCTCCAGAAGCAAGCCCATTGGTGTTTAGATGAATCTTTGCTTTTGAAATTCAGCTCGTGAGAAGACAGCTACCATGTAGTTGTGAACAACATCAAATTTATTTAAGCCATCTGCGACTGATCCTTTAAGCTCTGGGCTTTGAGAGTAATTTGCAAATACAAGTAATCTAATCTCAAACTAATTGAATACAATAGTGAATGTGTAATTTCTCAAATACCCGGCTGTTTGTATGACTGCTTAAGGCACACTAAAGCCTTAGCATTATTGCACATTTACATGTATTTTAAATGCACTACCATTTTCTTATGCCATGTACATTACGTGTTGTACAGCGCACATTTAAGCATAACTGCTCTAGTAAGCATAACCTCATTCAGATGTTGGTACAACAATGCGAGAACTGCAGATTTGTGAAGTCAGCTTTTTAACCCTGGCTTGTTGTATCCCTTCTACAAAGTTTTCTCCCATTCTTCCCACGAGCACAGCCACGCACCAGGTCATTAATGTCTATCTGTAGCTTTTTTTTTATCATGCGATCTTTTCTAGGCTTATTGTGCTGAGGAAAAAACATATAAATGTTGCGCCGAAACATAGAATTTAGCATCATTTGCTCCAACTGATCAGAGCGTGGAGCTCTGGTTTGTTGACATGGAGGTCTGCACTTTCAATATTTTTTATGCTCGGTCGTTACTGTTTTTTTAAGCGTGTTCGACTTCGATGAGCTTTCCGGAGTGTCTATTTTTTCACACTAGTTAAGGGCATAATCACAGTGATGAGGTGGCAAAGCCCAACGTCTCTTCATATAAAACCTGCCTAGAGGAAGGGGGGACAGGTATAATAGTGATTCAGTGAGATTAAAAGCAGTGTGTGTGTGAGAAGTGGTCTGATGTTGCCAGTTACTCTTCCTGAAGAGATCTGATTGGACCAAAAAAGGTTCTGTCTATGACACTACGATTTAAAAGGCTGGAAGGACCTTAACACAACTGGAACCAAAGGAGGGTTGTCCCTGGAACAGATCGCCGAGATGGGGCTCCTCAGAAGGTTAAGAGGGGCTTAGAGTAAAAAACACACACTTGCTTTCAAAAGCAGTGAACAAGCTGTGGGTGGGAAGTTTTGACTTGGGCCACCTGGAGGGTCCCTAAGACACAAGAAAGGGCACATGTAAGGGTTTTTACCTGCAAGAAGAAAATGTATTATGGCATTTAAGGAGACATTGTTGTCATCTTGGGGATCAACTGGAGCGTTTAGGCTCCAGGTAGGAAAAGGGATCGCCTTACCGGCCATAAAGGGCACTGAAAAATACCCTACTCCGGATGCAGGATATGGAAAGGTAGATACTCACTTTCAAGAAACAGGTGTGAGGACTAAAGTCATTGACATATAAGTGTAAAAAATAAGGCAGATTTTTTTAACTTGTAAATAAAGATTGGTGTACATCATTTCAGGTGTGGGCTTCTGTTCATACATTGGGTTGCCTTGCAGGATAAGTCCAATACTTCTAAGTACCAGAGCCAGGTAGGGGCACAGAAGAATTTGGGAATTCTTACACATTCAATATTAATTCAGTGGTCAGAGGCCAACGACATTCCTCTTTCCTATACTGGGATCTCAGAGTAATGCAAATTCAGATTGGCGGTCACCACTTCTGACGAGAGGGTTGATGTGCTGACTATGGCCACATACTTAGCGCCGAATCATGTAGGCCCTCATTACAATTTTGGCCTGGTTTGTGATACTATACTTGATCGCATATATAAATTCCAAAACGGAGGTGCTTAGAATTTACTAGATGCAATAATTATGAGCTTTGCCCATCGCATGGTGCATATAACACCAAAATTCGCATGTCTTGATAAATACCAGCCATTTTTCTCCCTTTAAATTCTAGCAGGTTTGACCTGGCAAAAGGTAAAGGGGATGCATTTTTTATTGCATTCAGTATGTGCCCTGTGTGATTAAAAAAAAAAAATGAATTCATTATTCAATAATATCAGCCCACTCGAAATGAGGGCCATTATTTGTACAGGACCCTAAGCACAGAGTGCCTTCAACCATGCAAGTGCCTTATGCCCAGGGGATCCCTGAGCCTACACAACTGTGTCATTTATAAGGAACCCCAAATATAAAGGTTAATGTTCTTTGTCCTACACTAGTTGTACTTGTTTTCCCGTGTGTGCACGAGACTGCGTGGAGAAGATGGCATTGAGGCAACTGAAAAGTTCGAGGCAACCAAACGCTGGTGCGTGGGTACATTTCTTGTTGTTTTTTTAACGAGCACATTTTTGCCCCTAAATATACATTGACTGCAGGTGTCTTTCATTGGTGTGAGTGCATGGATCATTACTACCTTCACTGCCACCTCTCCTAGTTTTCCACTACCTCTTCCCTTAACTTCCAGCCCTCTCCTTTCCACTTGATAAAAAAAATACGTCTAGGCAAGCTTGGTAACTGCAGTGGGCCACAATTTATGGGAAGACTTCGGTGAATGCCATGGGACCCAATGCTTCTTGGTGAAGGGATAACATGTATTTGTATAGTGCATGTTCACCCCTTAAGGCGTCTTGTTGCTGAATAACAGACATTTATTGTAATTCAACTCAGTGGTACTCATTACATCGACCTTTGTATGATAAAAGGCTGCATTAAACCCCCCACCCCAAAACCCCAGGATTTGAACCTGTGACTGTGAGTTGAAACTCAGACTTCTGCAGTGGATGCATTAACCTACTGAGACACCACACCTGGTTCTGTAAAATGAGAAAATACTAATTAAGAAATACAAATGATTCTGAAACCAGATGTCGCCTATAAGGAAATTATTTCATAAAATTGCAAACTTGAAGAAAGCAAAACGAAAGATACTTTAGCACCAAATTAGAGCCAAGCACATGGCTAGCCACCAGAGATGTATGCAAATACGCTTTTACCCCGAAGCAGGCATACTGCCTGTTGCAGAAATTACTGGGTAACACTCAGCCAAAACAAGAGTATAATTTTGTAAACCACCTCCAATGTGGTTCTAGAGTTGGTATCTCCATTGTCTGGCCTCTGATAGGCCAGATGTGCCCCAGTGGTCTATCACGTTTCCTTGGGACCGGCTGTGTGGCCTAGTGTTGCAGTACCATCAGCCTGACAGTGGTGGCATCTTGCAGTACATCAACGTGCTGCTTTAAGCCTGTCTGCCTGGGTACACTCAGACCCGCATGTGCCATTATGGGTGGGGCTGTTCCTCTTCTGCACTAGTTCTCTTCACATAATACCTGACTGTGAAATGCCACGTGTAAAGGCATGCCTGTGTGCCCAGGACACACTGTGACCATCACAGTCTGCATGATAGGGTAGTGATTAGATACTCTGCGGATCAAAACATTTAAAAGTGATGTACAAGCCACAAAGTCATGTGACAGTAGGTGTCTCCTATCCTCTTTTAGACTGTCAGTCCATAGACCGCGCATATTATATCAGCACCCAAAAAGATACTAGCAGGAAAAGTAATGACTGAAAATGCAATCCAACATAAAATATTTGACTACTGCGATGTAACTTCGTTTATTATATAAACGAAAAGTAAAGTGTTTTGAAACACTGAGGTAAGCAAGACAATAGCAAAAAAAACATACAGCAACCTATTAAACATTAACTTACCTCCCCCTCCCATGCCTACCCCTTAAACCCTCTCCCAAATCCTAGCCCTCTGGTATGACTCTATACAAGGTAATGGGTGCATCATTAGTTGTCTCGGAGGTGATGTCGACTGACCCTTTGAATTTTTGTTTCAGGTGTGCTATTTTGTTGAAGCTATACTTGAGACCTGGGGTCAGTCTGTTACACCAGGCGCTAGTGCGCCAGCAGGAGGGTGCGCAGTGTGCAAATGCCTACCTGGGCTCCCTGGGGTCGTCATCCACGGGCACGCTACTCTGCATCTGAAGGCAGGCCTGACCCTCAATTCCCTGCAATCCGTCTCCCTCAGCCTGCTAGGCACCACCATGCCCGGGGCCTGTGCCAGAGAATGAGGCCTAGCGCTGCGTGCTCGGCCGGCCCGGGGGTGCTCCAGAGTCAGCAGCGGGCACGCTGGACTTTTCTATGGGACTATTCAAGCTTCCCGTGGACATGACCTGTCGAGCTGCTGAGGTCAGGCAGGCCTCTTCCACCTTTTGCTGACATGCACACAAACTGTCCACTCACTACTACAACCAATTTTGCATACTTTACCCACAAAGGGCGCCGGTACCATGAATAGAGCTCTTGCAGGGCTTGGCTGCATCAGTTCACTGTTTGACACAGCACTGACAGATTTTCACTCTGACCCCTTGCACACCAACAATAGCTTCTGCTTCCACCTAAACTGAATTGTCACTCAAAACGTGCGCATATAACCTCTTTTGTTCCAGTAAAAACAATAGACCAGATAACAGCTGTGCTCATCCTGTGCACTCGCACTCCGGCAAAAGACGTTGACCTCTCAATGACACGGTGGGCAAAAAATGCTTAATTACAAAAATGAGCACTGACGAGCGGCGACGTCGGAAAGGAAACATGAAAAAAAAATATTTGCAATGCTATAGGTCTCGCATTTAAATGCGAGACCTATGGCATTGGAAACAAATGGCCGCCAATTGTCCCGGCTACTGTGAAAGTGAAAGCGGGCATGGCGCGCCGAATGTAAGCAAAGCATGTCATCGTGCCTAACATAGGAAAAACTCAATAAAAGAAATAGTACACTTACCGTGTAACAACCAAGTAAAGGGGCCAGTAGCCATGGGAGGTTACAAATAACGACATGGCAGTACTAAGGAGGGACTAAAGCCTAATAATAAATCCGAAGGCAGCATTTACAAAGGACAAAGACACAAGCCAATGAAAAATATGAGCGGGGGAGTGGGCAGGGCTTCTCTCCCGTACTGAACTACAACAGATCACCACCAGAGCAGCGCTTGCGCACTGGCTCAGGCTCGACCTAAAAACAATATTATGCCTATTTTAGAGATGCCTACAAAACTCTACTCGCACTGGGCGAGGATGAGCTAATAATTCGTGTGGGCACATTTTTGAAAATCGCGGTCAGAGCTCGCATCTCAATGAACTGCCAAATCGCACTTTTTAGTTTGTACTGTATTGAAGAATCGTGCTTGCTTTTAACAATTTTATGATTGTGTATGTATTTATTTATTGCATGTGCTTGCCTCTTTTATGGATATGTTTCTATCCGAATAAAGATAATTGAATTGAATTGTTAGACTATATGTGATGAGAAATTGCAATACTATGCATCTTCCCTAGGAAACCTAGGGCAGTGTGTAAATTCTAAAAGTCATTAGTGTGCGTCAGTTATGGTTTTTTTTCAGAAGTTGTATGATTTGTTCAGTTTTCAGAACATCAGGGAATATTCAAGTTTATTATGTAAGAGCAAAATTAACACCTAAATAAAGGTAAGCCATATGTGTGCGCCACTCGCATGGAGTGGCAGTCGTGGCATTCTTAGGAAACAGTCAATTAGCTGTCATTTATAGGTCAGTAGAAAACATCCGTCACATATTGACAAAACCCTAGAAAAGGAGCACAGGTCGATCTGGTGGTTCT